>JAVIAB010000051.1:97448355-97798056 GCA_032433765.1 Megaustenia siamemsis
TTATATTGATTTGAATTATGTTACTGCCCGTCACTCACCGAGTGCAGTAAGAGTGATGACGTCACTGCTTGTTATAAGAAGGAAACAAATTAATATCGAATGACGTCATCCATAAACGTTCACCCAAAATCCAAACACCAGTACAACTGGTGGACAATTAATCCACCGATGTTTTCTCTTCCATGCGCAGCAAACACTTTAAGACTTGTGTTGGTCATTTTAACCATCTCAAACTCTCACAGTTGTCAATCTGTCTTCTTGAATAAAGAGATTCGAGTAGGTCAGGCGGTCATTTTCTAATTACAATGTTTTGTTTTAACAGGGAAAGTAGCTTTAGTGTTTCCTGCACTTTTTGCTGAAAAGTTTCCATTTATTATTTATGGACAGAAATGGTTAACTATTTAAAAGACGGTCGCAGGTTACTTAACTATTACAAAAGATAGTCGTTGCGACTTTTATAAAAGATATTTGCAGAAAAAGTCCATGCAGTGACTATTATAAGAGATTTGCAGATTACTCGACTATTATAAAGAGGTTTGTAGATTATTTGACCAAGGTGTAGGGTTTATAGGTTACTTGACTGCTGTCAAAGAAGTTTTGCAGTTTACTTCACTATTGTAAAAGTAGTCTCAGATTACTCACTATTGTAAAGTGGTCTCAGTTTACTTCACTATTGTAAAAGTAGTCTCAGATTACTTCACTATTGTAAAAGTGGTATCAGATTACTTCACTCTTGTAAAAGTGGTCTCAAATTACGTCACTATTGTAAAAGTGGTCTCAGATTACTTCACACTTTGTAAAAGTGGTCTCAAATTACTTCACTATTGTAAAAGTGGTCTCAGATTACTTCACTATTGTAAAAGTGGTTGCAGATTACTTCACTATTGTAAAAGTAGTCTCAGATTACTTCACTATTGTAAAAGTGGTCTCAAATTACTTCACTATTGTAAAAGTGGTCTCAGATTACTTCACTATTGTTAAAAGTGGTCTCAGATTACTTCACTATTGTAAAAGTAGTCTCAGATTACTCCACTATGTAAAAGTAGTCTCAGATTACTTCACTATTGTAAAAGTGGTCTCAGATTACTTCACTATTGTAAAAGTGGTTTCAGATTACTCCACTATTGTAAAAGTGGTTTCAGGTTACTTCACTATTGTAAAAGTGGTTTCAGATTACTACACTATTGTAAAAGTGGTCTCAGGTTACTTCACTATTGTAAAAGTGGTTTCAGATTACTTCACTATTGTAAAAGTGGTCTCAGATTACTTCACTATTGTAAAAGTGGTTTCAGATTACTTCACTATTGTAAAAGTGGCTCAGATTACTTCACTATTGTAAAAGTGGTTTCAGATTACTTCACTATTGTTAAAGTGGTCTCAGATTACTTCACTATTGTAAAAGTGGTCTCAGATTACTTCACTATTGTTAAAGTGGTCTCAGATTAGAAAAACTGTCGTATTTACCGTAGCAGAAAATGGTGAGAGTGTGATCTTCATCACCACGTTGATTTTTTTTTGTTCGGCGTTTTCTTCTAATCTTCTACGCCATCGTCTTTTCTAATGAAGTTTCAATTTTCATCAACACTCCATTAAATAATGGTTCCATTTTGTCAGAAACGTTGACTTATTTGATTAGTTTGTTTTATAATTATACGGAAGTTATCTACGGAAGTTATCTACGGAAGTTATCTACGGAAGTTATCTACGGAAGTTATCTACGAAGTTATCTACGAAGTTATCTACGGAAATTATAGTTTGATCCAAACTTCTGCTGCGATATCTTGATTTTCAATAAACAACGTTGTTGTTTTATTAAATATTACTCTTCTTTTTCAAATTCTGCTTCTACCACCACCATCACTACTACTACTACTACTACTACTACTACTACTACTACTACTACTACTACTACTATTACTACTACTACTACTATTACTACTACTACTACTATTATTATTATTACTACTACTATTACCTCTACTGCTACTACCATTACTACTACTACTTGCACCACCACTACTACTACCACCACCATAAAGGTGTTCATGCATGTGATATTTACCAGTAAACAGAAATCTTGTAATTGATCGCTCTCGTTAAACAACATTCATTTCTCCCATAAATTTGATGGTCAATCCAGGCTTCACCGCAACGTTTACAACACAGAAAGATCGGGGAAGATCACAGCTTCACTCTATCCTCTCGTAAAGCCGACAATACCAGAGTCCATGCAGTGCCTTTTATTGTTAGTCCACCCAGGTTTAAAAAAAAACAAACTGTAATGCTTTTTAAAATGTGTCTGTTGTAGTAGATGAATCACTTCTCGATGATCAATGTCAATCGGAAAATCACGGACCCCGTCGTTATAAGGAGTAGGGGATCTCTATTGCATCAATGTTTACTGTGTTGTACTTTACTAATTGAAAATTGTGGAGAGACATGATCACGCACGCCAGCAGGCATGGTAAGAAAAAGTAAATAGCCCGGTCACGTAAAGTAGCGTAAAGGAAAGGAGCCAATGGTGGGGTGTGCTAAACACTCCAAGGTATGGTGACAGCTTTACAAATAAAGAACACAACACAATACTGACGTTTCGGCCTGTGGCCTTCTTCAGAATACAGGGACAACGACAACAAGCGGTGAAGCACAATTACTACATGTTAGATGATCAATGGAGGGCGAGGAAAGTAGGATGCAGAAATAAGAAAAGAGAGAAATGAATTTTACATGATGAGAGGTATGATGGGCGTCAAAATATATAAAATAGAAAAAGAGAGAGAAAAATGTATAATAAATGTACTTAGCTGAGCTCAGAGCAGGAAAACTGTAATCCGTGCTGAAACCAGTCGGAATGACTAAAAGCGCAGAGAACGTGTATAGAAAGCACACGTGACAAAGACAGGTCAGTAAAGAGGGCAAAAGGATCTAATATCGGGAAAACCAAAAAGGGGGGGGAAGGGGGGATAGACGAGGACACTCCTGGGACACAACAAGCAATACATATAAATCACTCAACAATGGAAGTGAGAGATCACGCGAGAGGTTAAGAGAGAAATAAAATGACACGACAAAGTAGTAAACTAGGCAGTGGGTGAGAGAGATGGACTCTACAGAATGGATGGCCTCGAACTGAAAGAGTTGAGAGGTAGGTCAACGAAAGGAAGGATTGGATACTGGAGGAAGAGATACGGGAGAAGAATAATAAAGCCGGTATAATGAGAAGGGCGATAGAGGGTGGTCCGGAGGAAGTTAGTCTATCGGGAGGTAGGGAAGTATTGGAGGAGGAGGTATGGAGAAGAGGGATAAGAAGCAGGTATGTGAAAACTGGATAGGGGGAGAGGCGGTAGGTCAGAAGTGAATGGAAAAAGAGAAAGTCTGGAAGAAGTGGAGCAATAGGGGATGGTGTAGAAGAGGTATGAACCATAGGAGGTAAAGAAGTAGGGAAATGATAGAACAAAGGGGGGAATGAAAGTGGGCATCAGGATAAGGGGGATACTGGAATAGTAGCTATAGATGAGTAGTGACTACAAGTTAATAGAGAGGAGAGGGGTGGAGCTAGGAGTAGATCAGCAGAGGGGTGGTAGGAAGGACGAGGGACAATAGAGGTGGGCAGAGAGATCGTACGTACAGTCCAGGTGGAGAGGTGATATAGTGATAAAGAGGTAAAGGACATGAAGGTAGTCAGAAGAGAAAAAGGTGTAGGGAGAGGGAGGGGGTTAGGAGGAAGAAGGCAAGATGGGGGTTACTCAAAGAGGATATGAAAAGCAGGGATGGACGAGGAGTAGAGGACCCAAGAAGAAATAGGAAGAGAGGTCCATAGGTGGGAGGGTGGAGTCGGAGGCCGGAGGGTCCTCAGAGGGACAGGGATACATTGATGCCACGAGGGGTGAGGCAGCCCCAACGAGCGATCAGACGGTGCTCAAGAGTGAGCCGACTGTGGTGATCAGAGGAGCATGATACTAGGCCAGTTACCAAGACATCAGTCTTACCTCGATGGCCCCTCGAGTTAAAGTGGGCTGCTACAGGAGTGTCCGCTTCTTGGGTGATGTCATTCAAGTGTTCACGGCACCTATCGCCGATTCTGCGACCAGACTGACCGATGTAGGTCAACTTGCATCGCTTACAGATGATGACATAAATGATGTTCCGCGATGTGCAAGTGAATCCCTCTCTGATCTCGAAAGGACCATTAGGGAAGAGAGGACAGTGTCGGTCTGGAGAACGTGGTCACAAGTTTTACATACTCTCCGGTTGCAGCGGATAGTGCCTCGATGGCTGAAGTGGTCAGCAGGAAGACGGCCCCTGACAAGAAAGTCTCGGAGGTTCCGGTCACGTCTAAAGGCCACTAGTGGTGGGTCAGGGAAGAGCAGACGAGTAGTAGGGTCAGATCGAAGAATAGGGAGGTAGCGGTGGATGGTCCTAATAGCGGCGTAGTGGTGAGGGTGATGGGTGAGAGCGAGCACTACTCTATCAGAGGGGGGATGAGTAGAGGGGGTAAGAGCAGACTGACGTGAAGTGTGGAGAACTCGACGCAGGGCAGGGAGGAGAGCTGATTCAGGATAGAGACGTCGGCGGAAGAAATCAAGCATAAGGTGGGCATTGTGAAGGAAATCTTCGTCGTCTTGGCAAAGGCGACGAAGTCTGAGAAGCTGGGAATAGGGAAGAGAGTTCTTGCAGGATGTAGGATGAGAGGAGTCGTAGCGGAGGAAACTATGGGAGTCAGTGGCCTTGTAGAAGACCGAGGTGAGAAGATGAGAGGTGCCCAAGGAGACTAGGATGTCCAGGAAGATACGGAGGAGGTGGAGATGTGGAAGGTGATGTGGATAGAGGGTGGAAATGTCCGACATATCGATGAAACGGGAGATCTCATCTTCTGGAAGGTCAGACAGACCAATGCAGTCATCAATGTACCTACGATACATAAGGGGAAGAGGGCCCTGGTAGGTATGGATGATTTGGTGCTCAAGGTAACCCATGAAGAGACAAGCATAGCTAGGGCCCATTTTAGTGCCCTCGCCACACCGCTGATCTGGGTGAAGAAATTGCCATTGAACTCGAAAGAGTTGAGGTTCAAGACTAATTCTGCTAGACGGAGGAGGACGCCAGTGGCGATGGAGGGTTGGATCCTACGGTCCAGGAAAAACTGAAGAGCTTGAAGGCCGTCGGAGTGGGGAATAGAAGTATACAGGGAGCAGACATCCATAACGAAGAGGCGGTAGTGACGATCAGGAAGGAGGGTGATAGAGGAAAAGATGTTAAGGGCGTCGTTAGTGTCTTTGACATACGAAGGGAGGCCCATAACTATGGGTTGAAAGACACTGTCGAGAAGTCAGAAATGAGAACAGTAGGACATGAGATGGAAGAGACAATAGGACGTCCAGGAGAGTCAGGTTTATGTATTTTAGGCAGCATATAAAAAGAGGGTCTGCCCAAGCAGTGGTCAGGAAGGATCATGCGGGAGGAGCTAGAGGGAAGTAATCCATCCTGAATGAAACGGAGGATCGTACGACGCACCACGGCGTTATTAGAGACAGTAGTGTCGTCGGGGGTGGGGAGGTAGAAAGTCGAGTCGGATAATTGTTTATCACCTTCCCGGATATAAAGGTCTTTCCTCCATACCACCACAGAGCCGCCCTTGTCGGCCGGCTTGATGACAATATCATCACGTCGGCGAAGATCCTGGAGGGCTTGGTACTCTTCACTACTAAGATTAGAGCGTCGAAGTCTATGGGGACGAAGTGCCTTAATATCCCGGTAGGTACTGTTAATGAACTGGTCCAAAGCCTGTGATTCGCCCGAGCGGGGAGTCCAGTCAGATTTACTGGGGAAAAGCGGGCAAATTCGTCTGTAGGAGGAGGTTGAGAGGAAGAGTTCGGATGATTAAAGTAATAGAGTTGAGTCGTAGTCGTCTGTGATACTCCTGAATGTCCCGTAAGAGAGAGAATGAGTCACTCAAAGGGCGAAGGGGGACAAAACTTGAGACCCTTGCTGAGAAGAGAGCGCTCATGGTCGGAAAGGGGCAAATCAGGGGGAATACAAGTGACAAGGGAGCTAGAGTCAGAGGCATTGGGGAGAGGAGGAGGTGAGGGAGGAGGAGGAGGAGGACGGAGGTTCAAGAGTTTACGTTTGTGCTGAGAGGATAAAAAGTCATACACAGATCGGTTGTGGTGGTGGATGGTATGGCGGATGAAGCGAAGAGTCCCAGGAAAGTTAGAGGTGAGTAGATGGAGTTGGGATAGGAGGTGTTGTAGGCGGGTGTTGAGGTGGGATATAAGACGAGAGTGGCTAGAAGCGACAAGACGAACACGTTTCAGGCCATGCTGGAGTTCAAGGTTCTGCAGTTGGCGGCGAAGATAGTTAGAGAGGTGGGGTTGACCGACTTGAGGTGAGAAGTGAGATCGGAACCCACACGGGAGAAATTTACGATGGAGGCAGTTGTTCAAGAAATTCAGGTGACAGGTAAATCTAGTTTTCTTGAAAGTAGTGAAGGCAAAGTCCTTAGAGATGTTAGAGAGTTAGGGGGGTAGAGTGGAGAAGGAGGCGATGATGGAGTGACGGATAGAATGAGATAGATGTTTGAGGGAGGGCATAGGAGGAGATGAGAGAAGATCGAGAAGAGAAATGAGAGATAAACCAACTAGATGAAGATAGGTAGGATACGTGAAGGTATAGAGAAGCCAATAATAGAAAGAGGGAAGGTAGTGAATAGAAAGTATGAGGAGCAAGTGCAAGAGGGGAGGGTAAGGAAGCACCCAGAAGTGAAGGCGAGGAGAGACTGACGAGAGATAGAATAGGTAGGTGAAAGAACGGAGTGGAAATGGTTCTAACTAAAGTACACAGAGATGAATGACGTTAAACAAACATAAAGTAGCAGCGATATCAATTGAGTAGGGAACAGGCAAATAATTGCAATGCTGCGGTAAAGCTGGTAGCGACAGCTTTACAAATAAAGAACACAACACAATACTGACGTTTCGGCCTGTGGCCTTCTTCAGAATACAGGGACAACGACAACAAGCGTGTGAAGCATTACTACATGTTAGATGATCAAGTGGAGGGCGAGGAAAGTAGGATGCAGAAATAAGAAAAGAGAGAAATGAATTTACATGATGAGAGGTATGATGGGCGTCAAAATATATAAAATAGAAAAAGAGAGAGAAAAATGTATAATAAATGTACTTAGCTGAGCTCAGAGCAGGAAAACTGTAATCCGTGCTGAAACCAGTCGGAATGACTAAAAGCGCAGAGAACGTGTATAGAAAGCAACACGTGACAAAGACAGGTCAGTAAAGAGGGCAAAAAGGATCTAATATCGGGAAAACCAAAAAGGGGGGGGGGGGAAGGGGGATAGACGAGGACACTCCTGGGACACAACAAGCAATACATATAAATCACTCAACAATGGAAGTGAGAGATCACGCGAGAGGTTAAGAGAAAGAAATAGAATGACACGACAAAGTAGTAAACTAGGCAGTGGGTGAGAGAGATGGACTCTACAGAATGGATGGCCTCGAACTGAAAGAGTTGAGAGGTAGGTCAACGAAAGGAAGGATTGGATACTGGAGGAAGAGATACGGTGAGGAAGAATAATAAAGCCGGTATAATGAGAAGGGCGATAGAGGGGTGGTCCGGAGGAAGTTAGTCTATCGGGAGGTAGGGAAGTATTGGAGGAGGAGGTATGGAGAAGAGGGATAAGAAGCAGGTATGTGAAAACTGGATAGGGGGAGAGGCGGTAGGTCAGAAGTGAATGGAAAAAGAGAAAGTCTGGAAGAAGTGGAGCAATAGGGGATGGTGTAGAAGAGGTATGAACCATAGGAGGTAAAGAAGTAGGGAAATGATAGAACAAAGGGGGGAATGAAAGTGGGCATCAGGATAAGGGGGATACTGGAATAGTAGGTATAGATGAGTAGTGACTACAAGTTAATAGAGAGGAGAGGGGTGAGCTAGGAGTAGATCAGCCAGCGTAAAGGAAATATGGTGTTATAGCTCGTTTCAAAACATATGCCCAACTTCAAAACGCTATTACTGTCTAACCGTTTGTTAAATACTTTTGAAATTTTCCAAATGTTATTAGAATGCAAAAGACCCTTTAAATGTATATTTAACAAATATCTTGCAGCTGCAGTTTTCTTAAAGCGGCGATTTCTTTGATGTTGTCAAAATTGTAAATTGTGAAGCCCTAAAGAATAGAAATTACCGTAGTTGCTGGTCTTACGATTAATTTTCACTAGGTAAAGGCGTGGCGTAATGGGGAAATAACTGGATAAAACAAAACACCAGGAGAATTATTGTCTGCTCAGTTCGAGGACGGACGATAATAATATCAAGGTATACCTGTATGTCCAATTTTCATAGTTGTGTGGTCCTGAAAAGGACCGTTTGTTGAAATAATTTAAGGTAATATAGGGGCCAACATTGTGGGGCTATATACTTTCATTCTGAATCAGACGAGTCTAAAAGATTAATAACTGTTTGGGGTTGAACATTCCACAAACCATCATTTTTCCAATATTCCTCTTCCTGTTTTAAGACGTGGTCTTCACATTTAGCCCAATAATCTTTGTCTACATTTAATAAAGCGAGATTAGCAAGAGTCTTTACATCGCATATTTTGAATGTTGTATTTCATCTGCCACTTGTCCTTTTAATTTTGCCCAGATTAGTTCTATTGGATTTAAATGAGCATGGTAAGGTGGCAGCCTCAAACTTATATGACCGTGCTCTTGGATAATCTTATCTATTTGAAAAATCTTTGTCCTCTGTTTTTGCTTTACTAGAGATAGTAATTCAGGTTTTAAGTACATGTTATTAAATTGTATGTGCTCCTTTGTGAGCATATCTTAATAGCATCTTTTGTACTGGATGACGTCGGGACTTTATCTTCAAGTGCAACAATGTTGTGGTACGCTGCATTGTCCATTATTAGGCAAGATGGTCGATCTAGTGCGGGAGAACCGAATTTTCAATCCAATGTCTAAATATGTGACCATTCATCTCAGAGTGATAATCCCGATTGTCTATGGATTTTGAAAGAAAAATGAGCTCTGCATTCTGTATTAGTCCATGTTGTCGACTACCTGCATGAGCAATTATCAAGCGCTGTCTTTTGCTGCTAGGTATTAATCTCTTAATCTTTCCATCTGATGACTGCCATTCCCTTTGGTTAGTGTGGTGAGCATTGATCCATGTTTCATCCAAGTATACAATATCATAACCTTGCTTGCGCACCTCTTTTACTTCACGTAAGTACTTGCTTCTCATGACTACTATATGTGGTTTCTCACAGATGATGTTCGTCCATTGGAATACTTTCTGAATGTAAAGCCTGCAGCTCTCACATTCCTCCATAATGTAGACTTTGATATTTCAATACTGTTGTTCTTTTTCAGCGATACTTTTAATTTTCTTATTGTAACAGTTTCATTCATACACAACATTTTGCGAATTTCACTTCTAATAAGTTCACTGTCGAAATTATCCAACATTTTTGCTCTTCCTTGTGATTTTTGTATATTTGGAACATTGACGGTCACGTGCTTGAATCCAGCGATAAATGACCGTTTAGATAAATCCAAAATGTGTCTTGTCCTATTCTCAGGGTTTTCTAAAGAATGAAATAATCTTCCTCGTTTAGCCTCTTTGCAAAAATAGTCATACATTTTTATTGCGATGTTTTGTAAACTGCAGAATTTCATTTTAAGACTCATGATAAATGTTATTGTTCCACGTTACGCCACTGAAAGAACGGAAATGGAACACACAATGTCTCGTGTTTACTACAAGTGTCTAATTGTGTCAGAAAACTCAAGCGGAAAGCGTGCAAAATCGTAAATTTGAGCGTGTATGGATTTGTAATCACTATTTTTAACTTAAATACTGTAAACACTAAGTTTTGACTACATCAATGGGTCGTTATAATTTATATATATAAATCAAATAAGAATAATAATAACCAAATGTTTGTTTTTAATGAAATTAATTCCCTGTTGGGTTTTAATCATTATAACTATACATGCAAATTTTGAAAAAATTACAAAAAGCGGTTTAAAAGATATTGATTTTTAAAGTTGGGCACGACTTATGAAACAAGCTATAGTGACCATAATTTTTACAGACCTTCGGCACATGATTTTTGGGGTAATGTGGTCGGTATTACGCCCGTGCCGCTTTACTTTCCCATAGAAAAATCCGGTACCCATTTAAGGCTGGGTGAACCTGAATGCTATCGATCAGGATCGAACCCAACCTCTTGTCTTTGTAGTCCAGTTCACTAACCACTGAGCTATCGCGGCTCCCAAGCAGGCATGGTACTTGATGATAATGATGACTTTACTGAAAGGTGGATAAATGACATTGTCTGTTCTTTATAACTTTACTATTCAAATGTCAAGAAACATTTTGTTACGACTAACAATAGCACTGAGATTTGTTCAAGATACTACTAGTATTGGTAGGATTCTGTCAACGTTTGTCATTTCGCTAAACGACACACATCCCTTCATCCGTCCCATCCCTATTCATCCCAGTTTTTTGTGTGACCCCAAATCTTATTTAATCTTATTATTATTATTGAGTGCCATCTCCGCATCGAAGGTTGGCTACCATGGAGCGCCGTTCCGCTCTGTCTCTTGCTTTGATGGTGCAGGTTGTCATAGGCTGACGTATCCATCTTTTGATGTTAATCGTCTATGTTAGTCTTTGTCAGCCTCTGCCTCTTTTACCTTATATTTTCCCTTCCAAGATTACTTTTAGTAGGCCGTTGTGTCTTTAAACATGCCCCAAAAATCGCATTTGTCTTGTTTGAATTGTATTTAGTAGTTCTCTTTTCATTTTTAGTAGTTTTAAGACTTCATCGTCAAAGAGCTATAAACAAACACCACGAAAACGCCAGATTAAGAGGAAGACAGAGAGAGAGAGATGGATAAAGGGAATACTAGAGTCACTAGGAGGGACAACACCAAGAATAGGCCAACAGAAGAGCAAAGAATCACAGATTGTATCTCCCCTCGACGCCAACGGCAATGGAGGAAGGATAGAAGAAGAAGAGAAAGAAGATCGTTATTTCTTTTCTTTCTATCCAATACTACCTATTTTATCTTAATATACATTTTAAATCTTATCCACCATATATGAAATGAAGCGCCTATCTGTCCAATGTTTAGTTTATTATGTATGATGATTCACATCTCAATGGAACTACAAGCTACGCTCACTCTAAAATATTGTCTTGTGACTTCCTTTATATAATGAGTTGTGTTACATCATAGTTTAAGTGTATGTACTCACCCCTCCCCCAGTCCACTTCCAGCATCATGAATTGTTCGGGTCAATGCTCTCTGTATGGTGTGTCCATATTCTTCTATGTTTGCTTTTCCCTTGTTTGTGTCCCCCTGAAAGTGTTAATGCTCTCTGTATGGTGTGTCTCCTGCGTGATGTTCTGACAGTGTTTGCTATTTGATCCATGTTCTTCTAGTTTTGCTTTTTTCTCTGAGTGTTTCTCTGAAAGCTGAAAATGCTCTCTCAATTACGGGGGGGGGGGGGGGGGGGAAGGGGGGCGCTGAGTAAAAATGTGGTGCTGCCTGGTGGTGATCATGTTATCAACAATGCATCCATTGTTATTTTTTTGTGATCCAGCAATGAGGTAAACTTTATATATTTTTCTTGCATTATCACTTTGTTTTTTCTCTGACAGTTCTTATCACACTGTTTTCTTCTCAGACATTCCATTTCTGTTCTGATGCTTTTTATTTCTTCTTTCTTCTTCTTTCTTCTTTCTTCTTCTTCTTTTGGGGCAAAGATTTACATTTGTAGTAGAGCGTTAGGAGAGATGCGGTGCTACATCGTGCTCTCCTTGTATTAGATGTTACATGTATTGTCTGTAAGGGCCATTGTGCGATCACTTAAGAGAGAGAGAGAGAGAGAGAGAGAGAAGAGTATGTGCGCGTGGTGTGTATGTGTGTAATGTGTGTGGTGTGTGTGTGTGTGTGTGTGGTATGTGTGTACATGTAATGTTGCTAATGTCGATAATTTCTATTTGAGTTTACAAGTTTTATTCCTTCATACTTTCTTCTATTTTCAGTTTTAGTTTCACTACCTTCCTCATTAACGAGATATCAACTTTCTCATTTCTTAGCAGCTTTTCATCTAGAACTGTATTCAATTTGGCAGCAACATGTTCAAATCAAAACAAATAACACTTTATCGTATTAGTGGTATATTTAGCGTGTTATTCAACATTTATCTCCCGCACAAATGTAATACTACCTTGTGGAATCTGATGTTTGCTTCCATTAATGCTCTTCTCGGTTATCTAATTCGTTATTATTGTTAACGTTTTGACTGCCGCTTTGAATGATATAAGTTCTGTGATAAAAAATAGCTTCCTTATCTCTAGAATTTTTCTTGTTTTCTCTGATTGTTGACGTAAGCGATTCTGCCTCCAGTTAAAAATTTTTGAAATAATTTTCCTGTGAGAACGGATGTTTTCAAATGTCTTCTTTTAAATGTTCTTCCTGCATTAATCGTTGCCATTGTTGACAATCAGTTAATCAAATATGCTGTTCGTTTTAAGAATTATATCTTTGTCTATGCAAAGTCTGGTTAAGAAGCCAGTTATCTTGATTTTGAGCAAAGAAAAAATAAAGATTTTATCTCAGATTTCAACGAGATGGTCCATATATCCGGCTCTTTAAGCAGCGCCCCCCCACCTCAAAATAATATTCGTCCTGTGACTGTGAGCAAATAAAGAAAACGTGAAAGACAAGAAAAGACTGGGAAATAACATCTAGGAATGACGCCATGATGTCGCCAACTCAACGAGCTGCCGCAAATAGAGATGCATGAAGGAATCTGATTCTTCCTCTTTCCTTCCAGACTTGTCTTCTAGCGTCGAGGTAGGATGTGTTTTGCGCTCTTTTCCTTCTATGTTAGCCTCTCTAGTGTTGCAAATATTCTATCCGTCCATCTGTTTTCATTGTCGACCCTGAATCTAATGTACCGGTAGTGTCTGTTGATGTGAATCGTTGCATGCAATTAAGTTCTTACTATCTTATCACACTGTCAAACTATTTTTATCTCATGTCTCTATTACGTGTTCATTAGTGGTCATTATTCATAACTATTTTTGTATTTCTTCATTACTGATCTTAAATCTTAGGCTGTCTCCTGACATGCGTCTAACACATTTTACTTATGTGGTTTATTAAGGGAGATTACTACTGTTATCAATATTTCCCGATGATCTTGAGGTTAAAAAAACATAGTCAAGAAAGAAGTATGCTGAATCACATTATATCCCGTAGATATGTGTCCACTCATTGAGCATTTGTAGGACTCCCCGCATTCCGGCATTTTGTGTTCTCACGGAGAGAGGGGTTGTCGATCAGAAATAGATTTGATGTTCTACAAATACGATAGTTCGATCCAAGATAGGGCCATAAAGTCTTTTTCTATCTGGGGTGAAATACAAATATTCTGATCTCTACACACATGGCGATTTACTTGGAGGTAATGTGGTCTTTATTCTCCAACCCCTCACATAAACCTTAAAACAGATCTCACAAAATGAGATAAATGCAATTAAAATAGTTTTTTTAAAAATTTAAAATAACTAATATGTTTAGGTATTTGTATATATTTGTTTATTTATTTGCATTTATATTCATGTTGTGAAGGAGGTGAATTCAGTGCAGTGTTGATTATGTAGAGGTATCTCGTCGGTTGTAGGGAGTTCGAACACTGTGTTGATGATGTAGGGGTCTCTAGTCGGTTGTTGGGAGTTCGAACACTGTGTTGATGATGTAGGGGTCTCTAGTCGGTTGTTGGGAGTTCGAACACTGTGTTGATGATGTAGAGGTCTCTAGTCGGTTGTTGGGAGTTCGAACACTGTGTTGATGATGTAGAGGTCTCTAGTCGGTTGTTGGGAGTTCGAACACTGTGTTGATTATGTAGGGGTCTCTAGTCGGTTGTTGGGAGTTCGAACACTGTGTTGATGATGTAGGGGTCTCTAGTCGGTTGTTGGGAGTTCGAACACTGTGTTGATGATGTAGGGGTCTCTAGTCGGTTGTTGGGAGTTCGAACACTGTGTTGATGATGTAGAGGTCTCTAGTCGGTTGTTGGGAGTTCGAACACTGTGTTGATGATGTAGAGGTCTCTAGTCGGTTGTTGGGAGTTCGAACACTGTGTTGATTATGTAGGGGTCTCTCGTCGGTTGTTGGGAGTTCGAACACTGTGTTGATTATGTAGGGGTCTCTAGTCGGTTGTTGGGAGTTCGAACACTGTGTTGATGATGTAGAGGTCTCTAGTCGGTTGTTGGGAGTTCGAACACTGTGTTGATGATGTAGAGGTCTCTAGTCGGTTGTTGGGAGTTCGAACACTGTGTTGATTATGTAGGGGTCTCTCGTCGGTTGTTGGGAGTTCGAACACTGTGTTGATTATGTAGGGGTCTCTAGTCGGTTGTTGGGAGTTCGAACACTGTGTTGATGATGTAGAGGTCTCTAGTCGGTTGTTGGGAGTTCGAACACTGTGTTGATGATGTAGGGGTCTCTAGTCGGTTGTGGGAGTTCGAACACTGTGTTGATGATGTAGAGGTCTCTAGTCGGTTGTTGGGAGTTCGAACACTGTGTTGATGATGTAGAGGTCTCTAGTCGGTTGTTGGGAGTTCGAACACTGTGTTGATGATGTAGAGGTCTCTAGTCGGTTGTTGGGAGTTCGAACACTGTGTTGATTATGTAGGGGTCTCTCGTCGGTTGTAGGGAGTTCGAACACTGTGTTGATTATGTAGGGGTCTCTCGTCGGTTGTTGGGAGTTCGAACACTGTGTTGATGATGTAGAGGTCTCTAGTCGGTTGTTGGGAGTTCGAACACTGTGTTGATGATGTAGAGGTCTCTAGTCGGTTGTTGGGAGTTCGAACACTGTGTTGATGATGTAGAGGTCTCTAGTCGGTTGTTGGGAGTTCGAACACTGTGTTGATGATGTAGAGGTCTCTAGTCGGTTGTTGGGAGTTCGAACACTGTGTTGATGATGTAGAGGTCTCTAGTCGGTTGTTGGGAGTTCGAACACTGTGTTGATGATGTAGAGGTCTCTAGTCGGTTGTTGGGAGTTCGAACACTGTGTTGATGATGTAGAGGTCTCTCGTCGGTTGTTGGGAGTTCGAACACTGTGTTGATGATGTAGAGGTCTCTAGTCGGTTGTTGGGAGTTCGAACACTGTGTTGATGATGTAGAGGTCTCTAGTCGGTTGTTGGGAGTTCGAACACTGTGTTGATGATGTAGAGGTCTCTAGTCGGTTGTTGGGAGTTCGAACACTGTGTTGATTATGTAGGGGTCTCTAGTCGGTTGTTGGGAGTTCGAACACTGTGTTGATGATGTAGAGGTCTCTAGTCGGTTGTTGGGAGTTCGAACACTGTGTTGATGATGTAGGGGTCTCTAGTCGGTTGTTGGGAGTTCGAACACTGTGTTGATGATGTAGGGGTCTCTAGTCGGTTGTTGGGAGTTCGAACACTGTGTTGATGATGTAGAGGTCTCTAGTCGGTTGTTGGGAGTTCGAACACTGTGTTGATTATGTAGGGTCTCTCGTCGGTTGTAGGGAGTTCGAACACTGTGTTGATTATGTAGGGGTCTCTCGTCGGTTGTAGGGAGTTCGAACACTGTGTTGATTATGTAGGGGTCTCTCGTCGGTTGTTGGGAGTTCGAACACTGTGTTGATGATGTAGGGGTCTCTAGTCGGTTGTTGGGAGTTCGAACACTGTGTTGATGATGTAGAGGTCTCTCGTCGGTTGTAGGGAGTTCGAACACTGTGTTGATGATGTAGAGGTCTCTAGTCGGTTGTTGGGAGTTCGAACACTGTGTTGATGATGTAGAGGTCTCTAGTCGGTTGTTGGGAGTTCGAACACTGTGTTGATGATGTAGGGGTCTCTAGTCGGTTGTTGGGAGTTCGAACACTGTGTTGATGATGTAGAGGTCTCTCGTCGGTTGTAGGGAGTTCGAACACTGTGTTGATGATGTAGAGGTCTCTCGTCGGTTGTTGGGAGTTCGAACACTGTGTTGATTATGTAGAGGTCTCTCGTCGGTTGTTGGGAGTTCGAACACTGTGTTGATTATGTAGGGGTCTCTAGTCGGTTGTTGGGAGTTCGAACACTGTGTTGATGATGTAGAGGTCTCTCGTCGGTTGTTGGGAGTTCGAACACTGTGTTGATGATGTAGAGGTCTCTCGTCGGTTGTTGGGAGTTCGAACACTGTGTTGATTATGTAGGGGTCTCTAGTCGGTTGTTGGAGTTCGAACACTGTGTTGATTATGTAGGGGTCTCTAGTCGGTTGTTGGGAGTTCGAACACTGTGTTGATGATGTAGGGGTCTCTCGTCGGTTGTTGGGAGTTCGAGCACTGTGTTGATGATGTAGGGGTCTCTCGTCGGTTGTTGGGAGTTCGAACACTGTGTTGATGATGTAGGGGTCTCTCGTCGGTTGTTGGGAGTTCGAACACTGTGTTGATTATGTAGAGGTCTCTCGTCGGTTGTTGGGAGTTCGAACACTGTGTTGATTATGTAGGGGTCTCTAGTCGGTTGTTGGGAGTTCGAACACTGTGTTGATTATGTAGGGGTCTCTAGTCGGTTGTTGGGAGTTCGAACACTGTGTTGATTATGTAGGGGTCTCTCGTCGGTTGTTGGGAGTTCGAACACTGTGTTGATGATGTAGGGGTCTCTCGTCGGTTGTTGGGAGTTCGAACACTGTGTTGATGATGTAGGGGTCTCTCGTCGGTTGTTGGGAGTTCGAACACTGTGTTGATGATGTAGGGGTCTCTCGTCGGTTGTTGGGAGTTCGAACACTGTGTTGATTATGTAGGGGTCTCTCGTCGGTTGTTGGGAGTTCGAACACTGTGTTGATTATGTAGGGGTCTCTCGTCGGTTGTTGGGAGTTCGAACACTGTGTTGATGATGTAGGGGTCTCTCGTCGGTTGTTGGGAGTTCGAACACTGTGTTGATGATGTAGGGGTCTCTCGTCGGTTGTTGGGAGTTCGAACACTGTGTTGATGATGTAGGGGTCTCTCGTCGGTTGTTGGAGTTCGAACACTGTGTTGATTATGTAAGGGTCTCTAGTCGGTTGTTGGGAGTTCGAACACTGTGTTGATTATGTAGGGGTCTCTAGTCGGTTGTTGGGAGTTCGAACACTGTGTTGATGATGTAGGGGTCTCTCGTCGGTTGTTGGGAGTTCGAACACTGTGTTGATGATGTAGGGGTCTCTCGTCGGTTGTTGGGAGTTCGAACACTGTGTTGATGATGTAGGGGTCTCTAGTCGGTTGTTGGGAGTTCGAACACTGTGTTGATGATGTAGGGGTCTCTCGTCGGTTGTTGGGAGTTCGAGCACTGTGTTGACAATCATTCAGCGAGTTAGGGAAATGCCAAAGCACTAATGAATGCTGTCTGAGCACAATGATCATGGCTATCTGTATAGAACAATAATGATGTGATTCTTTGTTATGACAGTCTAAAGAACAAACCTCAGCACAGAGATGTAGAAATACATAAGAGATTGCTATTTAAATAATTCCATTTATCGTGGAACTTTGCGATATTTTCCTGAAGTTTATAAAAACCCGAGAAATAAGGTAACTGAATATTGGTATCCTTCAGAAAGTGAAGCTCCATTGACGCAGTTCTAGGGTTAATGCAGTCGATGCTGTGGATGGTCTAGACTCACGCGCGCTCACTCAGTCGCACGGTCCAGACCCCGTTTCCACGTCATAGACTGGCCAACTCCGGTCGATCGGCACGTGGATACACGATAAGCTTTTGATTGTCTCCATTTAGAAGCACATATTAATAACATCACACTTCCTTGATAACGAACCGGCGAAACCACACCACCATCTTGGGCATCATTCATCTGGTTAGAGTCACAAGACTACACTCAAGCCTGCATACTGAGTGATTCGATGAGCATTATAAAAAAAAAAGTTGAGGCGGGCTTTGTACGCATGCAATGGGTAGAGTCAGTGCAGAAGTAAAAAATACGTAAGATCACCTTTTTCTACGTCCCTGGTCATGCAGGAGTACGGGGAAATGAAAGAGCGGACAGGTTGGCTAGCTGCGCTATTGTTGAGGACGGTCAACCAATGGATCGGGGAGACATCATCTACTGCACATTAACGGCCGCTTCTTGCTGGTATTTGAAAAGTAAAAAAAAATATGATTGTTATTATTATGAAGGAGAAGAAGAAGAATGCAAAAAAAACAGGCAAACGCAAAGAAATTGAAAAAAAAATGATGATGAAGACGCAAAATAAAAAAAGAGGAGGAAGTGGAGGAGAAAACGAAGAAAAAGGAAGAAGAAGTAGAGACAAAAGGAGAACTGGAAGAAAAGAGGAGAAAATAAAGAATAAGGGAGAGGAGAATGATAAGAAGAAATAAACGAAGAAGAAGGAGAAAAGAAGCAAAAAACGATGAAGCAGGAAAAGAAGATAAAGTAAAAAAAAGATGTTGAAACAGTTTTAGAAGACGAAGAAGAAGTAGAAGAGGAAGAAGAAGAAGAAGAAGAAGAGGCAGAAGAAGTAGAAGAAGAAGAGGAAGAGGCTAATGAATAAGAGGCGAAAGTTCAAAAATTCTAGATAATTGTTAAACAATATCATCCACCTGCGCTATTGTACTGCATTTTAACAACCTCTTTGTGCTGGTATTTGAAAGCATATTTTCTTAAAGAGAAGCCATTCTCTGAACATAAAAAAAGGAATAGTTAAAAATGTTAATTGAAGTGTAATAAGAAAAATTGTTGGGAAAATGTGTGACGTCAAACATAAAATTGAGAGCTGATTGGCTTGGCAGCTATGGCGGAACTTTGCGAGAGTTGCCTGAAGTTTGTAATACCTTGGAAATGAGCTAACTGAATGTTGTTATTGTACAGGAAATTAAGCTGCTTTAACACATTGCTAGAGCTAATGCACGTTTGAAATGAGAGAGAGAAAGAAATTTTGTGAGTGAAATAAAGAAAATGTTTAAAGGAAAGAGATAGCAAGTTGAAGAGTGAGGTACAGTTAGAAGTTGGAATTGTTGAATAAATATATAAAGAAAATGAGGAAGTTTTAGGGGAAGAAAGAAAGATAAAAAGTTAAAAAGAATACTAGTGTTGGAAAGATGGAAAGTGAGAATAGATAGCATGTATAAAAGAGATAATGTAAAGAAAATATTGCATCCTAGTAGAAAAAAGGATTGGGAAATTGTGTACGTTTGGAAAAGAGAAGGTTACACATTTAATATGCGTTAGAGAATGTAAGGAATTAGTATCCTCCTTTGGCACGAGAATGGCCTGTCCAAGGTGTCGTCTCTGGTGGAAACACTGCCAGTTATAGTGTGAAAGAATAAATGAAATAATGTGTTAGAGAGAGAATTGTAGAACAGAGAGCACTCGTTAGGCACATAAAGTCATGGTTCTAGTGTGTATGTGTGCTAGAGAATGATAGTAAATGATAATGAGTGAGAGCGAGAGAGAGAGAGAGAGAGAGAGAGAGAGAGAGAGTCAGTATGAGTTAAATCATTTTTGATGGAGAGTGAGAGAGAGAGAGAGAGTGAGAGAGAGTAGAAAAGCCAAATAAACAAAAATAGTGAAAGAAGGTAAGCTAGATACTATAATGAGTAATAAAATGAGATACTGTGGCGACCGATATAAGGTGAAGGATAAAGGGTATATGTATATGTGTGTGTGTACGTGTATATATGCGAGTGCGTGCGTGTGAGAAGGAAAATGATATCACCTTCTGTGAGTGCATAACAAGCGTACATTAACGTATAATATGTGTACAGTTGCCTCAAGTTAACTACTGTTTCATAGTTTGAATGGCAAACAAACAATAACATAATGGGTGGCAACTCTTTGAGCCTGAGTGGCTTCCTTGAGCCCTGACCACGGTCAAGAGGGAATAACAAATAATTGAGCCACTATTACCTGTCATGTATCACTGTCAGGAGAGAAAATAATTGAGCCACTATTACCTGTTATGTATCACTGTCAGGAGACAAAATAATTGAGCCACTATTACCTGTCATGTACCACTGTCAGGAGACAAAATAATTGAGCCACTATTACCTGTCATGTATCACTGTCAGGAGACAAAATAATTGAGCCACTATTACCTGTCATGTATCACTGTCAGGAGACAAAATAATTGAGCCACTATTACCTGTCATGTACCACTGTCAGGAGACAAAATAATTGAGCCACTATTACCTGTCATGTATCACTGTCAGGAGACAAAATAATTGAGCCACTATTACCTGTCATGTATCACTGTCAGGAGACAAAATAATTGAGCCACTATTACCTGTCATGTATCACTGTCAGGAGACAAAATAATTGAGCCACTATTACCTGTCATGTACCACTGTCAGGAGACAAAATAATTGAGCCACTATTACCTGTCATGTATCACTGTCAGGAGACAAAATAATTGAGCCACTATTACGTGTCATGTATCACTGTCAGGAGACAAAATAATTGAGCCACTATTACCTGTCATGTATCACTGTCAGGAGACAAAATAATTGAGCCACTATTACCTGTCATGTATCACTGTCAGGAGACAAAATAATTGAGCCACTATTACCTGTCATGTATCACTGTCAGGAGACAAAATAATTGAGCCACTATTACCTGTCATGTATCACTGTCAGGAGACAAAATAATTGAGCCACTATTACCTGTCATGTATCACTGTCAGGAGAAAAATAATTGAGCCACTATTACCTGTCATGTATCACTGTCAGGAGAGAAAATAATTGAGCCACTATTACGTGTCATGTATCACTGTCAGGAGACAAAATAATTGAGCCACTATTACCTGTTATGTATCACTGTCAGGAGACAAAATAATTGAGCCACTATTACCTGTCATGTATCACTGTCAGGAGACAAAATAATTGAGCCACTATTACCTGTCATGTACCACTGTCAGGAGACAAAATAATTGAGCCACTATTACCTGTCATGTATCACTGTCAGGAGACAAAATAATTGAGCCACTATTACCTGTCATGTATCACTGTCAGGAGACAAAATAATTGAGCCACTATTACCTGTCATGTACCACTGTCAGGAGAGAAAATAATTGAGCCACTATTACGTGTCATGTATCACTGTCAGGAGACAAAATAATTGAGCCACTATTACCTGTTATGTATCACTGTCAGGAGACAAAATAATTGAGCCACTATTACCTGTTGTATCCCTGTCAGGAGAGTAAATAATTGAGCCACTGTTACCTGTCATGTATCACTGTCAGGAGAGAAAATAATTGAACCACTATTACCTGCTATGTATCACTGTCAGGAGAGAAAATAATTGAGCCACAATTACCTGCCATGTATCACTGTCAGGAGATAAAAATATTGAGCCACTGTTACCTGCCATGTATCACTGTCAGGAGATAAAATAATTGAGCCACTATTACCTGCCATGTATCACTGTCAGGAGAGAAAATAAATTAGCCACTATTACCTGCCATGTATCACTGTCAGGAGACAAAATAATTGAGCCACTATTACTGTCATGTATCACTGTCAGGAGAGAAAATAATTGAGCCACCATTACCTGCCATGTATCACTGTCCGGAGAGAAAATAATTGAGCCACTATTACCTGTTATGTATCCCTGTCAGGAGAGAAAATAATTGAGCCACTGTTACCTGTCATGTATCACTGTCAGGAGAGAAAATAATTGAACCACTATTACCTGCTATGTATCACTGTCAGGAGAGAAAATAATTGAGCCACAATTACCTGCCATGTATCACTGTCAGGAGATAAAATAATTGAGCCACTGTTACCTGCCATGTATCACTGTCAGGAGATAAAATAATTGAGCCACTATTACCTGCCATGTATCACTGTCAGGAGAGAAAATAAATTAGCCACTATTACCTGCCATGTATCACTGTCAGGAGACAAAATAATTGAGCCACTATTACCTGTCATGTATCACTGTCAGAAGACAAAATAATTGAGCTACTATTACCTGTCATGTATCACTGTCAGAAGAGAAAATAATTGAGCCACTATTACCTATCATGTATCACTGTCAGGAGATAAAATAGTTGAGCCACTATTACCTGTCATGTATTACTGTCAGGAGACAAAATAATTGAGCCACTGTTACTTGCATGCATCACTGTCAGGAGATAAAATAATTGAGCCACTGTTACCTGCCATGTATCACTGTCAGGAGATAAAATAATTGAGCCACTATTACCTGCCATGTATCAGGCTCAGAAAAGAAAAGACATTAGCCTCGATCACCATTAGTTATTTTGTAAGTAACGAATTAGAGATGTTTGGGTCAAGATCATTGTGGTGGGTACTACAGAGTTCGTTCGTCTAGGCTGAGACTATCTCCAATGTCTTCGCTAGTGTGTGGTGGGCGTGCTTCATACTGAGGAACATGGTGAGCGGACGTTCGAGCACTGTCGAGTTGTCCGTTGTAGAATGATGTCCACTAATCTAAACAAAACTCTTTAAAATGCTCTATAATCCATTCATCATCATCAAGTATCGGCCTGCTGGCGTAGGTGATCATGTCTCTCCACAACTTTCGATCTCGAGAGTTATTTATCATTTCTGTTGTTGACCTTCTGCCAAACCATTCTCTTAAGCTGGCTGGTATCTTTTCTCTATGCTTCCCTTTATCTCTTCGTCCCTCAATTTTTCCAGTTGTTACAATACATTCCAGCTGTTCTCTTCTCATTACATGGCCAAAAAATGATTGTTTCTTCCTAATATTGGAAATTAGCTCTCTTTTTGTTTTGGCATCTTTCAGAACGTTTTCATTACTCTTCTTAGCTGTCCATGGTATTCTCAACATTCTTCTGTAAAACCACATTTCTACAGATTCCAGTGATTTTCTTGTCTGTTGTCCTATTGCCCACGATTCACATCCATATGTTAAGACTGGCTCTACATAACATTTAGGAACTCCTTTTCTTGTTCTATTGTCAAAATGGATTGCATAGCATCATTCTCATATAATCCATTACTTTACTTTTATGTACCTTTTTTTGTGTATTTCTCATTTCGAGTTTATATTTTTCATAAGAATTTTCGTTTTCTTCTGTTTTCCCGAAATGGGTATTAGTTGTCTTCTTTAATGGAACAGTGGATTATAGTTGGAGGCATTCAAGAGATTACGAGTCGGGCACGCATGCGATTGAATAAAGCAGCATTGAGGGCATTGGTGGGTGTTGATTGCTAAACTGAGACTTTCCTTAATGGATATTAGCACAGAATAAAAGGATGAAAATGGCTAGACAAAATAACTAACAAAGAATTATGGAAAAGTACCAGTCAAATAGCAATGGATAAAGGATACAGCGAAGACGATGACGCTGGATAGGACACACATTCCGGAAGTCAACTTAGAGTTTTACATAAAATGAACTTTTTAGGAATCTCCAAGGAAAAACTAAAAGAGGAAGACCAACATTTTCTTAGAGAAGACAGATGGAAGCAGAGATAAAGGTTATGGGGAATAATGGAATGATCTTAAAAGAATGACAAGAAACATAACGGCTTAGAAAGTGTTTGTTGAAGACTTATGCTCTACAGGGAGTTGAAAGGTTGAAGAAGAAAAAGAGGAACATTGTAAAACAAGTCAAGGGAGCTGAGGTAGATTTAAAAAATAGTTTTTATTGGTCTGAGCTACTAAGGTCAAGAGGTGGGGAGGGGAGGGGTTCGATTCCGTTCTATGGTTTAGGTTTGCTCAGTCTAGAACAAGTTCCGGACATTTGTTTTTGTGGTGGGAGGGGGCGATGGTGGGGGGAGATCGGTACAGATCACAGTGTCCAAGATATGTCAACGGAACTACCACAACTTCCCCAAAACGTAAGGGGGCGTGGCGATATTAAAATGATAAGCAGCAAAACGTGCTGTTGCTCAATAGTGGAGCAAATAATTATAATTATACAACCCACTCTCTCTGTCAGTCTCTCTCAACCACACAAACGTTTATCCCATTTTCTTTCCTATCACAATCTCCCACACAATACCTTCCTATGTCCTCTCTCTACCACAGAAACGTTTATCCCATTTTCTTTCCTATCACATTCTTCCACACACTACCCTCCCAATGTTCTCTCTAAAACACACACTCATGCACTATCTTACTTTCCTCCAGCAACTCACTATATCTATTTGTTTTTCTCGCTCTCTTAAACTTTGACTTTCACGTCAGGAAAGTACCGACGAATAACTGGTGTTGGTACCGACTGTCCCTGTTCTTTAGAGCAGTGATTTCAAAACTTGTGTCATTTATGACTCACTTTCCTTGCTGATTATATACCTGAGTAGCCCTTATGGCAGTTATGGTCGTATAAGTCCAGTACACTCTAATTCCCTTTTAGAATATGTAAGATGATAATTTATGACATGATTAAGACTTTCTTGCATAAACTCGTGTATGTACAAGACAGAATTAGCCAATGTGGATGTTGTCATTTTATGATATCTAAGCACAGAGTAGACACACAACAACATCCTCGGCAATACGCCCTTGCCAAGGTTTGCTGACGTTTTGGGATTTGCGCCCAGACTTTGGGAAAACTATTTTAGAAAACACTGGCCAAAACTCTTGAACAAATCGTAAAAACATGTAACAGTCTTGTGCTCGTTGAGAGTCTGAAGATGTACAATATAACATCGCCAATGGTGGTAGTGCAAATTAAAGGGAAAACAATGAGGGATAAAAATATTCTGTAACAATTTTAATGTAGAGTGATTCTATTTAAAACAAAATTTTTTTTTTGGTTGTGAAAGAGAGTAGTACAGAGGCAGTTAGAAGGCAGCTGAAGAGGAAGTTTAGAAAGTAACATGGCACATGACATGCGCGTAGACGTGTCAGAGAACAGGATAATGGTATGTAGAAATGTTAAATGTGAAAGCGATAACGAATATAGTAGGAGACAGGAGAAAGAGAAAGACCGAAGGGAAAAGAGATAGAATGAAAAAAAGTATTAGAGTAAAAAGGAGAGAGTGGGAGGAGAGAGATAGAGGGATAACAAGAGGTGAAGAGAGAGAGAGAGAGAGAGGAAAGGAAGATAAAGTGGGAAAAATAGTGGGAGGAAAAGCTGAAGATGAAGAGAAAGAAAGGAAAAAACATAAAACTAGAGAGAGCGAAGAGGGAGAAGGAGGGAGTAAATTTTTTTTTAATGCGAGAGAGTATAAAAAAGAAAGACAGAAGTATAAAAGTAGAGACAGTTAAAAGAGAATAAGAGAAGAGAAGGAGGTAAAGGAATGGAAGAGAATGAGAGCGTTTGTGTTAGAGAGAAAGAAAGTGAGGAAATGTGATAAGCAAGCCTGCTTAGAAAAATATACTTTCATTAAATCTCAAAAGCAAATTTATTTTACAAATAGAAATAGCAAGTTTTGTACATGGTGACTGTTTATAGTTGCTTTTGAGGCTCGGCTTCATGAAACATTTCATCATAAATTATTTTGTTGTTCAAACTATTGCATTGCAACACTTGTATGCACACACTGTTTTCGGCATATACCAAAGTAAGTTTCGTTACTCTATGCCAAATATTGTGTGAGCCTTCAGGTTCAATCGGGAGCCGCGATAGCTCAGTGGTTAGTGAAATGGACTACAAAGGACAAGAGATAGGGTTCGATCACAACCGACGACTTCCGGTTCAACCAGCCTTTAATAGGTAATGGATTTTTTTCTGGGAAAGTAAAGCGGCACGGGCGTAATACCGACCACATTACCCAAAAAATCATGTGCCGAAGGTCTGTAAAATTTATGGTGACTAACACCATATTCCCTATACGTCACTTGATGTAACGGAGGTACTTTACTTTTTTTTTGTTTTTACTTCAGGTTCAATCCGTAGGAGGAGTTTGACGCATAGGAGTCATGACTCAGGCGGGTGCACCTATGATAGAGTGTCAAGAAGATAAAAGACCAAAACACTTGTTTTCCGTGTGGCTTCTGATGATCAGATTGTCTCCTTCTGCAAATTTCTGTAAAAATAAAGTTTTCTGCTACCGTTAAGACTCTTTTTTGACTGCTAAATTGAGCAGAAATATGAATGTTAATAGAGTGTGTAGTTCAACAATGTTGTTGTTCAAGGAAAAAAAGAACTCTTAATCATACACCGCCAGGAGGCAATTGCGGGGTAACAACAAAACGGCTGAAAGCAGTCAGTGACTCATAGCTGACGGCTTGCGCCAGGACTGGTGAACCAGAACTGTTCAACTTGCGGTACCCCTTGAAACAGACTTACGGCTAAGCAGAGACCGAGAAGAGAGGCAAGTCGCTACTCAAAAACTCCATGGTGATGTTGACTATTTTTGCTGGAAAGGCACAAGCGTCACACCCTTACTGCAAACCACAACCGATCAACGCTTATTTATAATCACGTTAGTGACACATGATGATGACTATTCGTTTCTTCAGTAGTCGTAGGGTAAACACAAGAAAGAAATAGCAAGCACCGACTAACAAGTTAATTATTCTCTTTCATTCTTCTTTCTCTATGTACAAATTCATTCATTATGTGTAGCTTATGATCAGCCAAACAACTAATGAATAGCTCATACGTGTTCACTTTACGCTAAAAGAAGACCAATTCGAGTTAAGCCAAGGTAGAGTTATGCAACCTGATCTGCCAATGACGTTGATAACATTCTGGGATTATGAGCAACATGTTTTCAATGATGTCGTTATTCGGAGCCAGGGGAAAGAACATAGTGAATGATCGGAAATGCAGAACTGATGGCATCGATAAATAGCCAAGAAGGTGATCATCGTTTCCACTTGAAGAAAAAAAGAAAAGAAAATGCGGCATCAAGAGAGTGACAGAATGTTCGAGCAGTATTGGAAGATGTTTGACAAATTCGAAAGGAGGTAAAAAAAAATGAGTTTAAAAATACCAGGAGTAAACATGGTCGTTAGAGCAGTTTATGCTCAGGATCAAGGATTACCAAACGGTGGTTCGCGGTACAATGGCGTGGTCCTACTGATAACACTGGTTACTATTTGTCGAAATAAAGGACCAAGGCTGTACATGGTCTGCGATTCATAGTAACTATTAGCGAGAGGATGAGCGGAAACAACAGCTGACCAAGATCCTACTTCACCCCCACGATATGCCTCTGAAAACAGACTAACAGTCTGGCCAACGAACAGGGATCGAAGGGAACCTGGGACAAGAAAATCCTGTGCTGAAGTCGAATGTGTTGGGTCGAAAGATGAAAATAACACAGCTTGCTGTAAAGCACAACACTACGTATTTATATACGATAAGGAGTAATCGTTGTGTAATCGCAAAAAAATAAAGAAAGAAAATAAGAAAGAGAGAGAGAGAGAGAGAGAGAGAGAGAGAGAGAGAGAGAGAGAGAGAGAGAGAAAAAATAACAGAATAACTGTGTCAAAATGTAAAGGTGACAGATGTTCCGTATAAAATAATATTGTTGTGCTTGTCCTGGCTGATAATACATTCCCCAAGCTCCTTTTTTTTCTTTGGCTGAATCTAGAGGTAATGTCAAGCTGGGTTTGAACCCCAATCGCCAAGTCAATGGGCTAACATCTCTGCTATTGATACTTTCTGTTGTCACTGTCATTTGAAATATCTACGTACAAAACATACATCGTGTCATTGCACATTTTTTGTTTGTGTTCGTCAGCTTTCATACCTTCCATATGAACCACAGCTTTCATACCTTTCATATGAACCACAGCTTTCATACCTTTCATATGAACCACAAATTTCATACCTTTCATATGAACAACAACTTTCATACCTTTCATATGAACCAGAGCTTTCATACCTGGCGAAGTCCCTAGAATCTAGGAACTGAATTTTGCGTGTAAATCCGCTTTTCCCTGGCAGCCGTGTGCATAGGGATCCCTCGCCGCACAGGCAGATAACTCGGTTTTCGGAGGTACTCATAATTTTTCCGTTCATGAATAACTGGCGTTTCAAGCCGGGCCTCGCTGCTGAGACAGGGAATGGTTGCCTCATAGAGAAATCACAAATAAATATCCCAACTGGTGCAGCCAGGATTTAAACTCATAACCTCCCTGTCTCAAGATCGAAGTCTTACCTCGAGACCAACCAGTCCCCCAATTCACATTTTCAATTTATTACACGATTCCGCATTACTAGAACATTATTACCACACAAAATCTCCATAATGCTGTCTCAACTAGTGCCATGGACAAGTCCTTTTAGCGGCTGAACAACACTTTCTTTTCAAGATACGTGCCTGCTTGTTCAGGATGAAGCAGTTAAATATCAGCAATTAAAACCTAAAACCTGTGCCACTGACATAGAAATGACACACCCGAAAACACGAAAAACAAAACGTTTGATAAAAGTAGATAGGAGAGAAGAGACGTGAAAACGAAAGTAGACAAAAATAGTTAGGATCGAATAGACATGAAAACGAAAGTAGACAAAAATTGCTAGGAAAGTAGAGACGCGAAAACGAAAGTAGACAAAAAAAGCAAGGAAAGAAGAGATGTGGAAACGAAAGTAGACAAAAATAACCAACGTGAACCTCATCATTCAACTACATCTGTTCTACACGTGACGTGCTATCATTCTAGATAGAATAGGATTATTCATTTATCGGAAACTTTGCACTTGAATGACCTTCTAAGCATATCGAAGCTTATTATTAAAGCGTATTATTATTACTATTACTATTTGGTTATGTGTTGTGATTTAACAACTATTTCTCTAAGGCAATTATTTAATGTCCATAAAAGTCTTAACAACATATTGTAGCCCACTTCTCAAAATGTTTGGAGACCCCTGACGTAGCTAGTTCCTCTCGCTCCTAGTAGAGATCGCTGCAGATAATGCCAGGAAAGCTGTCGAGAAAGAAGATAAAAATAAATGATGAAAAGATGGTGCTTTAATCTTAGTGAAAGCTGACGCATAATCTACTGTTGGTTGTAACTTTAGTGATAGTTGATTTATGATCTGCTGTTGCATGCAATTTTAATGTTTGACTCGTTCATTATTTGCTGTTGCTTTTATTTTTAGATTCATGTAATTTATGATTTCTTCATGGTTTTAATTTTAGAGTTAAGTAATTTATAATCTTTTGTTGGCTTTAATTTTAGAGGTAAGTAATTTATCATCTTTTATTGGCTTTAATTTTAGAGTTAAGTAATTTATAATATTTTGTTGGCTTTAATTTTAGAGTTAAGTAATTTATAATATTTTGTTGGCTTTAATTTTAGAGGTAAGTAATTTATCATTTTTTATTGGCTTTAATTTTAGAGGCAAGTAATTTATCATCTTTTGTTGACTTTAATTTTAGTGGAATCTAATTGATGATTGACTGTTGATTTTAATTTTTAGTGAAAGGAACTTTATGATTTATTGTTGGTTTTAATTTTATTGACAAGTAATTTATGATTTATTGTTGGTTTCAATTTTCTTCTTCTACAACCTTTCAGCTCCCTGTGAAGCATAGGTTTTCAACAAACACACCAAGCCGTCCTGTTTCTTACCATTCTTTTAAGTTCAATCCATATCTTCCCCATCATCTTCATCTTACTTGTCTCCCGAGCAATCCGGATTCCTTGCGGATTTCTCGGAATTGCGTCATACATCTCTTAGTCATAGAGCCCTTATCTTTCCTAGATGATGGATTTACATTTGCTTGTCCATGTTTGTAAAGTTTATTCAGCTTATTTATTTATTTTTTTAGCGCTATAGGATGGCTAGTCCCATGGTAAACATTCCTTAGTCGCCTCTTACAAACATCCCTGGTAGGAATCAGCGCTACAATTCTTTACTCCCCTTTCGGGCCCCGGCAGTGCACGGGCGGATTTTAATTTTAGCTGTGTGTAATTTATGATCTGATCTGGGTGTTATTTTTAACGGTTGGTAATTTAAGATCTACGGTCTATTTTTAATTTTAGTAATAGGTAATTTATGGTTTTAATTTTAGTGGAATTTGACTAGAGATCTATTGTTAGTATAAAATTTGCTGTTTATTGATTTATGATCGTTGGTAGCTGTTTTTCTGACTATGACAATAAACATGTGATTGCATTATACTAATGACCTTTAAACTGTACACAATGTTGAGCTATTAAGATCGATGGGTTTACCGATAATTACAACTGAAATTTCCATGTTTTTTTTGGTAAAATTTATGTCAGAAAATGGAGCATGCAGTTGCAGTCTCAACTGTCACGTGTGCCAAAGAAAGGACATCGCCTTCAGATGCGCCTCTTATAATATGTCATCACAAGTCCTATAGTTTCTGACAACTAATTGTTTCGTGGCGCTTGTAAATTTGTATGTAAAGATTAAATAAAGCTAATAAAATCGTCATGAAAGTATAGCGTAGTGATTAGAATATCGTCTTGACGAAAGAGTGGTCGCAGTTCAATCCCAAACTAACAAAAGGCCTAGCGGAAATATTGCTAACTGGCTCACTGAAATTGATTAAAATATTAACAAATTGATTAATATATTAATTAATTGATTAAAATATTAACAAAGTGATTAAAATATTAACAAATCGATTAAAATATTAACAAATTTATTAAAATATTAACAACGAAGAAGAACACAGTTTCACACCCCCCCCCCCCCCCCCACCCCCACCCCAACCTCCATTTGCTGTGGTTCATTTAGGTAAACCGCAATACACCTCGCCCCTCCCCTCCCCTCCCTATCATTATGTGTTTCAGAAGACCCCAGATCTCTAGAAACTCACAAGAAGTCTCAACAATGCCATGATCTTGGACCAGCTCTATATTCCTATCTAATTTAAAGTGACAACTTCTGTTTGCCATTCCTAAATAGAATCGGGAGTTCGCAGTGCATTTCGTGACAGTTTAATTATTGCCTTCATTATTTAGTCATAAACAATAACGTGGGTCGAGCAACGAGCCATGCTTGGCAAAAACACAAAAGATATGATCAGGTGATTAATGCGTTAGCCTTTGCATTTGGTTGGCTCCGTGTTCAATTCCAAATGGTAACCATTTTATTTTCGGATCAGCACAGTTTCGTAGTGGAGCCGCGATAGCTCAGCTGTTAGTGAACTGGACCACAAAGGACAAAAGGTAGGGTTCGATCCCAAATCGACGGCTCCTGTTCACCCAGCCTTTAATGGGTACCGGATTTTTTCTGTGGGAAAGTAAGGCGGCACGGGCCATAATACCGACCACATTACCCCAAAAATCACGTACCTTAGGTCTGTAAAAATGATGGTCACTAACACCATATTCCCTATACGCCCGTGACGGGGGTACTTTACTTTTACTTTAATTACAATTTTGGAGTTTATCTAGGCTCTAACATTTAGTAACAAAGATTTTTGCGCCTTTCGGTTTAACACAACCAACTTCAGCACTATATTTGAGCCACTAGGCCCTGTCTTCCCATTACATTCTTCAATCCCTACTCATTTGGTCAGATTAGTTGGTCTGTTCTCGTAGTAATTCAGGAAGTAGGAGTAGAGTCTTGATCAGCTATGCTTTACTAATCCTATTGCCAGGAGAAAAGCAGGGTTTGTTTATCGACCTCATCTCTTATCTTTCTAGTATCATGATCACAGATACGTTCGAAATTGTTTTTAGCAACAAATTTTAAACCAAGAAAAATATCAAGTGAAAAATAGTAGCTAGCTTTTGTGTAAATTCTAGAAATTGTTCCTTTGCAAAGGAGAAAAGATTATTAACACAATACATAAATAACGTAAGTAATTGTTGGCAGAAGTCAAGTAATGTGATACAAGAACTCTCAACTGTGAAGTAGTGACTGCCAAGAACAAGTCTAAGAATATAAATAAGCTCGCTCCACTGAAAGGAAAATATCAGTTGGAGAGTAAACAAAACATATCATGAGGAAGAAAAAACACTGCATGAAACAACTGAAACATGAGACAGAGAGTTGCAGAATAATGGCTGATATTTTCATCATCATCATCATCATCATCATCATCATCATCATCATCATCATCATCATCATCATCATCATCGAGTGTCATCTCCGCAACGAAGGTTGGCTACCATGGAGCGCCATTCTGCTCTGTTTCTTGCTTTGATGGTGCAGGTGTCCATCTTTTGATGTTACTCGTCCATGTTAGACTTGGTCTGCCTCTGCCTCTTTTACCTTGTATTTTCCACCCCAAGATTACTTTTAGTAGGCGGTTATGTCTTTTAACATGCCTCAAAAATTTAATTTGTCTTGTTCTAATTGTGTTTAGTAGTTCTCTTTTCATTTTTAGTTGTTTTAAGACTTCATCATTTGTTTTCTTTTCTTTCTATCCAATTCTGATATTTTACACTCTGTTGACTATACGATTATTTTTTTTTGGTTGAGATTATAATAGATAATAATGTTTTTTTTTTTAAAATGCAGTATATAGTCAAAGGAAATTAGTAGTAATTGGTGGACGTGATTTGGCACTGTAACCTTATAATGTATAGGAATCAAGTACAGGTAAAACAAAAACAGGCAAAGTCTCCAAAAATAACGTCTGCCTCAGCGTTGAGGGAGGCCAAAACTGAAGTTAACTCATCGAAGTTACATTTTAATTTGTTGAACTTTTCGTAGTTAAATATTGAATTTGTTGAACATTTTTAATGTTAAATATTGAATTTGTTGAACATTTTTTATGTTAAATATTGAATTCGTTGAACATTTTTTATGTTAAATATTGAATTTGTTGAAAATTTTTTATGTTAAATATTGAATTTGTTGAACATTTTTATGTTAAATATTGATTTCGTTGAACATTTTCGAAAAAAATATATTAAAACTTGAGCTCTTCGAAGGTAAATATCAAATTTGTCAAACTCTTTGATGTAAGTATTATAAATTTGTCAAACTCTTTAATGTAAGTATTATAAATTTGTCAAACTCTTTGATGTAAGTGTTATAAATTTGTCAAACTCTTTGATGTAAGTATTATAAATTTGTCAAACTCTTTGATGTAAGTATTATAAATTTGTCAAACTCTTTGATGTAAGTATTATAACTTTGTCACAAACACTTTGATGTAAGTATTATAAATTTGTCAAACTCTTTGAAGTAAGTATTATAAGCTTGTCAAACTTTTTGATGTAAGTACATGTATTATAAATTTGTTAAACTCTTTGATGTAAGTATTATAAGTTTGTTAAACTCTTTGATGTAAGTATTATAAGTTTGTCAAACACTTTGATGTAAGTATTATAAGTTTGTCAAACACTTTGATGTAAGTATTATAAATTTGTCAAACACTTTGATGTAAGTATTATAAGTTTGTCAAACACTTTGATGTAAGTATTATAAGTTTGTCAAACACTTTGATAAAAGTATTATAAGTTTGTCAAACACTTTGATGTAAGTATTATAAGTTTGTCAAACACTTTGATGTAAGTATTATAAGTTTGTCAAACACTTTGATGTAAGTATTATAAGTTTGTCAAACACTTTGAAGTAAGTATTATAAATTAGTCAAACTCTTTGATGTAAGTATTATAAGTTTGTCAAACACTTTGAAGTAAGTATTATAAATTAGTCAAACTCTTTGATGTAAGTATTATAAATTTGTTAAACTCTTTGAAGTAAGTATTATAAATTTGTTAAACTATTTTATGTAAGTATTATAAATTTGCTAAACTCTTTGAAGTAAGTATTATAAATTTGTTAAACTTTTGAAGTACGTATTTATAAATGTTTTGAACTCTTCGAAGGCAAATATCAAATGTGTTGAGCTTGGTTCCGGTGTGGCAGTAGTGTTTAGAAAAGGTGACCTCGGTTCACAAGCAGAAGGTAACCGGTTCGAACGACATTTTTTACTGATACGCGTTTTATTCAGTGACCCCTTATATTAATATCCATGAGCTCCAACACTTAGTCCTACCACAGACGGACCAACAAAAATGGAGGTCCATATTTTAAAATAAGCTCACAAAAGAACGTAAAATTGATTGCTCCTGCTGTGCCTTCCTTTATTTTGCTTACAGTAGCTTGATAGCGATCGGGTATCACCTGTAGCACATGATGTCCCCTACCGAACGAGGGTTTTCAATTGGAATCCCCCTTAACGTTGTTGTCGTGATTTATATTGTTGTGGCGATTCATGAAGTTACGACGGTGATTTACAATGGTTGACGCTAAGAGTGAAAATGAGTTACAAGAAATGTTGGACATTATAGTGAAAGAAAGCAAAAATAAATGACTCAGCCGTAATAGCAAAAAGACAGAAGTAATGGCAACAACAAAGAAAAAGACATCACCTCAGTGCAAAATAAAGACAAGTGGAACAATATTAAAACAGGTAAATGAATTTAAATATTTGGGAACTTTGTTAACCTCAGACGGAAGATGTACAAAAGAGGTGAGATGTAGAATGGCTCAGACAAAAGCAGCTTTCCAGAAAATGAGGAAGATACTATACAATCCATTTTAGACAATAGAAACAAGAAAAATAGTTCTTAAATGTTATGTAGAGCCAGTCTTAACATATGGATGTGAATCATGGACAATAGGACAACAGACAAGAAAATCACTGGAGTCTGTAGAAATGTGGTTTTACAGAAGAATGTTGAGAATACCATCGACAGCTAAGAAGAGTAATGAAGATGTTCTGAGAGAGGTCAAAGCAAAAAGAGAGCTAATTTCCAATATTAGGAAGAAACAATCATCATTTTTTGGCCATGTAATGAGAAGAGAACAACTGGAAAAATTGAGGGACGAAGAGATAGAGGGAAGCAAAGAGAGAAAATACTAGATAGCTTAAGAGAATGGCTTAACAGAAGGTCAACAACAGAAACGATAAATAACTGTCGAGATCGAAAGTTGTGGAGATACATGATCACCTACGCCAGTAGGCCCGGTACTTGATGATGATGACTTCGTATCAGTTCTGTTATTGACTGTTTTCCATGCCATGACACCAAGCTATCCAGTACTTCCTCTCTTTGTCGTCCGCTATCTATTTTTTCTTGTATTTTTCCAGTTGTAACCAGGTATTCAAAATTTTCTCTTCTCATGATGTGCCCCAAAAAAAGTTGATTGTTTCCTTCTTATGTTTTTAGGAGTTCCCTTTTAGTGTTGGCCATCGTTCAAAATAGTTAACCAGATTTCAGAAATTATTCAAGCAATCCTCGCCAATGCTACGGAGCTAGGGTACTGTGGAGATCTTCCTGTGTTAGCAGAAAACAGTTCGCAATAAATGTAAAGCGACAAGGACGGGTATACGTTAAGAGGGGGAAGAGATATAATTACAATAACAATTTACAGTTTCTAGGTAGATGACTGTTATTTATAAGGGGAAAAGGGGGGGGGGGCTCGGTAGTCTCGTTGGGAAAACCACCCAACTGGGCTATCGACGTTCGGACAACCCGTGTTCGATTCCCGATGGGAGCAGTGTGAGTTGTGTACGTGTTTGAACAAAAAAATACGCCCGCGATCGACCCAGCCGCTGACAGAAATTGGTACCAGGGTAGTACTCTGGAAAGGTGAGGAATGTTGCTTCGCATCGTGAGTTTCGACGCTTGAAGCGAAACTATCCAGAAGTCCCCGAACACTTCTGGATAAGCGGCCGAGCACATATGGGTGAAAACTCGCGTACTAAGAGGCTGATTCCTGCCTCGATCTTCACCTTTACCTTTATGTTATTTATAGATTTATAGAGTACAGTTTCTCCATTAATTTTTTATTTTAGGAGAAGTGAGATTATAACTGTCAATGGGCTATTCATCATTTTAAACGTCGTGGAAACGTCGTTTAGTCTGTGTCGTCCACTTATCACGTAAAGCTTCTAACATACCATTTTTCTGTATTTTTTAATTTTTCCTTATATTCAGCTTTACTGCAGCTTCGCATTTTTATGCATTCATTTGCATTTCTTTGCCTTAACCCCTATTCATAATTCACATGTTCTTGAGTGCGTTCATGGATTTAATATTCCTCGTTGTTGCATATAAGAATCTTGTGTCCATTAAATATGGACAGTAAAGGTATTCGCAATATCCACATAAGTGATTTTAACATTTAATGTGTGCAAGAGTATGTGTGTGTGTGTGTGTGTGTGTGTGTGTGTGTGTGTGTGTGTGTGTGTGTGTGTGTGTGTGTGTGTGTGTGAAATAATGTATAAGGCACACACACACACACACACAAGTTTATACCATTCTTAATCTTCATGTTACGACCATTTTGGCTAGACTCAGACGAAAGTTCTAAAATATTCCTACCTTAGTTTACATGGGCACAATAATACATCAGATAGAAGATGCACCACAAACATAAAAAGCAAAATAGCTCTGGCCAAAATAGTATTTCAGAAAATGAAAAACGTCTTATACAACAAATCTATTCAATAGCAGTGAGAAAGAGAGTTCATTAGTGTTATATAGAGCCAATTCTGACCTATGGATGCGAATAATGGACACTAAACAATCAAATGAAAAGATTAGAGGCCACAGAGATTTGATTTCTCAGAAAATGTTGAAAGTATCTGGACAGCAAAAAGGACCAACGAGGAAATTCTCAAAGAAGCCAATACAAATAGGAAACTCCTAAAAACATTTAAAAAGAAAACAATCAACGTTTTTCGTGCACATCATGGAAGATGAAAGTTGGAATACTTGGTTACAACTGGTAAAATACAGGGAAAGATAGATCGTGGACGACAAAGAGAGAAAAACTAGAACAACAGAATTGATACGATGCACTGTGGATAGAAGATTGTGGGAGGACAAGATCGCCAACCGGTATGGCACATGGTGATGATGAGTTAGTTTAGTCGACAAACCATCTTCATTACGGACAGCTCCCTAGTGCTCGGATCCTAGTGCTCGGATCCTAGTGCTCGGATCCTAGTGCTCGGATCCTAGTGCTCGGATCCTCTCCTCAACACGTTCTCAAGTTTGAAACATGCATGTCTCACATTTGCGATAGCACTATGATGCATTAACTCCGTAGCACCGGCGAAGACCCTGACACCAATCTCCTTGGTCGCTTCTTTTGCTAAGCGTGGCAGGTGACCGTGAATTGTATTCTTTTTTTTCGTGTCTATGGTCAGGACTCCGGTCGTCATAGGGACGGATAGTAAGTAAGTAAAGTACCCCCGCCACGCCAAGTGGTGTGTAGGGAATATGATCTTAGTGACCATAAATTTTACAGACCTTCGGCACATGATTTTTTGGGTAATGTGGTCGGTATTACGCCCGTGCCGCTTTACTTTCCCAGAAAAAAAATCCGGTGCCCATTAAAGGCTAGGTGAACCGGAAGCCGTCGATTGGGTTCGAACCCTACCTCTTGTCCCTTGTAGTCCAGCTCACTAACCACTGAACTATATATATACATACATACACACACACAATTTGGAGAATGACGTCAGGGACGCACCAAAATGGCAGCTTATTTCTATTCGAGCTATGGACTAAGCAATGTTTACATTGAACAACACGAGATATGATATTGCTGCGAGTTGGCAGATTTTTGAAAATGTTTTCAAGGGTTTGAACATAAATGTTTGTTCACAGTTCGTTAACCTTCGCTGTAGATAAAGTCGTTAATTCGTTTCAGACGTTTGGGACGTTGGTAGCTAAGGACCCTAACTTGTGCAAACGGATGGCTTTGGCAGGGATCATTTTGAATCTATGAAGTGGGCTCATTGTGTGTTTAACTCAAAAGCATATGTGCTTGTTATCAAAGACCTTTTTTTTGGGGACTCAATGAAGATATCCCCGATGGAAGAATAAACTGTACTATTAGTCCCATAAATGATTCGCTTCCAGAGGTTTATGATGTAAACAAAGCAGTTTTGTCATTGCAAGTGAATAATGTCCACACCTATAATTGGTCAGGATTGTGTAGCAGCAGCAGCTTTATAGCGAACACAGAAAACATCACAGGATTGTGCTGTTCTGAAACAGCTATGCCATGCTACCCTAGAATTGCCTTTAATGGGATTACTGTGACCACAAACCACTCTCCATGTGTGTGCCACATATTTACACCCCAGAAAGAAATACTGAATAAAACAACATCATGTGCCGTCTGTGATATTAATGACCACAGACCAGGAGCCTCCAGTATGATTGATACAACTGTTGCACCAAGCATTTCATCAGCAGAGCCATATCTATGGAATGTTAATCTGACATTGTTCTTGAATGATGTCCAAGTTAATGAGACATCATAATCGTGTGGCGGCAGCTACAAGAAGGGAGCGGAGAACATCAAGTTCTGCTGCTATAAAGGAGACTTGCCTTGCTATCCCAGAATTGCCTTAAATGGGATCACTGTAGTTGAAAACTTCTCCTCTTGTGTAAACTACACATTCACATCTAAGAGTGAATCAGTGAAGGTCACAAAATCATATTCTCTCTGTGGTTTTACTAACTGCAGGTCATGTGGCTTCTGTTGGATTGGAAATGATAACTTACCACCACTGTGTGTCTATATGTTTGGAATTGGAGTCATCAATGACGGCCTAACATCATCAAGTGCTATGACGATCATCATTTTCGGGAGGACGTGAACTCCCATGGTATATGGTGGATAGGCGGCAGGAACCATTGAAGGCTATGTCTGAAAAGTGTTTCTTCTTGCAGTTTCCTCATATTCCAAGTCCGGCTTGTTGCAGGAGCTACTGAGTTAAGTGCTCTGTGCACACCGTGAGCTGTGTGTCTCATCCGTTTTGATCCTGCTTCGATATCCCGCTTGTTTACGATGAATGATGATATCGTATGACAGGGAACAGTTGGCTGTGTTCACTTTCTGCGAGGTTTCGCCTTATGTCTTTTGGCGTGTGCTGAGACTGCTACGATGGGGACTACAGTTACCTTTCTTTGTTTGGGAGATGAGTTAGTAATTCGGATGATTCCACTGGCACGGGCGGTTGAGCAATTATGGATTTTAATTCGTTTGCTGTGAAACCGAGGCCTTCCATAACCAATAACCAATAACACAATTCGGAATTCGTACACCTTTTTTCAGCAAAAATCGACTCGATAATTTATGTTGTCTCTGAATACGGCCAGTATTCGGTCCATCCCGACAGCCATTCAGTCCAGGTTGCCTATTTGTTTGTGATAATCTGCAAAAACTACACAGGCAGCAGCAAGAAACTCATGAACCTATCTATTCTTTTTCTTCAGATGAGGAAGTGATTTAGTGGAGCATGTCCTCTGCATAAATTAAAATAATTTCCTATCATTTGGTAAAAGCGCAGAGCATTGTGGGAAAATGGATTCCGACATTGCTGGGCTGGATAGGAACATCCACATGTTCAAAGGCAATGCTGCTATCATTTTAGTAAGAAAAAAATGGGTATGCATCATAAGTAGCCACTTATTTTTAAAGTAAAAAGTTTCAAGCTTAAACATTATCGCAATCTCAAATATCTTCTAGCACAAAGAAACAGAAACAAAGCAGCAATATAGGTATCTGATGTTTCTATGGGAGGTGACTCTCCATCCAAGAAGCAATCGTTCTCCTTTTCAACATCATCATCATCATCATCATCATCATCATCATCATCATCATCATCATCATCATCATCGAGTGCCATCTCCGTAACGAAGGTTGGCTACCATGGAGAGCCATTCTGCTCTGTCTCTTGCTTTGATGATGCAGGTCGTTCTCCTCTTCACTGTTCACGTATACCATCAGCTCTCTTCAATGTCAGTAAAATTTCGTTACTTTTCCTTTTCTATATAATATAACATAAAAATACTATGCACTTTTAAAATTTGATTTGGTGCATTAAGGAATGTGTACATGTATTATTCTAGAGCGAAGAATTAAATAATTGCAGTAAAAAAAAACAGTAGTGTCCCCGTCACGCCAAGTGGCGTTTAGGGAATACGGTGTTAGTGACCATAATTTTTACAGACCTTCGGCGCATAATTTTTGGGGTGATGTGGTCGGTATTACGCCCGTACCGCTTTACTTTCCCGGAAAAAAATCCGGTACCCATTAAAGGCTGGGTGAACCCGGAAGCCGTCGATTGGGATCGAACCCTACCTTTTGTCCTTTGTAGTCCAGTTCACTAACCACTGAGCTATCCCGGCTCCCAAATAATTGCAATGCTGCAGTGAATTTGGTTGCAAGCAGCAAGTAGTGGGGTGTAACGTATACTCCTACAAAATGTTTTTGTACAAGCTTTTGTAGAGAGCGTCGGAGGTTTTTAAAATATTTACACAAAAATCTACCTTATTTCTTTGATGTGTAATCAATTCAAAACTTGTACGCATCGTAGTTCGAACAGAAACGTGGAACGAATAAAGCACGAAAAGCGGGATACCAATGTATTTGTATCTTTTAACCTTTTATAATTCTAATTTATTTAATAGTACATTTAGAAGCCATTTTCTAACCATTATATCTATCTTTTTTTCTGTTGAGGTTATGGCCTTTATTTTTTCTGTCACAAAAATTATAATGCATGATAATTATTATTTACAAAAAAGTTGTGCTAGATATTACTTGTATATAAATCATTGATAAGCACATTGCGTTTGGAAACCAAGTGGTTTCGCTCCATCTCAATACTGATGACCCTTTTTTGTGAGCCCGGCTCGTCAACGTTCAATTTAATTAAAAGCAAAAAAGAAATCTAATTTGCAAGGCTTGGATGAAGCATGCTGAAAAGTTCTCTCCCTTTGAAGGAGCCAAGGTGGGAACAGTTATCCTAACGAAAACAGGAGCAAGAATTTGGCTAGTGTTCTTTAATTATATCGTCTTTTTTTCACGTGAACGAAATAGCTCTAAATATGAAATGATGATGGGATATTAACGTTGCTTGCAAACTGAGAGATGGACAACTTCGAATTTTATTGATCTATTAAGTTCATTGAATTATGTCAGTTTACACGCATACTTAAATAAAAATTTATTTTTTCTTTTCGAATTAGGAAACATTATTTGATCAATTTCTGACACTATACACATTTAAAAAAGGAGTTATACTTGCATCGTTCTCTATTTTAAACTAGAAACGGATGTATAGTAGGCTTTCACAAAGGGACCATCTGTAGCGGAACGGTTAAAGAGCTAGACCGGTAATAAAGTGAACACTTGACTTCCAAACTAAAGTGACGCTTTTCTGTCTATGGAGCCGTACAAGTGAACATATATATATATCTGGCTCACTGAAGAGAACAACCCAGTCAAGGCACACACTATTACATGCTATTGGACTTCCTTCACATCCCATCTTCTACTAATACGATCGTTTGCGGCAAAGAGAACACAGATGTGTCACAAAAGGTAATAATTTTATAATAGTTTAAAATTTTAAAATTATCAAATAAAAGATGCTTCAGTTTAGTCCACAGAAATCTTCATTGCACAATGGGCAATTCCAAAGTGATCAGATCTTATCAGTATAAACCCCTCCCCCCTCCCACACAAAAAAATACACTCTAGCGAAAGCACTGAAGAAGATAAATATAGTGCACAAACTTTATAGCACTGGTGAGGTCTTTGACCACCCTCCTTAGTCGCCCCTTAAGTACAGCGTGGCAGGTGATATTGGCTCTAATCTTTTCTCACCTGATCTTATGTTTGGCCCCAATAGCCACACGTGCGCAGGGTGCTTGAAGCATCTATTTCAGGCATTTAAAGTATCCTTTCGGTTATATATAATATATATACACATGCATATATTTGTGTGTGTGTGTATATATATATATGTATATATATACAAATATATGCGTGTGTGTATATATAATTTATATATATATATATATATATATATATATATATATATATATATATATAGCTTATGTCTTACATAAAGCACACACGCATGAGAGCGCATTTATATCGAGACAGTTAAAAAAAACAAGTAGAGAACCCCTGTCATGCCTAGTGACGTATAGGGAATATGGTGTTAGTGACCATACATTTTACAGACCTTTTGGTACATAATTTTTGGGGTAATGTGGTCGGTATTACGTCTGTACCGCTTTACTTTCCCAGAAAAAATCCGGTACCCATTAAAGGCTGGGTGAATCGGGAGCCGTCGTTTGGGATCGAACCCTACCTCTTGTCCTTTGTAGTCCAGTTCACTAACCACTGAGCTATTGCGGCTCCCTATATCGAGACAGCAATTACCCCATTTTCCTGGTGATTGTTTACCGAACTGGTAAAGGGTGACAATCATAGTCTGTGTTTTCACCAACGGCAGAAAAAAAATTGTGAATACAAATAAGAATCAACCCACGCCAATTTGATTGTAAAAAGACAGGTCCATTCGGCAACGCCTTTCACATTTTTGGTTGAGCACAAACTCACACATTTATATTACCAACCACAAAGATAGTAACAGATTAACAAAAATGGACAGAAAATGCACCTGTCTATAGACCCCACGCCATTTAGAGGCCTAGCAATAACTATCAAAACAATATTGATTTTATTTGGAGCATAAAGAAATGTCCCAAATTGTGTGACGTGTTCAGCTTTATGTGCAGGGGCAGTTGTGCATAGAATTACGTCAGCTGCCCATAGCGGCGGGGGGAGAGGGTCCTGGGATTTCTCTCTGCCCTGGCCTTACTACAGTAGATGGCTGTGGGTTTGAACACAGCAAACTGCATCTTAGGCCCGCGGGCTGAGAGGGTTCTCCCGAAATCACCCAAAACATGTAACGTCTTCAACTATGCAAGCTATAGACGGATGACGTCATTTTACCTACACCCGCCTTGCTCACAATGCTGAAAACGTCACAAGCTTTGAGTGATCCCTTTCAGCTGGCAGGCCTTAGATATAGTTGGCTGTGGTTTGAAAGACTATTGACAACACTATCCAATGAGAGGTCGGGGAGTAATAAAATAGTTGCCGCTTAAAGTTGGCTCATTTTTGTTTAACAACATATGTTCATATGTCCAATTACATTAATAACTGGTAATGTTTATTTAGAGTAATACAATCGAAATTAAGGACAACCCCCTCACACCACGTGGCATATATGTGGAGTATGGCGCTAGTGTTCATATATTTTTTATACAACGTCAGTAAAGTAAATTTTTTAGTTCACGTTGTCGGTTTTAAGGCAGTGACGTCTTTCTTTTCCTGGAAATTTCGATATTTTTTGTTATTGCTTGGTGAACCTATCGTTGATCATGATGGGCCACAACCTCGTATGGTTCAATGGTCTCGTTAACCACTCAGTTATTGTGACCTCGTATGGTTCAATGGTCTCGTTAACCACTCAGTTATTGTGACCTCGTATGGTTCAATGGTCTCGTTAACCACTCAGTTATTGTGACCTCGTATGGTTCAATGGTCTCGTTAACCACTCAGTTATTGTGACCTCGTATGGTTCAATGGTCTCGTTAACCACTCAGTTATTGTGACCTCGTATGGTTCAATGGTCTCGTTAACCACTCAGTTATTGTGACCTCGTATGGTTCAATGGTCTCGTTAACCACTCAGTTATTGTGACCTCGTATGGTTCAATGGTCTCGTTAACCACTCAGTTATTGTGACCTCGTATGGTTCAATGGTCTCGTTAACCACTCAGTTATTGTGACTTCCTTTTAAGTTAGTTCATGGATATGGCTGATTGGTGAAATTGAAACATATCAGGAGATAATTTGCGAGAGTGTTCTGAGATTTCGACTGTAAAGGGGTGCGACAGAAGATCGTGAAACGTTAGTAATCTCAAAATTAGTTCGAGTTGGAGTTCCCTATATTCTATGTCTGTAAGATAAATTTTAACGTTCGTCGACGTCACGTGACATTCTGGCGCGCGCGTGTATATATATATATATATATATATATATATATATATATATATATATATATATACACACACATACACACAAAATATATATTTGTGTTCACCAGATTTCACATCTGGCGAAGTTCCTAGAGACTAGATGCTGAATTTTGCGTGTTAGTCCGTTTTTCTCTGGCAGTCGTGTACTTAGGGGTACTTCGCCATACAGGCAGATAACCCCGTCTTCGGAGGAACTCCGAAAAATAAATAACATTTCAAGCTGGGCCTCGCTGCTGAAAATAGGGGTGGTTCTCTCTGCAGAGAGAATTCACAAATAAACATCGCAACCGAGATTTGAACTCACAACTTCTCTGTCTCAAGACTGGCGTCTTGCGAGAACAACCAGTCTTCATACTCGTATAACCATGGGAGATGAGTGAATTGTTAAACCTAAAGATATAAAGACCAAAGGGTTGTGTAATGAGGGTCCGGTGGTATAAATCCGATGATAAGGCTCCGGTGATCTGCCTCAACCTTTTTTACCCAAATCATTCAAACAAGGTACTCATTTTATTTAGTTAGGTCAACCGGAGAACGTAAAAGACAATGTAAAGTACAAGACTTGAACCGGCGTCTTAGCACGCGAGTTTACTCCCATATGTGCTCGGACGCCTATCCAGAAATGTTCGAAAATTTCTGTATAGTGTCGCCTCAAGCATCGAAACTCAGATGCGAGGCAACATTTCTCACCTTCCCAGGGTAATACCCTGGTACCCATTTCTGCCAAAGGCTGGGTCGACCGTGGGGGTATTTTTTTTTCCAACCACGAGTACAACTCACACTGCTCCCAGTGGGAATCGAACACGGGTTGTCCGAACGTCGGTAGTCCAGTCGGGTGGTTTTCCCAACTCAGCTACCGAGGCCCCCGAACGTTAAGCAGTGATCGAACAGCAATCATTATGTTCCAGATCACCGCTCTACCTCTAAGCTATTGATGCCCACATTTAATGCAGTGATTAAGTGAAATATTAAGCATACTCTTCCAGACAACGCAATATGAAGGTGAAACAGCATGTATATTTTTGAACGCCTTAATAATCTTCATAGATGTCAAAGAATTAGGAACTCACCCTCATTCAGTCTATTTTATGAAACCTAAACTGTATTCCTGTCATCAAACTGTTTGTGATAACAACATAAATGTTCCAGGCTGAAAACCAACCTATACCACAAGCTGTTGCCAAGCGTTTGTGTTGTATTTATAAGATTATAGAATATGTTGTTTCCTGCAACATTCACAGCTGCTATTTCATGTTTAACGTGTTTGTGTTCATCATGCTACACACTTGGCTCATACGTGAATATACGCAATTTTTCTCAAACATTATAAAAAAAATGATTGAACTCATGTTTTACAGTTTGAGAAAATGATTGTTTTATGCTTCACAGTTCTGGAAAAGAAGAAAAAAGCATAATTTGGAAATAGTGACGAGTTGTAATACCCGTAAACACGGTATTTGAAACGAATGGTAGTGAATATCGTCCTAGACTGCAGAGTTGGAAACTGTCCACCCCCAGTGTTGCATCAGTAGTGCCAGAAACAGATATCGTTGAAGATCCGTTGAAACAATTCTTTCATGCTGGTTATACACATCTTTGGGAGCCGTGATAGCGCAGTGGTTAGTGAACTGGGATATAAAGGACAAGAGCGGGTTCGATCCTGATCGATGGCATCTGGGTTCACCCAGTCTTGAATGGGTACCGGATTTTTTCTGGTAAAGTAAAACAACACGGGCGTAACACCTACCACATTACCCCAAAAATTATGTGCCGAAGGTCTGTAAAATGATGGCCACTAACACCATATTCCCCATACACAAACTGACGTAACATGGCTCTTTCCTTACTTTATACATATCACTGTTCCCATTATTTCAGTCATCTCATCATTTTTGAACTTAACTTAACCCTATACTTTCTGCAGGTTGAAATTAATTGGTATGCTGAATATCATTTAACAGCGCAGAATAGCTCAGGCCCTGACAATATTTCAGAGCAGTGTGAAAGAGATTGTATGCAGCCCATCTGTGTCAACGGAAGCACGAAAAAAAGAGTTCTCTGCTGTTATGTGGAGCTGGTTCTGACTTAAAAATGTGAATTATGGACAACTGAATATCGGGCCAGAAAATTTGTTGAAGCCGTAACTTTGTTTTAAAGAAGAACATTGACACTATAGAAGCTAATAAAAGACAAAACTAAGACGCTTTAAAAGTGATCACATTAAAAAGAATTACTTTTACGAATACCAGAAGGAAACAATAATAATATTTCATTTGGACATACAAGTAGAAGGTAACATGCTATGACAACTGGAACATATGAGGGTGCAGAAGATAGTGGGAAACAGAAGAGATAACACAATACCGAATGGAAATGAAATGGTAGAATCAAAAATAGAATCAAATGTAGAAACAGAAAGTTGTGAAGAGATGTGATCACATACGCGAGCATGATTTATGCTTGATAATGATAACATGGTAATGAAAAATAAGTTATCTCCTTTAGTTCGAAATTGGCAATAAGTTTTGTCTCCCTCTATTATGTACACAATTACAAGCCTCATTTATCTTTTGTTTGATACAAAGTAACAATTTTTAAGATAATAATTCATTTTTGTTGCAAATAATCATCTAGAAAAAAATACAGACAGAACTTTAAGCACATTTTAACCACACATTTGAATATTATTTTTTTTATCGTCGGCACAAATTTGTTTCAGTTCCCCGGATCCATGACGCCAGACGATAGATTGCTGGAAACAATCAGCAACTATTTCCACAATCTTGTTGCTAGCGAACCTCCTCCACCTCAGAGAATCAATTCTAGGAAGATAACTCCGTCAATATCTCACATCTTATCATTCTTGTATGCTTGCTCAAATGTATCAAGCTGCTGATTTAAAAAAGAAATAGAAAACGTTGTAATCGGGGGAAAACAAAAACAAGTTAAATAATTTTCTAGACACGTAACTTGGCAAATGATAGGTCTGTGCGGGATGGTGATTGATCATGATGGTGCTCCTTTTCTAGTTTGTGAGGGGAATTTAGAAGCGGTATAAACTACAACTTGCTCAACAACAACTTTAGCGGAGATTGTGGCAGCAGCTCGGTAGCGGTTTAGTGGTTCGGTGCTGACACTGGCCGTTGTCATGGCCGACTCTCGTTTCATAAAAGAAAACGCTTAAGATGAATGATTTGAACATGATCAGAAATACAATCTGATTTCAGGTCACAAAACAGAAGATTTAAAATGAATATTTTGAACATGAGCAGAAATACAATCTGATTTCAGGTCATAAAACAGGAGATTTAAGATGAATATTTTGAATATGAAAAAAAAAAAAAAAAGTAAAGTACCCCCGTCACGCCAAGTGGCGGCGTATAGGGAATATGATGTTAGTGACCATACATTTTACAGACCTTCGGCACATGATTTTTGGGTAATGTGGTCGGTATTACGCCCGTGCCGCTTTACTTTCCCAGAAAAAAATCCGGTACCCATTTAAGGCTGGGTGAAACTGGAAGCCGTCGGTTGTGATCGAACCCTACCCCTTGTCCGTTGTAGTCCAGTTCACTAACCACTGAGCTATCGCGGCTCATTTTGAACATGAGTAGAAATACAATCTGACTCAGTTCATACATGAGAATGTCCAAGATGAATATTCTGAACATGAGCAGAAATGTGTGTTAAGGTTAGTCGAAGGTCCCGGTATCACTGCAAACGATTTAAAATCCATAATTCCTCAACAGCTCGTGCCAGTGGAATCATCAGAATTAAAACTCGTCTCAATGAGGAATCCAAACAAAGAGAGGCAGCTGCAGTCCCCATCATAGCAGCTACAGCACACGCCAAAAGACATAAGGCCAAGCGGCACCGAAAGTGAACGCAGCTGAACTGTCCTTTGGTATACGATATCATCAATCACCGTAAGCAATCAGAATATCTAAACACGATCCGGATGAAAAACAGCTCACAGTGTGCACAGAGCACTAAACTCGGTAGCTCCTGCAGCAAGCCGGACTTGGAATATGAGGACACTGCAACAAGGAACATTTTTCAGACTGAGCCTCAATGGTTCCTGCCATCTATCCGTCATATTGACCGGAAGTCCCCAGAAATGTGTGTGTTGGACTCAAAGATTCTGACTGATCATCGATATGTTGGTTACCGACACAGATTACACTGGCACCTTTGATTATGAACAAAAAATACTTTCTTGTTAAAAAAATAATATCTGTACGATATTATACAATATCTAAGAACTTATAGGACTGGACAATAAAGGCCGTCTCTCCAACACAGCCCACGAGGAATTCCGGTCTGAGTTTTTATTACACTCCAGATATTTAAAAAAAATATGTCACAATGACTTTAAAAACAGAAGAGGACTCTTGTGAGTAAAACCACTTTTGATGGGGACATAGGATATGGGGAGAAAGTAAACTTTATTGGGAATTTATTCCTGGGTAAAAGGAATTTGGCGTATGAAATGACAAAGATTATAGATAAAACATGATTCTGGGGGTGAAAGTGTATCAGGAGAGATGTTGATTATGAATTTTGATTGTGAATACAAGAGATATTGATTGAGATATTTCTTCTAAAATGGACAAGATTTCTGGATTGGGAAATTACATATGAACACAAGAAATATACATTTAAGCAACATATACAAGAGATGGTGATTAGGAAATTAATTGTGAATGCAAGAGGTTGGCAAATTCATTAGGGATATAAGAGATGGTAACTGAGAAATTGATTATTAACATAAAATATAAGGATTATGAAATTTATTATGAGCACAAGAAATGTTGATTGGGGAGTTGATTATAGACAAAAGATGTTAGGGAAAAAAATTATTATAAAAAGGAAAAACTGTTCTTTGAAAAAAATATTGATTATGGGCACGATTGATTGGGACATTGATTATGACTACAAGAGATGTAGATCTCTTAATATTTCTTAAACTTTCTCTCCATCTTCATGGTTTGAGCTCTCCTGGCTGTAACAAAAATTATGTAATTTTATCCATTCAACTCTCTCTCTCTCTCTCTCTCTCTCTCTCTCTCTCTCTCTCTTTGAGTGTGTTGTGTGTGTATGTATAGGAGCTAAAAGTTGAAAAGGCTCGGGGCATAGGCATATCATAGATGATTGAGTGATTCTGCAATTGCATGTCAGAGAGCTTTATTTTTTTTTAAACAAATCTACATTACAATATAATGACTCCAGCAGATAGACTCACCGTTACAAACATGAAACGTAGGACTTCTCCTGTAGAGCAAAATAAAAATAAACCCTCTGGAATCAACACAGATAACAACATTTGACAGAAGAAAACAAGAAATCATTTTGCCAAGTCAAACAACATTTCAGTGTAACATGAACACCCGAAAAAGAACATTTGAGAACTTTCTATTTTCTTTCCTTCTAAATGGTGTTGAATGTTGGAAAACTCGGGGCAAAGATATGCTAAAGCTTCACTTTCTTACATAAAATGGATAACGCTTTTCTTTCGGTTCTCGCGTTTTTTTTTAGAGGGAAAAAGGGGGAGGGGAGTGGAAAGGGGAAGGGAGTAATATCACAAGGGGAAGGGAGTAATATCACAAGGGGAAGGGAGTAATATCACAAGGGGAAGGGAGTAATATCACAAGGGGAAGGGAGTAATATCACAAGGGGAAGGGAGTAATATCACAAGGGGAAGGGAGTGATATCACAAGGGAAGGGAGTGATATCACAAGGGGAAGGGAGTAATATCACATGGGGAAGGGAGTAATATCACAAGGGAAGGGAGTAATATCACAAGGGGAAGGGAGTAATATCACAAGGGGAAGGGAGTAATATCACAAGGGAAGGGAGTAATATCACAAGGGGAAGGGAGTAATATCACAAGGGGGAAGGGAGTAATATCACAAGGGGAAGGGAGTAATATCACAAGGGGAAGGGAGTAATATCACAAGGGGAAGGGAGTAATGTCACAAGGGGAAGGGAGTAATATCACAAGGGGAAGGGAGTAATATCACAAGGGGAAGGGAGTAATGTCACAAGGGGAAGGGAGTAATGTCACAAGGGGAAGGGAGTAATATCACAAGGGGAAGGGAGTAATATCACAAGGGGAAGGGAGTAATATCACAAGGGGAAGGGAGTAATATCACAAGGGGAAGGGAGTAATATCACAAGGGGAAGGGAATAATATCACAAGGGGAAGGGAGTAATATCACAAGGGGAAGGGAGTAATATCACAAGGGGAAGGGAGTAATATCACAAGGGGAAGGGAGTAATATCACAAGGGGAACATGATTCTTTAGAAGAAACAAAGAAGTAAATCTTGAACAATGATCTAGTATAAGTTTTGTAATTTTTGAAAATGGATCAACTATGAGCTTAGAAATGAAGCTGTCGCCGCGGTAATGGAGTACTTGTGTGCTTGCTACTGACCAAAAGGGTGTTTGTTTCATTCCCGGATGTGGAACATTCTTTTCTTCGGGGAGCTGTAGTGGGATCTTTATCAAATTAAGTTCATTAAATCTGATTCAAGCTGTCAGCTATGAGTCGCTGACTGTTTTCAGCACGTGTAGACTTCATGAGCCTATACAAACTCATCATCCGTTTTATAGTCGAACCGTCATAAAGGTAAAGGTAAAGTACGAGACTTGAGCCGGCGTCTTAGCACGCGAGTTTACACCCATATGTGCTCGGCCGCCTATCCAGAAATGTTCGGAGATTTCTGTATAGTGTCGCCTCAAGCATCGAAACTTAGATGTGAAGCAACATTCCTCACCTTCCCAGGGTAATACCCTGGTACCCATTTCTGCTAACGGCTGGGTCGACCGTGGGGGTATTTTTTTTTTCCAACCACGAGTACAATTCACACTGCTCCCAGCGGGAATCGAACACGGGTTGTCCGAACGTCGGTAGTTAAGTCGAACCGTCATATAGGTGTTCAGCTTGGCTCAATACGTTCAGTGTGAAGACATTCTCCCTGTGTGTGCCTCTCTCAATTAGACTGTCAACACGTCATCACTGTTTACTTTCGTTAAGCTATGTTATATCCTCTATAATTGGCAATAATCTTACTCTTCCTTGGATTTCCGTGGACTATTATTATAAGATCTAGACGGCAATGTCACACAAAGCCTCAAACAATACGTTTTTTTAAAAAAAATGTTCTGTTCACTCTTAAAGAACTGATATATTTTAAGCCTCTTAATGTATCGTAAGAGGCGACTAAGGAGGTTGATCGATGGCTTGACAAGCTGTCATTGTAAAAAGCATTGTTATGGAAACAGACCATAGATTTTAGAAGCAGTGATCTCTGCAATATGTGCCATTTTGGCACGCAAGGTTTCTGTTTTTGAGATTGTGGTTCTGCCCTATGTGCCGTCTTCGGCTCGAAAGGACAATAGATAGAATGTGTGTATCTGGAGCCAGGCACATTTAAAACACCCTACTAAAGGAAAACTAGGACTGTACCAAGGAAACAACTTACTGAGAGAAAAATAAAAGTTGCTGTCTGTCTTAAAATAAAAAAAATAAAAAAATCACATCAGTATAATTGTTATTAAAAATATAACATATTCTACATCAAATAAAAGAAAATTGAAGCACGAGCACACCCACAGTAAACAAATAAATTAAAATTATATAATAATTATAAAGAAAGAGAAGATTTATAGAAAAAAGTCCAAAAATAGTATATCTGAAGAATATTTTTTTTAATGTCACATTTATCGGTCGTATCTTGCATAGCCCTTACAAGTAGATCCTTTATGAAATAATACTTTTGGACACACAAACCATTTTTCTTCATAATTATCATAAAAATATCTACAATAAACCTATATTTTCTATTTATATGTTTACAGATGTCATGATCCTAGTGTGCTTATGAACTCACATAGTTAGTATTTTGATCGCCGAAGATTTGACGTTTTTGTAAAACTTTATGACTTTATGATACTTGACCATATCATAACGAATGTTATTAAACTTCGTACTATCATAAGATACAAATATTAGAATCAATTCCAAAATTGTTTGAAATAACTAGTTTGATGAAAATCATCTTGTAGAATAATGCAAACTTTGTGGGCGTCATCTAAAAATCATCTAACAAAATTTAGGTCTCACAAATTCTTCAGATTTCGACAAGAACGTAATCAAACATCGTTGCCTAACGACAAATTCGATATAATTAAATTTCAAATGATGACTATTTTCTACCTGTAGATACTTAAAAACACGAATTAGAGAAGTAACAGAATAAATTAATTAGTAGTCAGCTTGAAGATTCTTAACCACAATAGAAGGGTCTGCATGTGAGTACTGGCGCAACAGTCTTTCGACAATCGGAAAAAAATTAAACGACCTCTTAAAGAGTTAGAATATAACGCAATGACCACATTGTTCTTCTTTCTAAAACTAATAATTTGTTTAGTTGTTTTCTCAATTTCCCTTACGTGGTTATTGGTGATTCGTTACTTTCTCCTTAACGAGAGCAGAGGCTACTTACCTTTCTGTTCCAGGGAATAGTCTTCGCACCAATCGAGCATGCCATAGCAATCCTCACTGTCAGTAGGACTCAAATTGACCAGCTGGGGACATTACAGAATGAAGCTATGTGCTTTATCTTGAGGTGTACAAGGGACACTCCCTGTGTAGCAACGAGGTATCTTCTTGACTTTCCAACCATGGATGACAGAATCAAGATCTGGAGGGCACGAGGATACCTGAAGATACGTTCAGATAAAGAGCATCCATTGCATCATGAGCTCAATACAGGGAAGGGTGTCAAGCTGAAACGAGGCAAATCATGTGTGGGCCGAGCAGAAGATGTCATCATACAGATCTGTAGACTTACCAATATCACCGCTGGCGAGGAGTGGATACCGGTGCCTACTTCATTCAGTGGGACATTCTCGTGTATTCTCACACTCGACAGGAAATGTAGGGAACTGGACTCAATGGGGAGATTAACGGTCTTCTCTGGGATAACACCGATGAGAAAGATGTAGTCATCTATACAGACGGATCTGTAATACGACACTAAAGGAGTGCATGGGCATTTACAGCACGCTCGGCAGGCAGAATAGTCAAGGCAGACAGTGGTGCATACGTTATGAGCACGAGCAACATGACGATGGAGGTGATCGGGTTAGAGTCACAAGACTATACCCACGCCTGCATACTGAGTGATTCGATGAGCATGATAAGAAAAGTGGAGGCGGGCTCTGTACGTATGCAATGGATAGAGTCATTGCAGAAATAAAAAATGCGTAAGGTCAACTTTGTAAACGTTTCAGGACATGCAGGAGTACGGGGAAATGAAAGAGCGGACAGGTTGGCTAGCTACGCTATTGTTGTGGACGGTCAACCAATGGAAATCATCAATGCCCTCCGGGAAGTGGAAAGACACAGAACTTCGACAACCAAACTCCACTGGATGAAAGAGATGTGAGTTAATATGGGCACAGCCAGAAACGAGAGACTTAGTGAGCGTGTAAGAAGACTAATCAACCAACACAGAACTGGAGTAGTCAGTCGCTGGACACTGCGAGGCTTGCAGAAGATCTGAGCACCTATGGATATGTTCGCAGTGCAATGATGATGATTCGTAAATAACACAATAACGAGAAGTCATTCTCTGACTTCGACCCTCCACACTGGCTCGTCAACGCGTACAATTCTCTGACCCCGATTGACCTAAAAACTGAAATTGACTCCTCGAAACATAATCTTCGACACATTCTCTTCAAGGCCATTCAGGTCAAGGACAACTAGTAATTATTAGTATAAATTAGGGGAGATTATTGATGAAACAAGATAAAGTCAGCAACATTGTTTGACCATCGCCATATATAAACTAAGCCTGCGGACTGAAAGGGAAACAACCTTTTTTTGGGAGATATTGAGGGCTGACGTCATTCTACCCACAACGGCACCTCCTGGCAAAGCTGAAAACGTCACGATTGTTGGGTTTATCCATGGTTTCTTTGTCAACTCTCAAACTTTCATCTACAGATAACGATGGTTTGACCAAAGCCTTTAATCAAACGTAAAGATGATAATAAACTCCCACAAACTACCAACGTTCTATCTGTGGGCGTGGTCCGTTGATGTAGAAGACAGAATTGCAGTATGCCAAATATCGTTAAGCTTTAACGTTGTCAGCAAATCTTGAGAAATCAGGAAGGCCACTGCAGGTCGGCATCAGCTTCTATCGAATTCATTGCATTCGTTGATCATCATCATCATCATCATCATCATCTTCTTCTTCTTCTTTATCATCATAATCATCAACATGACCTTCATTATCTTTAACATCATCTTCATAATCATCATCTTGATCATCATCAACATGATCTTCGTCATCTTCATCATCATAATTATTATCATCATTATCATCATTATCAACATTATCATATTCCTTATCATCATTATCATCATTATCAACATTATCATATTCCTTATCATCATCATCATCATTGTCATTTTCATCATCACTATCATCATGATTATCATGATCAACAACAAAATTCCAAAAATTCCTAAAACAACCGATGACCTGATAGAGCTTGAGTTTAACGCTAAATCGATACCAACAATGAGAACAAATGTAGCGCTATGACTGGTAGTTCCACACAGCTACCCTCAGTGCTTCACAGTACATGTTGATGGGTTAAAAAAGTCAGCGTGTCGGACCCAGAGACTGTAATCGTACTATTGAAGATAACCATGAATAGATAGGTTTTTGTGACAATAAACATTGCCACAACACATCAACAGCCACTCTGATTGGCATGGTCTTGAAGCGAACTTTGCCATTTGAAGTCAAGCTAAATGAGCGCCACGCTTTCCTTTTGGAAAATACTGACTTTGGCACCGTGATGTTACAAAAGATGCTCACATCGCAGAGAAATAAAGAAGTAAAAAGGATAGATATGTCAATTAACACAATCACTACATGGTGTCCGAACATACAAAGTCTCATGTGGGGCAGATGATTCTTTGTCCAAACAAACTGCACGTTGCTGCCACACAACCCAAGAACGAAAAAAAAACAGTGAGATAACACTGAATCTATTGAAGTCTCTACTTGCAATTGGCGACAGTTATTGTTGTTATGGTTAATATTGTTATTGTTAAGAACTCAACAGAAGAATACGCAAGTAGGGGTCTTCATTTACTAGGTTTCAACTCTCTGGTGAGCAGAGGTCTTTCACCAAAACTTTCCTAGCCGCCCGGTACCACTCTCTTAAGACCTCTCCATGACTTCCACATTTTTTAATCTCTTATTTCATTTATCTTCTCCATGTATATATTGAGACCTTCCTCTTTGTCTCCTCCCACGGGGATTCCAAAAAAGGTCTATCGCGTAATCTTCTCAACTGTTTTATGAAAATATTCTTCTCAAGAATATGTTCTCACGTTCGGGGCTTATACCAGCTGAGTTTTCCATTAAAACTGTAGAGCATCCGTGTGGACCATGGGTGTTGTTTTGCGCTTGTTGACTTGTGAACTTAAGCCTAATAAACATCGATATTACCTTCAAGCAGGATGAGTCCAGAACTCCCATCTAGGCTTAGAAAGGTAGCCGGAGAAAGACACCTGGAAGATACACACTTGCCATCACCGTATAAGCGTGAACAAGTATCAACACATTTTCAGTTTTACGAACAGTTATGGAAGCATGCAGATATGTAAAAACACAGAAATATAGATAAGTCCAATGAATTCTTTCTTTCTTGTATCAACCTCATAACATTCCAAGCCCGCCCTTTATCTTCTTCCTCATAATAAATGACATAATCGCTGATAGTTCACGCAGCTCGTTGATTATAATGATTATTCATTCCACATTTTCGACATCCTTTCTTCTAAGACATTATTGTCATCACTTTCCACCGGTTAGCATTTAGTACACACTATTTGTGTACTCTTCTTCTCGTTTACTTCCCCACATGCCTTTCAACATGTTTACCAACACTTCTAATAATCCATCAATCCAAATTTTTCGTGGTCGGGTCTGGTGTCTGGTTTTGACATGCCTCTAATAAAGGTTTGTTGTACCGTGGGTTGATCGTTATACCCTATCATGTGGCTAAACCATTTCATATTTTGCTATTTTATATATTCAATAGCGAGAACTATTCCCATCCCCTTTCTCAGTTCTTCATTTCTGATCTTATCTCCCAGCCTGTTTCCTATCATTCGTCTAATCCATTTCATATAAGCGGTAGCTATTGTTCTTATTTTTTTTTTAATGAGCCCAGCTCCGGCATTGATAGCATAACATTGGAGTGAAGATTATGTTGCACGGTGCCGATATTGTCTCTAGTTTTATTTACTTGTTTGGCAGCTCAGGTGACATCTGTCCAATTATTTCACCAGCTTTTTCTGCATTTTGAGTCTATCACTGCTGCTTGTGAGTTGTAATTTGTCACTAGACCTCCCAGATATTTAAATTCCTGCACTTGTTTTAATTGTCTGCCGTCTATCGTTATGTTGATGTTATGTTTCTACTTTGCGATGTTCAGGACTTCTGTCTTGACAGTGTTGATTTTCCTGTTGTATTGAATATCTGTGCTCTTAAGTCTATATAAGTTCGTTCATCTCCTCTGTTTCCGATAGTTAGAGCTTACATATATAGCTGTAAACAGCAGGAGAAAGAGTTCGCACCCTTGTCTTATTTCTGTTCTAACTTAAAAGTGATCTGTGTAGCCTGTTGCTGTTCTGACTGTGTAGTTGCTGTTCATATAGGGACCTATACATGGGTTGTTTAGATGTTGGCTTACTTCGGTTGTTGTTTGTATCTCCCATAGTTGTTCTTTCTTTACTCGGGCGAATGCTTTTTCTTGGTCCATGAAAGTTACTAACAGAGTTTGCGTTTTGTTATCTTTTTATTCTAATTGTTTTAGGATAAATAGTGCGTCATTACATCTTCTGTTCTTCCGGAAGCCCAAATGGAAGTTTCCTGTCTATAGTTCTATGATCAGCCTTAGCTTTTTCTCGATAATTTTACGTTTTAGCTTCCTATTTATTAATTGAGTGCTGTCTCCGCATCGAAGGTTGGCTACCATGGAGCGATATTCCGCTCTTGCTTTGTTGGCGCAGATTGTCATAAGTAGAATTGTCCATCTTTTGAAACTCGTCCATGTTAGTCTTGGTCTAACTCTTTTACTTTATATTTTCCCTTCCAAGATTACTTTTAGTAGGCTGATGTGTCTTTTAACATGCCCCGAAAATGTCATTTGTCTTGTTTAAATTGTTTTTTTTAGAGTAGTTCTCTTTTCATGTTCTTAATTGTTTTAAGACTTCATCGTTTGTTTCCTTTTTTCACGCCCGATTCTTCCTACTCTTCTATAAATCCATGTTTCAAAGGCTTCAATTTTCTGTTCTGTTTTCATGTCTAATGTCCATGTTTCTGCACCATACATGAATGTTGAGAAGATATAACATTTTGCTATTCTTAGTTTTGGCCGTGGTGTTATTTGTTTTGATGTTAGTACATTTTTTATGACATTAAAATTACTTTTTACCATACCTAAAATTTTTTATTTTAGTTGTACATTTTCCATCACTTGTTATAGTATTTCCAGGGCAGTTGTAGCTCTGAACTATCTCCAGGTCTATTCTTTCAACTTTGATATCTGCTTTTAGGTTTTGAATATTTTCTTTGTTTTTGATCATAGTTTAGTCATTTTCATAAATTCATGCGTAATCTACATTTTTGCTTGTCATATTTATTTCATTAAGTAATTGTTGTAGATATTTAGGATTTTCTGCTAGTAATAGAGTATCATCAGCATATCTTAGGTTATTGATTATCTTTCCATTAATGTTTAGGCCTGGCATCTCTATGATGTTTTTAAAGATTTGCTCAGTGTATAGATTGAACAATCTTGGAGATAGGATGCATCCCTGTCTTACTCCTCTTTTGATATCCATGGATGTAGAGTTCTCTTTGTTATATCTTATTATTTCTGAATGCTCCCACTATAAATTACATATTAGTCGTAAGTCTATATTATCTAGATGTATATCTTTAAGGCAGTCTATAAGTTGCTTATGGTGTTTTCTATCCACAACATGATGTAGTCTATGAAGCAGGTATATATATTGGTTTTTTATTTTTTACTTCTGTAAGCCTCTATACTTTATCTTTTGCTTTCTGCAATGTAAAAAAAAAAATTAACGAGCTGATTGCGTTTATTTTTATTCTTTTATTTGAAAAGAAAAAGCAGCTTTCAAAAAAAAAAAAAAAAAAAATTAGGAAGATACTGTGCAGTCCATTTTTGACAATAGAAACAAGAAAAATAAAATAGTTCTTAAATGTTATGTAGAGACAGTCTTGACAAATGGATGTGAATCATGGACAATATAACAACAGACAAGAAAATCACTGGAAGTGTAGAGAAAATTTTTTTTTTTACAGACGAATGTTATGAATACCATGGACAGCTAAAAGGAGTAATGAAAACGTTCTGAAAGAGGCCAAAGCAAAGAAAGAACTGATTTGTCGTGTTTGTATTGTCTTTTTTTAAAAAGTAGTTCTCTTTTCATGTTTTAAAATGTATTAAGTCTTCGTCGACAAAGAGAGTGCTGATATCCAATATTAGGAAGAAACAATCATCAATTTTTGACCATGTGATGAGAATGAAAGGAAGGTTAAAGTGACAAACGTGGAGGTCATGACTTGCACAGGCCTCCCGAATATCTACACGCTGCTCAAACAAAGTAGGTTACGCTGGCTTGGCCATGTACACCGTATGAAAGATGGCCGCATACCGAAAGATATACTCTACGGACAACTGGCAGATGGTGAAAGAACTAGGAGGTGCTCAAAACTTCGATTTGTAGATGTGTGTAAACGCGGCATGAAGACTCTGAACATAAACCCTGCAGCATGGAAGACATAGCTGTAGCTGCAGACCGCAATCTCTGGAAACACACTCTAAAGGTTCAATTCAAACAAGAAGCAGACAGATTCATAGAGAAAGAGAATACACGACGAAAGAAAAGAAAAGAAAAAATAACATTTCTAGGGGCGCTGAAAAATCCATAGTCAACTGTGACTGACGGCGGCCACTATATACTATAATGAGAATGGAACAGCTGGAATTTATTGTGACGACTGGGACAATCGAAGGACGAAGTGTTAGAGGAAAACAAAGAGAAACTATACCAGACATCCTAATAGAATGGCTTGGTAGAATGTCAACAACAGAAATGGTAAATAGATGTCCAGATCGAAAATTGTGGAGAGAAATGGTCACCTGCGCTAGCAGGCATTGTACTTGATGATGATGATGATTTGAAAATATTTTTTTCCCCCGTACGCCAGCTTTTACCTCTGACGATGTCCCTAGAGACTAGGAACTGAATTTTGCGTGTTAATCCATTTTTCCCTGGCAGTTGTGTGCACAGGGGGGTACTTCGCCACACGGGAGATAACTCCGTCTTTGGAGGTACTCATATTTTTGTCCGTAAAAACCATAGATAAAAATCCCAAATCCCAACTGGGGGAGCCGGGATTTGAGCCCACAACCTCTCTATCTCGAGTTCGGCGTCTTGCCTCAAGACCAATCAGTCCCACAGAAAAAAAAAGATTAAAAAAAAATATTAAAATGCCAGAAGGAGAAACAGCAAACATTCTAGAGATCGAACAATAAGAAGTAAGAATCGGTATCTGAGAGGTATCTTTTACAAAAGAAAACCTGTTTGTTTTCTCTAACAGCGACAAGTAACGCAAACGTTACAGGGAAACCCCAATCGAAAGAACACGGCAGTGCCGACGGAAAACAAAACACCGGTGTATTATTAGCACTGGTGGAAAAATTATAATTCCACTGACGTTCTGATGTTAGACTGGAATAACTTTGATGATGTTTTTATTTGATTATCTAGATATTTAATCCTGCATCAAATCCCTGTGTTATTACTTTATACTTGGAAGGCAAATTTATATATATAACATGTTTATGATTGCAACGAGGGAGTAACCAGTACATCGCACATGAAATGAGCATAAAAGACCATACTTTTGAACTGTTAGCTCAAAAGTATCGAATTTAATCTCTATAAGACTACACTCTTAGGGTCCTCAGGTTTCCAAAGGTCTGTGAATTCGCATGTTGCTATGCTGCTAATTTTCATTATAACTATTTTAAATTTGGTAAAGAATTTGTCTTTAAATAAGTGTTTCATAGTTTTCTTGTAATGTCAACACCCACCTATAATTGCTTCTATCAACACCCATCAACAATTCCTACTTCTATCAACACCTATCAACAATTCTGATGTCTATCAACACCCATCAACAATTCTGATGTCTATAAACATACATCAACAATTCTGATGTCTATCAACACCCATCAACAATTCTGATGTCTATAAACACCCATCAACAATTCAGATGTCTATCAACACCTATCAACAATTCTGATGTCTATCAACACCCATCAACAATTCTGATGTCTATAAACACACATCAACAATTCTGATGTCTATCAACACCCATCAACAATTCTCATGTCTATAAACACCCATCAACAATTCAGATGTCTATCAACACCTATCAACAATTCTGATGTCTATCAACACCTATCAACAATTCTGATGTCTATCAACACCTATCAACAATTCTGATGTCTATCAACACCTATCAACAATTCTGATGTCTATCAACACCCATCAACAATTCTAATGTCTATCAACACCTATCAACAATTCAGATGTCTATCAACACCTATCAACAATTCTAATGTCTATCAACACCCATCAACAATTCTGATGTCTATAAACACCCATCAACAATTCTGATGTCTATCAACACCTATCAACAATTCTAATGTCTATCAACACCCATCAACAATTCTGATGTCTATAAACACCCATCAACAATTCTGAAGTCTATCAACACCCATTAACAATTCTGATGTCTATCAACACCCATCAACAATTCTAATGTCTATCAACACCCATCAACAATTCTAACGTCTATCAACACCCATCAACAATTCTAACGTCTATCAACACCTATCAACAATTCCTACTTCTATCAACACCTATCAACAATTCCTACTTCTATCAACACCGTTAACAATTCCTACTTCTATCAACACCCATCAACAATTCCTACTTCTATCAACACCCATCAACAATTCCTGTTTCTATCAATACAAATCAACAATTCCTACTTCTATCAACACACATCAACAATTCCTACTTCTATCAACACCCATCAACAATTCTGATGTCTATAAACACCCATCAACAATTCAGATGTCTATCAACACCTATCAACAATTCTGATGTCTATCAACACCCATCAACAATTCTAATGTCTATCAACACCCATCAACAATTCAGATGTCTATAAACACCCATCAACAATTCAGATGTCTATCAACACCCATTAACAATTCAGATGTCTATACACACCCATCAACAATTCAGATGTCTATAAACACCCATCAACAATTCAGATGTCTATAAACACCCATCAACAATTCTAACGTCTATCAACACCAATCAACAATTCTAACGTCTATCAACACCCATCAACAATTCTGATGTCTATCAACACCCATCAACAATTCTGATGTCTATCAACACCCATCAACAATTCTGATGTCTATCAACACCCATCAACAATTCTGATGTCTATCAACACCCATCAACAATTCTGATGTCTATCAACACCCATCAACAATTCTAATGTCTATCAACACCCATCAACAATTCTAACGTCTATCAACACCCATCGACAATTCTAACGTCTATCAACACCCATCAACAATTCCTATTTCTATCAACACCTATCAACAATTCCTACTTCTATCAACACCCGTTAACAATTCCTACTTCTATCAACACCCATCAACAATTCCTACTTCTATCAACACCCATCAACAATTCCTTTTTCTATCAGTACACATCAACAATTCCTACTTCTATCAACACACATCAACAATTCCTACTTCTATCAAGACACATCAACAATTCCTCCAATTACTCATATTTAAATCAACGATAAAAATTACTGTTATTTAAATCGACCACCCATTACTAATTCAATTAAAAACCAGTTATAATTATTTCCAATAACAACTCCCATTCCTGTTCAATCTATTTTCCAAGTATTTGTCTTACCCTTTTCGCCATTTTGTACAGGTTCCAGAACGAGGCCCGTTTTGCTCATTGCTAAGCTGGTTTCCTTAATGTCTGTTCCAAATATGTAACTTGACGGCAAGAAATGTACACCATCTTGAACATCTGTTCGAGCTTGATATATTAGATCCTGTTTTCTATTTATGATTCCAGAAATAAAAACGTAATTGGTTCTTCGATTGTACTTGTGATTTTGTGTAGCGAGATACAGCTTACAAGTTGCAAGTAGTAATAATTAAGAAGTTGTATTTTGTGTCCAGGTAAATGATAAAAAGGGTAAATAATTGATTTCCTAAATACAACTGCAAATGCAAGGGGAGAACATATTACAGCAAAATCTTGTCTCTGGTGTCCGTCAACCTAATAACTGGAGGGCTATGAACAAATATGCGCTATGTCCGGTGCAGACGTTTTGTAGTGTATTATCTTACTAAATCTCAAGTGAGACTAGTACTATATAAATCATACATTCATACATACATACACATATACATACATACACATATACATACATATCATCATGTACCATATTGGTTGGCGTAGGCGATCATGTCCTTCCACAATCTTCTATCTAACGTGCATCGTATCAGTTCTGTTGTTGACTGTTTTCCATGCCATGACACCAAGCTATCCAGTATTTTCTCTCTTTGTCGCCCGCGATCTCTCTTTCCTTTTATTTTGCCAGTTGTAACCAAGTATTCCAACTTTCCTCTTCTCATGATGTGCCCGAAAAATGTTGATGTTTCTTTCTGATGTTTTTTTAGGAGCTGCCTTTTTGTGTTGGCCTCTTTGAGAAATTCCTCATTGGTCTTTTTAGCTGTCCAGGGAACTTTCAACATTCTTCTGAGAAATCCCATCTATGTGGCCTCTAATCGTCTTTTCATTTGTTTGTCTACTGTCCATGATTGGCTTCCATAGGTCAGAATTGGTTTAATATATAGCACCGATGAACTCTCTTTCTCATTTCTATTGACATAGATTTGTTGCACAAGATATTTTTCATTTTCTGAAATGCTATTTTGGCCTGAGCTATTCTACTTTTTATTTCCGTGGTGCATCTCCCATCGGATGTTATTATTGTGCCCAAGTATTTGACGCGTTGCACTTGTTTCAAATTTGTCCTGTTTATTTTTATGCTGCATGCTGGTGATGATTGTTTCTTCGATATGACAATTACTTCTGTTTTCTTACTATTCAGACTGAGACTTTTTTTGTTGCTTTCTTTTACTATTATGTCTATCATTTCTTGTAGTTCATTCTCTGCCTCTGCTATTAAGACTGTGTCATCCGCATATCGCAAATTATTTATGTTGTGACCGTTGACTTCAATTCTTTTTTTGTCTACTATTGATCTCATAATATGTTCGCCGTAAAGTGAAAACAAATCCGGCGACAGAACACAGCCTTGTCTGACTCCTTGTTTTATAAGTTGAAATCGTCTTGTTTGGCTGTTAATTCGTATTGCTCTTTGTTGCCAGTACATGTTGCCAGTACATGAAAAAAAAACATGTACTGGAAACAAAACAAAACATACATACATATACATATTATGTATGTATGTGTGTATGTATGTATGTACGTATATATATATATATATATATATATATATATATATATATATATATATATATATATATATTGTTTTTTAAGTGTAAACCAACAGCGTTAAAGTTTTTGCAATGTGTGCTATTCGTAGTTTCTGCTTAGGACCTCTATTTTGAGATCACTGATCAAGGTAAATGGAACTTGAGATTTACTTTAGCGTTAGATATTATCTTATGTTAAATTAGAATTATCATCACAACACTGCAGCCACGAGCGTTCTTTGGATGTTCTTTCATTGACATTTATTTCTGGATCAACGCCTTTATAATGATTATTTATCGAATCTTTTCCTTGTGTTTTAATCTACATGTTGCACGTAGCAGATGTTTTTTAAATAAGTTTCATTAGGTCTATACATGTTTGTTATGATCCTAATATTTCATCTAAATCGTCATTACAACGGAAGGATGTTGATTATGTTTTTTCTATGAAACTGACAGTGACATCGTGATCTTGACAGCACCAGCAACAGTATTTTCTTTGAAGAGACGTTAAACAATGCCCAAGAAGGCAAACATCATAGTCCAACTTCGACTGTGTCATAAAACCAGACTCATAACTTGCCAAGTAATGCAAACGCATACCAGCATATAATCGATACATTTAGAGATAACTGCTTTTAAAACAATTACTCTGTTGCATTGTAAAATTGTAAAAGTCATCTGTGTTAATACATTAACTTATTGAATACAAGCTGAAAACACTGACTTTTTTGCATTGATTTTTATTTTAATTGGCAGGAATTCTTCCGTTTTTTTTTGTTAGTTCTAGACCTTTGGTCTTATCTCTCAAACATTTTAGTTTAGTCGAAAGATTGTCCTCATTGCACATCAGACAAGTCCATAAGCGCTCAGATTTCTTCTGAAGAATATCCATTAACGTATAGCGAGTAAGGGCACCTGTGTTTTGGGTGACATGTCTTCTTTGGACTCCTACGCAGAGCTGTCGTCTGGTACCTGAATGGCCCCCGTGTTATCTTTGATGCACGCTTTCCCAATGTCCTCGTGCCCAAGTCGTCAACGCTATAGTCTCTGACCGATCACTTTACTATAAATCGTCAATTTATTAATTATCTCCATCTACCTAAATTACATATTTTCTGCCTACACGCCTGCATTAAGGTTGTTTTTTTCCCCTCTTTTTAGATGGATAATAGTTTTGACATCTGAGATTTGATAAGCATTGTTCGTTGGTTGCATGCTGCAGTTGAATACATAAACAAACAATACGTAACAGCACCGTGCGACGGAGTTCGTGCATATGGGCCAGAGTTCTCGGATTTTTTCGAGGGAGACATAGCACCTATGGGTTCATCCAGTGTGCAGTGATAATGATCATAGCAACAAACAATCAAACGTAACAGTAGTCCTTCAGCGAATGCAACGAGAACACCAGACCCAAAATCTGACCGCGAAACAATTGAATTGCTGGAATATTAGAAACACTAGAAAACATAAAGGCAGGAGAGGCCAATTAAAAAAAAAACAAATACTGCAAACTCGAAAAAATCTAAAAGCCAAATAAAGGACAAAATGCAAATGAAGAAGACAAATGCTATTGAATAATTCTTAGAAGGCAAAATTTCTTGTCCCTTATGTTCTTTATCCCGGTTTTGGGTTCCACAACTATTCTCTAGGAAAATGTGGCGAGCTAATCACATCAACCTTAAATGTCACGAACTAATCACATTAGCCTTAAATGTCACGAACTAATCAAATAAGCCTTAAATGTCACGAGCTAATCATATCAGCCTCAAATGTCACGAGCTAATCACATCTGCCTTAAATTTAACGAGCTAATCACATTCACATCAGTCTTAAATGTCATGAGCTAATCACATCAGCCCTAAACGTCACGAGGTATTCACATCAGCCCTAAACGTCACGAGCTAATCACATCAGCCTTAAATGTCACGAGCTAATCCCATCTGCCTTAAATTTAACGAGCTAATTACATCAGTCTGAAATGTCACGAGCTAATCACATCAGCCCTAAACGTCACGAGCTAATCACATCAGCCTTAAATGTCACGAGCTAATCACATCAGCCCTAAACGTCACGAGCTAATCACATCAGCCTTAAATGTCACGAGCTAATCACATCAGCCCTAAACGTCACGAGCTAATCACATCAGCCTTAAATGTCACGAGCTAATCACATCAGTTCAAATGTCACGAACTAATCACATCAGCCTTAAATGTCCGAGCTAATCACATCAACCTTAAATGTCACGAGCTAATCACATCAGCCTTAAATGTCACTAGCTAATCACATCAGCCTTAAATGTCTCGAGCTAATCACATCAGCCTTAAATGACACTAGCTAATCACATCAGCCTTAAATGTCACTAGCTAATCACATCAGCCTTAAATGTCACGAGCTAATCACATCAGCCTTAAATGTCACGAGCTAATCACATCAGCCTTAAATGTCACGAGCTAATCACATCAGTTCAAATGTCACGAACTAATCACATCAGCTTTAATTGTGGCGATGATCTAGTTAAAAAGCGTATATGCTAGCATCACATACGTCAGTGGTGTGCCGAATACCTCCGACTTTTACGCACGAGGATGTTTTGACTAATTGAAACAGATGTTGGAAAAGTACGAGATTATACAGGTAGAAGTGTAAACTCATTAAGCTCAGGTGTAATTATTTTTTTTTAATTTTGCACTTGGAGTTTTCGCTCGTTCTTAAGCGTTTTATATAAATCGTCGAAATTTGGCAATGAAAACTGTGTTAAACCCTTAATTCTTGATCAACATTAGCAGAAGGTCCAAATGTACTTAGTGATCTTACCGCACCTGCAGAAAGGAAAATTATATTCTTCTCAAAACTGAGCCTGGCATTTTTTTTGTGTGTGGAGACATTTAATAATTGAAGGAAATTGTAGCTACCTGTCATGAGTTCAAATAGTAAAACTATGGTAAAGAAAGTAGAAATGAAGAATGAAGTAAATAAACACCATGTTTTCAACATTATATTGTGCTAATAAAAACTTCGATATAATAAATGTCGACACTAAGGCAGAAGTTATCCAAATGGAAACACAAACAACGTTAACAAATAAATAAGTAGTGAGGAATACAGTAAGAAGAAACAAAATTATATTAAGTATTAACAAATTATGGGAGCCGCGATAGCTCAGTGGTTAGTGAACTGGACTACAAAGATAAAGAGGTCGGGTTCGATCCCAATCGACGGCTTCCGGGTTCACTCATCCTTAAATGAGTACCGGATTTTTTTTCTGTGAAAGTAAAGCGACATGTGCGTAATACCGACCACATTACCCCAAAAATCATGTGCCGAAGGTCAGTAAAAATTATGGTCACTAACACAATATTCCCCATACGCCACTTGGCGTGACGGGGGTACTTTACTTTTTTTTTTTTTTTTACTTATAACAAGTTATAAGGACACACACATACACGCACATACACCAACATACATACATACATACACATACACAGAGTATACTTCCGATATATTTCAATAGTTAGATTACCAGCAGCGTTCCCTTTTGACCAGCAGACTGCGACAGGGCTCAAGTCAATGACAGAAATTAGATTAACAACTCTAGTCATTGTCTAATTCTGATCTTGTTTGCTACGGTTTATATCTGCAAATTGTTTCTTTTTTTTTCAATGAATTTTGGTTGTCTTTAGCAACTTCTGCAAGGAACCGTAAAGTTGTATATTTTGTGCAATTTTGTTTGACCAGTCTGTGGTGCTTGTCCACATGTTTTGTGTTTCCAATCTTCAATTTCGTGTACATGGTTTCGAACTGAGCCTTGTTCTTAATCTGAGGAGGATTACGCATATCCTCCCGTCAAACAGACGGTAGTCGATGCTGGTAGTTCCTATCCTTGTTAACAGTTACTAACATTTTGTTACTGCGTGTTAGCTGTTCCATTTTGTAACCGTCTATGCCAGGATGCCACTTTTCTCATTTCCAGTCTGCATCCTTCACTTTCTTAGGCATGCGGCTTTTGTCCAATCTTGTAGCATATTGCATCCACCTTAGTCATATATATATATATATACATAAAAGTGAAGTGCCCCTGTCAAGCCAAGTGGCTATAGGGAATATGGTGTTAATTACCATACATTTTACAGACCTTCGACACATGATTTTTGGGGTATGTGGTCGGTATTACGTACGTGCCGCTATACTTTTCCAGAAAAAAATCCGGTACCCATTAAAGACTGGGTAATACGGAAGCCGTCGGTTGGACTCGAACCCTACCTCTTGTCCTTTTTAGTATATACATATATATATTTATATTGATATATATCCGCAGCCACATTTATGAAATGTGGCTGCGGATCGTGTGACAAGCTTGTTCAATCTATACACTGAGCAAATCTTTAAAAACATCATAGAGATGCCAGGCCTACAAATTAATGGAAAGATAATCAATAACCTAAGATATGCTGACTATACTGTACTGCTAGCAGAAAATCCTAAAGATCTACAACAATTACTTAATGAAATAAACATGATAAGCAAAAAATATGGACTAGATATGAATATCAAAAAGACTAAAACTATGATCATAAACAAAGAAAATGCTCAAAACCCACAAGTGGATATCACAATTGAAGGAATAGACCTGGAGACAGTTCAGAACTACAACTACCTGGGACATACAACACCAGGGCTAAAACTAAGAATAGCAAAATCTTACATCTTCTCAATATTCCTATATGGTGCAGAAACATGGACATTAGACAAGAAAACAGAACAGAGAATTGAAGCCTTTGAAATGTGGATTTATAGAAGAATAGGTAGAGTTGGATGGAAGGAAAAGAAAGCAAACGACGAAGTCTTAAAACAACTAAAATGAAAAGAGAACTACTAAGCAAAATTCAAACAAGACAAATGCGATTTTTGGGCCATGTTAAAAGACACAACAGCCTACTAAAAGTAATCCTGGAGGGGAAAATACAAGGTAAAAGAGGCAGAGGCAGACCAAGACTAACATGGACGAGTAACATCAAAAGATGGACAAATCAGCCTATGACAGCCTGCACCATCAATGCAAGAGACAGAGCAGAATGGCGCTCCATGGTAGCCAACCTTCGTTGCGGAGACGGCACTCGATGATGATGATGGCTGCGGATCGTAGCATATGGAGAGGAAAAATAAAAAAAAATGTCACAGCAACTTTCGAGACAGTGCTGATATCAAATTCAGAAGACAAAAGGCGCAAGAGAAAAGAGACAAGGTCAGGTACCGCAGGTAGACCTTACTTGTTCTGTGGACGGATCTGTCTGTCCAGGATTGGCAAATTCAGCCACGAGAGAAGCTGTTCAGTAATCAGTAATGCAGGACCCAGTATGAGACACTAATAATGCTTTACCAAACTACTGATACTGATGCAAATCAGTGCCAGGAAAAATATTAGGCAGAATCATTCTGGAGAGACTAAAAGAGGCTATAGAGAAACACTTGAGAGATGAACAAGCAGGTTTTAGGAAGAACAGATCATGTACTGATCAAATAACTACTCTACGTATAATAGTTGAACAAAGTTTAGAACTAAAATCCCCACTTTATATTGGATTCATAGATTACGAAAAGGCATTTGATAGTTTAGACAGAAGAATGCTTTGGAAGTTGCTGAGTCATTATGGAATCCCCATAAAGTTTATTAACCTGATAAAAACAATGTATGAAGGAACAAAATGTAGTGTGGTGCATGAAGGACAGCTTACAGAAGCATTTGAAATAAGAACAGGAGAATGGCAAGGATGCCTTCTGTCTCCATTTCTCTTTCTATTGGCCATAGATTGGATTATGAAAATAACTCAAAACAACAGAAATGGGATCCAGTGGTCACTGACAAACAACTTGATGATTTAGACTTTGCTGATGACATAGCTCTCCTATCACACAGCCACCAACAGATGCAAGATAAAATGAGTATATTAGATGAGAGATCACAACAGCTAGGACTAAAGATTAATAGAGATAAGACCAACATTATGAGAATTAATGCAGTTGGCAATAACCAAATAAAACTGGGAGAAATACCTCTACTAGACGTACAATCTTATATATATCTGGGCAGTAATATAGATAAAGAGGGAGGAACAGAAAACGATACCAAAATAAGGATATCAAAAGCAAGAGGAGCTTTCATTGCACTGGGAAACATATGGAAATCCAAAGAAATTAGGCTAAATACAAAAATACAAATTTTCACTTCCAATGTTAAGTCGGTTCTATTATATGGCTGTGAAACATGGAGAATAACAAAATTGACAATCACGAAGGTACAGACTTTCATTAATGGATGCTTGCGCAGAATAAAGGGATGGAAATGGCAGGACAAAGTCACTAACGTGGAATTATGGAAATGTACCGGTCAAATACCAGTGGATAAAGAAATACAGCGAAGACGATGGCGATGGATAGGACACACACTACGGAAACCAACTGAGAGTATTACACAACAGGCCCTTTTTTGGAATACCCAGGGGAAAAGACAAAGAGGAAGACCAAGGAATTCTTGGAGAAGACAGATTGAAGCAGAGATGAAGATGATGGGGAAGACATGGAATGATCTTAAAAGAATTGCAAAAAACAGAACGACTTGGAAAGTGTATGTTGAAGACCTATGCGCCACTGGGAGCTAAAAGGTAGAAGAAGAAACTACTGACTTTCTACCAACCGTCTGTCAAGACGCCAAAGACCATATATATATATATATATATATATATATATATATATATATATATATATATACATTTCTCTTATTGAAATGAACAAACTTATGTGCATTTCTTTATTACCCTAGCTGGCCGGGTTGACACAGCATGTCTAGCTAACCTGGAATATACGCCACTTATATATGTCACATACACACATACATCACATACGCACACACACACACACACGCGCACGCGCGCACGCGCGCACACACACACACACACAGAGAATGTCCTAACTGAGTTATGGAATGAAAAAGACACATAGCGCCTAACAACCTAATAGCACAGAGCTGCATGCATACATTTTCCATGTTATTTTTTGTTCCAATCTCCGCTTGTTCTTCTTCGTGTACTGTGCTGTTCGGCGCGGAGGTCGTGACTTTCCGTAACTTCAAGTCTGGATTATAATGTATCAATACCACAGGTAAACCCCTGCCGTGATGTCATTTCAAGATGGCAGTATCTGATTCCTAGGTCGTCCAAGGTCTGTCTTTTCCCCTTTTACTTTGCATGTAATCGTTATGTATTATGAAAGCCCTTCTACTCAGGACATGTCCAGAAGTTAGTGACAGCTTCTTATTAATCTGTTTTATTAATTCTCTTTGTTAGCCTCTTTAGAATTCCTTCAATTATATTTCATAACCTGTGCAAAAAATATTATTCTTCTGAGAAATCACATCTATGTGTTCTTTTTGTTTACTTGTTTAATACCATGTCCAATTTCCTTAAGTTTTGATTGTCTCAATTTACCACAGACGAATTATTTTTCTCACTTCCAGTGACACAGAGTTTTTGTACAAGATTTCTTGTCATGGAGCGCTGAATCAACCTGAACTACTTTATTTTTTATTATCATATGGCATCTTTCATATGTTGTTATTACATTTCCCAAGCATTTAATTCTCAGAATGCGTTTTAAGGGAGCCGCGATAGCTCAGTGGTCAGTGAGCTAGACTACAAAGGACAAGAGGTGGGGTCGATCGAGCTTCTCGGTTCACCCAGCCTTAAATGGGTACCGGATTTTTTTTTCAGGGAAAGTAAAACGGCACGGGCGTAATACTGACCATGTTACTCCAAAAAGCATGTGCCGATGGTCTGTAAAAATTATGGTCACTAACACTATATTCTCTATTCGACACTTGGCGTGACGGGGCCATTTTCTTTTTTCTTTTTTTTTTTACGCGTTTTACGCATGGGTGGCCGAAAGGTTAGTGTGATCGCTTCCTGATCAAAAGGATCCGAGTTCAATTTTTAGAATTATCTGACTTTTTTACAAGGCTGCTAAGTTCAGCCTCAATTTCGGGTTTGCTTGGGAACGCTGTTCTTCACCCCGACACACGCTCATTACATATATATATATATGTTCCGACTTCAGAGATACTCTCACTTTCCTTTTTTTATCGTCGAGAGTTGTGACGTTCATGGTAGATCTATTATCATACATTTTGCAGCAGATAATTTTGACCAACTCTTTTCAATTTCCAACTGCCAATGATTCTTTAGCATGCGCAGAATACACACGGAAGCTTTATTTTCTGTTTTCCGAGAGGACTCACTAGATAGAAATCCAGGTTAAAGCGTTGAAGAAACGAGGACTCACTAGATAGAAATCCAGGTTAAAGCGTCGAAGAAACGAGGACTCACTAGATAGAAATCCAGGTTCAAGCGTCGAAGAAACGAGGACTCACTAGATAAAAATCCAGGTTAAAGCGTCGAAGAAACGAGGACTCACTAGATAGAAATCCAGGTTAAAGCGTTGAAGAAACGAGGACTCACTAGATAGAAATCCAGGTTAAAGCGTTGAAGAAACGAGGACTCACTAGATAGAAATCCAGGTTAAAGCGTTGAAGAAACGAGGACTCACTAGATAGAAATCCAGGTTAAAGCGTTGAAGAAACGAGGACTCACTAGATAGAAATCCAGGTTAAAGCGTTGAAGAAACGAGGACTCACTAGATAGAAATCCAGGTTAAAGCGTCGAAGAAACGAGGACTCACTAGATAGAAATCCAGGTTAAAGCGTCGAAGAAACGAGGACTCACTAGATAGAAATCCAGGTTAAAGCGTCGAAGAAACGAGGACTCACTAGATAGAAATCCAGGTTAAAGCGTCGAAGAAACGAGGACTCACTAGATAGAAATCCAGGTTCAAGCGTCGAAGAAACGAGGACTCACTAGATAGAAATCCAGGTTCAAGCGTCTAAGAAACGAGGGATTCGAAGTCAATAATTCTCATCGTCTCTGATGTGATGGGATTCGAACCCAGGACCTTGTCCAGAGGCAGACGTTTTACCTCTAACCCACCCAGTCTCTTCACCCCTCCCCACCGTCAAAGCCTCTAAAAGTTGGTACAATTAATTTTTCTTGGAAATAAGGGCACTACCGAACAAATCACGCCAAAAACTATGCTTTTGGAAATGGAAAACATATGATTCATCATCATCATCAAGTACCGGGCCTGCTGGCGTAGGTGATCATGTCTCTCCACAACTTTCGATCTCGGTTGCTATTTATTATTTCTGTTGTTGACCTTCTGCCAAGCCATTCTCTTAAGCTGTCTGTTATTTTGCTCCCCTCTATCTCTTCGTCCCTCAATTTTTCCAGTTTCTACAATATATTCAAGTTGTTCTCTTCTCATTACATGGCCAAAAAATGCTGATTGTTTCTTCCTAATATTGGAAATTAGCTCTCTTTTTGCTTTGACCTCTCTCAGAACATCTTCATTACTCTTCTTAGCTGTCCATGTTTTCAACATTCTTCTGTAAGACCACATTCTTACAGACTCCAGTGATTTTCTTGTCTGTTGTCCTATTGTCCATGATTTGCATCCATATGTTAAGATAGGCTCTACGTAACATTTAAGAACTCTTTTTCTAGTTTCTATTGTCAAAATGGATTGCATAGTATCTTCCTCATTTTCTGGAAAGCTGCTTTTGCCTGAGCCATTCTTTGATCTCACCTCTTTTGTACATCTTCCGTCTGAGGTTAACAAAGTTCCCAAATATTTAAATTCATTTACCTGTTTTAATATTGTTCCACTTGTCTTTATTTTGCACTGAGGTGATGTCTTTTTCTTTGTTGTTACCATTACCTCTGTCTTTTTGCTTTTAAGGCAAGTCCTTTATGAGTCCTTTATTTTTGCTTTCTTTCACTATAATGTCCAACATTTCTTGTAACTCATTTTCACTCTTAGCGATTAAGACTGTATCATCAGCATACTTTAGATTATTTGCTTTTGGAAATGGAAAACATATGATTACTATTATAACCGTGTCATCGAGTGTCGTTATGTTATTTATGTAGTGCCCTGTAATATAACTAAAAAAAAAAAGTAAAGAGGCCCCAGACGCCAAGTGGCGTATAGGGAATATGGTGTTAGTGACCATAAATTGTACATACCTTCAGCACATGATTTTTGGGGTAATATGGTCGGTATTACGCCCGTGCTGCTTTACTTTCCCAGAAAAAAATAACCATTTAAGGCTGGGTGAACCCGGAAACCGTCGGTTGGGATCGAACCCTACCCCTTGTCCTTTGTAGTCCAGTTCACTTACCACTGCGCTATTGCGGCTGCAATATAACTATAGCCTCCCTTTTATTCACAGTTGATCTGATACCTTCTTCGCTATATATAATAATTCTGGTAACAAACCAATCCCTGTCTGATTTCTTATTTAATATTTTGAAATTTTCCTATCTGATTGCCAATTTTTACACAGTGATTTTTTTTTTTGGTCTATGCATGTTTCATATTACTCCTAAATATCTGCCATCGATGTTTAGTCTCTACAACAAATGTCTCACTTATTTATATTCCAATTTGTCAAATACGTTTGTATAGTCTATAGAACACATCAACATATCGGCTTTTATGCAACCATAAGGGTATCACAATGCGTTACCGACGCTGGAGAGTGCATGCAGCGCCACCGGTAATTTTGAGCATGTCTTAGAGAAGTACAGTATAGCTCACTTACAGTGACATGTACCACTTCACCACAGTGAGGTATTATAGTGTATTGATGCACTTTTAATATACACGGAGAAAATGTAGTCTGACACAGTGACGTAGTGTAGGTTAGCAGCAACTAGGGTTAGGCACATATTTGTGTTGTCAGCTTGTGGAGTGTGGCAAATGTTTGGTATTGCCAGTAACCGAGATTAGGTTAGGAAAAGTGTCAGGTATGCAAATGATTAGGTTAAGTCAGGTGTTTGGGTTGTCGGAGATTAGGGTAAGGCAAGTGTTTGGATTGCCAGAGATTAGGATAAAGCAAGTTTTTGGGTTGCCAAAGATTGGGGTAAGTCAAGTGTTTGGGTTGCAAGAGATCAGGTTAAGCCAAGTGTTTGAGTTGTCAGAGATTAGGTTAAGTCAAGTGTTTGAGTTGTCAGAGATTAGGTTAAGTCAAGTGTTTGAGTTGTCAGAGTTTAGGTTAAGTCAAGTGTTTGGGTTGTCAGAGATTAGAGTAAGTCAAGTGTTTGAGTTGTCAGAGATTAGGTTAAGTCAAGTGTTTGGGTTGTCAGAGATTAGGTTAAGTCATTGTGTTTGAGTTGTCAGAGATTAGGTTAAGTCAAGTTTTTGAGTTGTCAGAGTTTAGGTTAAGTCAAGTGTTTGGGTTGTCAGAGATTAGAGTAAGTCAAGTGTTTGAGTTGTCAGAGATTAGGTTAAGTCAAGTGTTTGGCTTGACAAGAGATTATGGTAAGGCAAGTGTTTGGGTTGCCAGTGATTGGGGTAAGACAAGTATTTGGGTTGTCAGTGAGTAAGGCAAGTGTCTGGGTTGCCAGTAATTGGGCTAAGATAAGTATTTAGGTTGTCAGTGAGTAGGGGTAAAGCAAGTGTTTTGGGTTGTCAGATATTAGGTTAAGTCAAGTGTTTGGGTTGCAGACAAGTATTTAGGTTGCCAGAGATTAGGGTTCTGTAAGTGTTTGGGTTGACAAGAGATTAGGGTATGACAAGTGTTTGGGTTTTCCAGCGCTTGGAGTAAAGCAAGGATCCTGCTTGTCAGTTAACCCTAAATTTTGTATGAGCCAAGCCCTACAAGCTTTGCAAGCAATTAAAAACATTTGTGCTTCAGTAGCTTCCATCTCACAACAATATTCTTGGAAGATGAAGCAGATAGGTTGGCAAAGGAACATACAAACTATACTACTCTGATAAGAGACAGATATAACTTATAAGGAAGGGGCTATCAGAAACAAATGGCTCAACACCAGCTCATCAGAGAAGAATAAAAAAAATGTTTAGAATACAAAAAGATAGAAATACTAAATATCATCACTAATTAGGGTGGGGGGAGGGGGCAGGGGGTTGATGGATAGAGCAGAATCTGTGAACCAGAATCATCAGGACCCTACTCCACCTCTTTCAGTGCCTCTAGAAACAGACTTACCAGAACCATCAAGACCCTACTCCACCTCTTTCAGTGCCTCTAGAAACAGACTAACCAGAATCATCATGACCCTACTCCACCTCTTTCAGTGCCTCTAGAAACAGACTAACCAGAATCATCATGACCCTACTCCACCTTTTTCAGTGCCTCTAGAAACAGACTAACCATAATCATCAAGACCCTACTCCACCTCTTTCAGTGCCTCTAGAATCAGACTAACCAGAATCATCATGACCCTACTCCACCTATTTCAGTGCCTCTAGAAACAGACTAACCAGAATCATCAAGACCCTACTCCACCTCTTTCAGTGCCTCTAGAAACAGACTAACCAGAATCATCAAGACCCTACTCCACCTCTTTCAGTGCCTCTAGAAACAGACTAACAAAAATCTAGTTTAGCCAAATGAGCAGTGATCAAAGGAGGAAGGCAATCCAGTCCTCAATAAAGCCCTGCTGAAGTTGTATGTGGTCATCTAGCAAACACCAGAATGAAAGAGAAAGAAATATTATTTTTCCAACACCATAAGGATAGAGACCTCTGAGTAACATGACTGTAGATTTGATGAAAATAATTGTTGACACTTCCAGCATATGATAAACACAGGAGGATGATCTTGCCACGAACAGTGTGCATCCTGGACAAGGTGTTTGGTCACCAACTTTGAGTTGACCACTGCTTTCTTTGAACCTAACAAGATCCAGCTGTTTGGTCCAACATCAGTGTATGTTGCACTTTTGTGCATAGTATGCTCCACTTTTTTTATCATGCTCATCGAATCACTCAGTATACAGCCATAGGTATAGTCTTGTAACTCTAACCAGTTGAATGCCACGGTCACTGCCATCATCTCCATCGTCATGCTACTCGTGATCATGACGTATGCACTACTGTCTTCTTTGACTATTCTGCCTGCCGAGCGTGCTGTAAATGCCCATGCACTTCTTTGGTGTCGTATTACAGATCCGTCTGTATAGATGTCTGCATCTTTCTCATCGGTGTTAACGCAGATGAGACCGTTGACTACCGCATTGACCACGACTGAGTTCTGTTCCCTACTTTTCCTGTTAAGTGTGACAATACACGAGAATGTTACCTTTAATGACGTAGGCACAGCTATCCACTCCACGCAAACGTTGATAATGGTAAGCTCACAGACCTGTTTGATGACATCTTCTGCTCGGCCCACCCATGATTTGCCTCTTTTTAGCCATGCACCTTTCCTAGTGTTGAGCCCGTGGTGCAATGGATGCTCTTTATCTGTACTAATCTTCAGGTATGGTCGTGCCCTCCAGATCTTTATTCTTTCATCCATGGTTGGAAAGTCAAGAAGATACCTCATTGCTACACAGGGAGTGTCCCTCGTACACCCCAAGATAATGCGCATACTCTCATTCTGTATTTTCTCCAGCCTGTCAATTTGAGTCGTACTGACAGTAAGGATTACCAGGACATGCTCGATTGGTGCGAGGACTAATCCCTGGAACAGAAGAGTAAGTAGCCTCTACTTGATGTTGGCAGCTGCCATGACCTTCAAGGCGGCTAATCCTTTGCCGGATATTGTTATCACATGGTCAACACCGTCCCTGAAACACAGGCTGCGATCAAACTTAACTCCAAGGTATGTCATCAACTTGTCCCTGGTCACCTCATCAGTTCCCATTCGTACTACCGGTGTGGTCGTATTAACGATATGATTGTTAAGTGAGAACCATGAAACTGATACTTTATTAGGATTAACCAAGACACCTGAAACCCCACAACAGGAAGAAATGCGATCGAGTTCGTCTTGCATTGTGGAGGCGATTTCCCATCTGTCTCTTACCTGTCGATATACCAGAATAACATCAGCAAAAGTCATAGTTCTTCCCCTCCCATCCAGCTGTTGTTCCGTGATCGTTATTGTGTACACGTTAAATAGAACTGGTGACAATGGTGAACATTGGGGCAGCCCTGGACAAATGGATGTTGGCGTGGAAGACCAACCTCCACATCTGAGTATCACCTTCCTCGGAAAGAGTGCTACAGCGATCCATCTAATGAGGAAGGGGTGTATCGTCAGTTTGAGAAGCATGTACGTGAGATATTCAAATGGTACACTGTTAAATGTATCCTCCAGATCTAAAGCAGCAGCACATGTCTGTGGAAGCCTTCGAAAACGTCATAGGCAAAGACTGCCGCATTGAGTCATGTCTTTTTGTTATATCTATAACCTCCGAGTGTGGGTGGGAATAGGCGTTTCTGTTCAAGGTGACAGGTGAGGACACGGGCAACTATTTTCTCCAGCAGCTTGCCCGCAGTGTTCTGCATCGTGATGATTCTGTAGGCACTGATCTGAGAAAGGTCCCTTTTCGGCTTTGGTAGCGCTAGTAAGTAGCTGGTAAACAAATATAAAAATATAATATCCTGAGGGCTTGGAAAGTATAGAAAATACAAAAATATGAAAATATAATATCTTGAGGGCTTGGAAAGTATAACAAATACCAAAAAATATGAAAATACAATATATCTTGAGGGCTTGGAAAGTATATAAAATACAAAAATATGAAAATATAATATCTTGAGGGCTTGGAAAGTATAAAAAATACAAAAATATGAAAATGTAATATCTTGAGGGCTTGGAAAGTATAAAAAATACAAAAATATGAAAATATAATATCTTGAGGGCTTGGAAAGTATAGAAAATACAAAAGTATGTGAATGAAAAAATAAGACATTTAACGTTTCTATTTTAAAATGTTAGCAAATGTTGCAAATAAGTTAATCACTGTCATGGTCTGATAGACTGGTGCATGTGTTTGTCTTGTGCACACAGCGAAAGCTACGACAGAAAGTCTGGAAGAAAGAGGAACAGATAAAAAAATAAGACAAAATACATACATTAATCATTATTGCTCTCAGAAAGATGACGTTATCATTCGGCAATGAAAACGAATATTGCAAGTTTGAGGTAGTGCAAAAATTGAGAACACAATGATTTTTTTAATCAAATCACAATACAATTAACATGAATAATTTCCTTTTTTCCAATTTATTTTTTCGACTTGTTTGAAATAAAATACAACACCAGATGTGAAAAATGCTTGAATCTTTAAAAAAATTGAAATGAATTTAGTCAATAAAAAAGTAGTGGTAGACTGGATGTAGTTGGAAGGCCATCATACATGACACTTGAATAAAGAGAGTAATTACCGGCATTTGATTAACAATTTTATAGCAACTCAGATGCTGCATTGGTAACATTTTTATTGTAAACTCAAAAGTGATAAGAAAACAATTAGAAGGGGAGGCTGTAAGAAGAATGATGATTTCATTGTTTTAAAACAAATAAACCTGGTGTTGATCTTTTCTCTCTGCTCGCGGAATGAATGCTTTTTTTGATTAGCTTTCTATATTCCATTCTTTTCATCTGATCTGATTTCAAGTATAAAAAAAACAATATGTTATAACTGAGTGATAAAGTGTGCAATTCATTTCAAAATGAGCATGTGACAAGTAATATATGATACGATCCCTCTAGAACATTAGCTCTTATTAGAAAATAAATATTTTTTTCTGCAACAAAAAGACAAAAAATCTCAAAGATCTGATGAGACTCACAGGCCATACAGATCAAACATGCGAACTGAGGTTGTAACTCACAGTAGAGCAAGTACAAGCAATAGTGATGACGGCCAAAAGGCTCGACTGTGTTGGGAAAGCAAGAGAGTTCGAACAAGACCTTCATATAGATCAAGCAGACTAAAGACATGATAGAGGTACCCGTGGCCACATCTTTAACGTGAGAAAAATCATTGAGAAGTGTAGGAAATACAACATAGAATTGCATACATGCTTCAAAGATTATAGCAAGACCTTTGACTGCGTACACCATCAGAAACAGTGGAATATCGTGAAAGATTTGGACTTTCCACAACACCTAACACAACTTATCGAATCACTCTATCACGAACAGCAAGCCGCGTTTAGAATAGCATGCGAAACGTCAAATTGGTTTGAAGTAGGAAAGGGGATGAGGCAGGAATGCATCCTCTCTCCATACCTGTTCAACATTCAGCCTGAGAACATCATGAGAAATGTCAGGGACGATAACAGATTTGTGAAGTTCGACCCTTTCACAATAAATGGCAACATAATTCCAGAGCTAAGATACGCTGATGACACAGTCCTCCTTTCAAGCAGTGCAGAACGATTAAAAGAGACAAATGAGTGTGTTAAAATACATAGTGAAGAGCAAAACCTCAAACCAAACATACAGAAAACTAAGATAATGCCCATTGACAAAACACAAAGCCAACTCAAAATCATCATCAACATGTGAAGAACTTGAAATTGTAACAAACTATCTGCATTTTGTAGTAACTAACAATGGAGATTGAACGAAAGATATAAAAAGAAGATTAGAAATAGCAACACAAAAAATTAAAAGCCTTAAAGAAAAATGTGGCACCATACTAGCAATGCAGTAAAATTAACATTACTGAGGATATATATCTTCCCAATAGCAACATACGGTTGTGAATCATGGTCAATCTCGTAAACAGTAAGGAAGATAATCGATTCATTCTAAATAAGATGAATCCGTAAGATACCTTGTATAATGAAAAAGAGCGATGAAGATATATTAAAAGATTTAGATATTAAAAAGAACTGGCGTATAAACACCATTCAACAGAAGAAATTACATAACTATGGCCACACCAAAAGATACAGCGGATTACAAAGAGCAATAACGGAAGGGATAGTTCCTGGACGACGCATCAAAGGCAGACAAAGAAGAAGATGGTTTCAAGACATAAATGGGACCTTGAACATGACAACATAAGAAGTGGGAGATATGGCTTGAGACAGAGCTTCTTTCAGACGATCTGTGGTGAATTGTTCTGCAAACAACATGCGTCCTGCTGATACAGAAAAGTTAACTTACATTACGGTGCAGAAAGAAATCATAGAATTGATAAAATACAACTTTTTGCATGGGTGACTCAGGTGCAGATGTTGAGAATGGCTGATGCTGTCAGGTTTGTCAGCCCCAGTGAACACATCCACACCGTGCCCATGCCCAGTGAACACATCCACACCGTGCCCATGCCCAGTGAACATATTCACAGCGTGCCCATGCCCCGTTAACACATCCACACCATGCCCATTGAACACATTCACACCGTGCCCATCCCCAGTGAACACATTCACACCGTGCCCATGCCCAGTGAACACATCCACAACGTGCTCATGCCAAGTGTACACATCCACACAGTGCCCATGCCCAGTGAACACATTCACACCGTGACCATGCCCAGTGAACACATTCACAACGTGCCCATGCCCACTGAACACATACACAACGTGCCTATGCCCAGTGAACACATTCACATCGTGCCCATGCATAGTGAATACATTCACACCGTGCAAATGCCCAGTTAACACATCCACACCGTGCACATGCCCAGTGAACACATCCACTTCGTGCCCATGCCCAGTAAACACATTCCCACCGTGCCCATGCCCAGTGAACACATCCACACCGTACCCATGTCCAGTGAACACATCCACTCCTTACCCATGTCCAGTGAACATATTCCCACCGTGCCCACGCCCAGTGAACACATCTACACCGTACCCATGTCCAGTGAACACATCCACACCGTACCCATGTCCAGTGAACACATTCACACCGTGTCGATGCCCAGTGAACACATTCACACAGTGATCATGCCCAATGAACACATTCACACCGTGCCCATGCCCTGTGAACACATTCACACCGTGCCCATGCCCAGTGAACACATTCATACAATGTCCAGTGAACACATTCACACCGTGCCCATGTCCTGTGAACACACTCACACCGTGCCCATGTCCAGGGTACACATCCACACAGTGCCCATGCCCAGTGAACTCATTCACACCATGCCCAGAAAATACATTCCCACCGTGCCCATATCCAGTGAAAACATTCACAACTTGCTTAAGCCCAGTGAATACATCCACACAGTGCCCAGTGAACACATCCCCACCGTGCTCATGCCCAGTAAACACATCCACACAGTATCCATATCCAGTGAACACATTCACACCGTGATCATGCCCAATGAACACATTTACACCGTCCCCATGCCCTGTGAACACATTCACACCGTTCCCATGCCCGGTGAACACATTCATACCATGTCCAGTGAACACATTCATACCGTCCCCATGACCTGTGAACAAACTCACACCGTGCCCATGTCCAGGGTACACATCCACACAGTGCCCATGCCCAGTGAATTCATTCACACCATGCCCAGTAAACACATTCACACCGTGCCCATATCCAGTGAACACATCCCCACCGTGCTCATGCCCAGTAAACACATTCACACCGTGCCCATGCCCAGTAAACACATTCAGACTGTGCCCATGCCCAGTAAACACATTCACACCGTGCCCATGTCCAGTAAACACATTCACACCGTTCCCATGCCCAGTAAACACATTCACACCGTGCCCATGCCCAGTGAACACATTCACACGGTGCCCATGCCCAGTGAACACATCCACTCTTTACCCATGTCCAGTGAACACATTCACACCGTTCCCATGCCCAGTAAACACATTCACACCGTGCCCATGCCCAGTGAACACATTCACACCGTGCCCATGCCCAATAAACACATTCACACCGTGCCCATGCCCAGTAAACACATTCACACCGTGTCCATGCCCAGTAAACACATCCACACCGTGCCCATGCCCAGTGAACACATTCACACCTTACCCATGCCCAGGGAACACATCCACTCCGTGCCCATGTCCAGTGAACACATCCACTCCGTGCCCATGCCCAGTGAACATATTCACACCGTGCCCATGCCCAGTGAACACATCCACTCCGTGCCCATGCCCAGTGAACACATCCACTCCGTGCCCATGCCCAGTAAACACATTCCCACCGTGCCCATGCCCAGTGAACACATCCACACCGTACCCATGTCCAGTGAACACATCCACACCGTACCCATGTCCAGTGAACACATTCACATTGTGTCGATGTCCAGTGAACACATCCACTCCTTACCCATGTCCAGTGAACACATTCCCACCGTGCCCATGCCCAGTGAACACATCTACACCGTACCCATGTCCAGTGAACACATTCACACCGTGCCCATGCCCAGTGAACACATCCACACCGTACCCATGTCCAGTGAACACATTCACACCATGTCGATGCCCAGTGAACACATCCACACCGTACCCATGTCCAGTGAACACATTCACACCGTGTCGATGCCCAGTCAGCACGAACTGGTAATGGACAACAGTAAAAATCCATGGAAAACAATCAAACATTCCGCGCTGGAGAATCATGTTAAACTTCATGGAAATTCTATCTAGGCAAAAAGTGATGATTGTGATGATAATGATGATGACGACGATGTAATGCACCAGTCGAAATAGCAAGCTGGCTTTTTGATTATGGAAGTTGATGGAACGGTTGTGGCGTCTTTCGTTATTTCCCGGGTTCTGATGGAGAAGTTTTAGCTTATCCTTTCTGGAATTACTGAAATAGTTAATCTTCTATATCAGCAAACCCAAAACTAGGTAGTGGGGTGGAGACTAAGATAAGGATAACTTGGAACACAATGAAGGAATAACTGGTTTGGTTTGAAATACAATCTCCTCCTAAGAAACAACCCTGCTTACAAACAACTGATATCTTTTAGAAAGGCAAAGAAAAATTATAGGTTAGTGAAAATCTCTGAACAAATGCTTGATGAGAAAGGATTGCTACAGAAGAGTTGGGTGTAAAACACATTACAGCGATCTCTGCTAATGAAGAACAAAGAGGATTTGGAGGGAACGAACTTTCAAAATGCAAACTGCTTCTTGTATACGTTTTAAGTGGCTTTTTTGATGTATCATTTTATGCTAACTATTTAAAGCAGAGCTTTGTGCATTCCCGTGATGAACTGTTTAGAACTTTAAACATTCTTGTACAGAAATTACTTCCCTTAATAAAATGTCAGAAATGGCATTACCTGTGCATAAATGACGTCTACGCTTCAAACATTAGTCTTCGATTTCGATATCTTTTTTGGAACAGCTAATGTTAGTTTTTTGTAAGAAAGGATTTGCACTTATACTTCCTCAGTTTTTTTTCTTGTACTTTAATGCTACTTTCTACATAGATAGATTCACTGTAGCACTATATTTCCTAGCTAAATTTACTATCCATACGGTTAAAAACTTGTTGCAGGAGCTACTGAGTTAAGTGCTCTGTGCATACCGTGAGCTGTGTGTTTCATCCGTTTTGATCATGTTCCGATATTCCAATTGTTTACGATCAATGCGGATATCGTATGACAGGGAACAGTTGGCCGTGTTCACTTTCTATGCGGTTTCGCCTTATGTCTTTTGGCGTGTGCTGAGACTGCTATGATGGGGACTACAGCTACCTTTCTTTGTTTGGGAGATGAGTTAGTAATTCGGATGATTCCACTGGCACGCGCGGTGGAGCAGTTATGGATTTTAATTCGTTTGCAGTGATACCGGGGCCTTCCATAACCAAATAACCAAATAACGGTTAAAAACTGTACAACTTAAAGGAATGATAGTTTATGCGAATAGATATGTTTGTCTAAAGTGCACTTACACACTAATGTTTATTTCTGTAGGTTTAGATGAATTTTAACATCTGTACTTACTATAAGTTAACGTATGTTCTAAAACGGCAATGGAATGATCACTAACATACAAATTAGTTTTAAGTGTTAATAAATCATTGAGATTTGGTGTTGTTGCCGACGGATTTCATTAACAATATGAGTTATTTGAGGGCCAGCGATGTCATTTAGAGTACAACAGGACCGATGTTTTCATATTGGAGTTTATCAAGGGCTGACGTTGTCATGTTGGAGTATATCAAGGGCTGACGTTGTCATGTTGGAGTATATCAAGGGCTGACGTTGTCATGTTTGGAGTATATCAAGGGCTGACGTTGTCATGTTGGAGTATATCAAGGGCTGACGTTGTCATGTTGGACTATGTCAGGGGCTGATGTTGTCATGTTGGGTATGTTAAGGGCTGATGTTGTCATGTTGGGGTATGTCAAGGGCTGGCGTTGTCATGTTGGAGTATGTCAAGTACTAGCGTTGTCATGTTGGACTATGTCAAGGGCTGGCGTTGTCATGTTGGAGTATGTCAAGTACTAGCGTTGTCATGTTGGAGTATATCAAGGGCTGACGTTGTCATGTTGGAGTATATCAAGGGCTGACGTTGTCATGTTGGAGTATATCAAGGGCTGACGTTGTCATGTTGGAGTATGTCAAGGGCTGGCGTTGTCATGTTGGAGTATATCAAGGGCTGGCGTTGTCATGTTGGAGTATGTTAAGGGCTGACGTTGTCATGTTGGAGTATGTCAAGGGCTGGCGTTGTCATGTTGGAGTATGTCAAAGGCTGGCGTTGTCATGTTGGAGTATGTCAAGAGCTGGCGTTGTCATGTTGGAGTATGTCAAGAGCTGGCGTTGTCATGTTGGAGTATGTCAAGAGCTGGCGTTGTCATGTTGGAGTATGTCAAGAGCTGGCGTTGTCATGTTGGAGTATGTTAATGGCTGGCGTTGTCATGTTGGAGTATGTCAAGAGCTGGCGTTGTCATGTTGGAGTATGTCAAGAGCTGGCGTTGTCATGTTGGAGTATGTCAAGAGCTGGCGTTATCATGTTGGAGTATCACAATGAGCTGGCGTTGTCATGTTGGAGTATGTCAAGAGCTGGCGTTGTCATGTTGGAGTATGTCAAGAGCTGGCGTTGTCATGTTGGAGTATGTCAAGAGCTGGCGTTGTCATGTTGGAGTATGTCAAGAGCTGGCGTTGTCATGTTGGAGTATGTTAATGGCTGGCGTTGTCATGTTGGAGTATGTCAAGAGCTGGCGTTGTCATGTTGGAGTATGTCAAGAGCTGGCGTTGTCATGTTGGAGTATGTCAAGAGCTGGCGTTGTCATGTTGGAGTATGTTAATGGCTGGCGTTGTCATGTTGGAGTATGTCAAGAGCTGGCGTTGTCATGTTGGAGTATGTCAAGAGCTGGCGTTGTCATGTTGGAGTATGTCAAGAGCTGGCGTTGTCATGTTGGAGTATCACAATGAGCTGGCGTTGTCATGTTGGAGTATGCAAGAGCTGGCGTTGTCATGTTGGAGTATGTCAAGAGCTGGCGTTGTCATGTTGGAGTATGTCAAGAGCTGGCGTTGTCATGTTGGAGTATGTCAAGGTCTGGCGTTGTCATGTTGGAGTATCACAATGAGCTGGCGTTCTCATGTTGGAGTATCACAATGAGCTGGCGTTGTCATGTTGGAGTATCACAATGAGCTGGCGTTGTCATGTTGGAGTATCACAATGAGCTGGCGTTGTCATGTTGGAGTATGTCAAGAGCTGGCGTTGTCATGTTGGAGTATGTCAAGGTCTGGCGTTGTCATGTTGGAGTATCACAATGAGCTGGCGTTGTCATGGTGGAGTATCACAATGAGCTGGCGTTGTCATGTTCCAGTACATCTCATCGACTCTTAGTATCTAGAAGTACAAGAGGCTGAAAAAATACCATTGTTAAATCTATTGCTTATTAGTTTACGTTTGACACGATTCTACATTGTTCTGTAAATCATTTATACCCACTCCATTCCATTATTGAGCCACTTCCGTGGTGATCATAGTCCCTAATTGTAGCTTTCCGATTGCTCTTTCTGGACAGTGTGCACAAATATAAACACAGTTACAGTAAACGATGCTATTGTGAACCTTGACTTAAAATACTAACAGAATTATGGACTTCTCACAGCCAACAATAGATTTTATTTTTTTACTGTAACTGTGAGCTACTGCTGGTGGGTCTATTCCAGATAAAGTTAAGGTCAAACAAGACAATGAACTTTATAAAATTGGGTCAGTGTGTATTTTAGTGCAGAACAAAGTGATAAAAGGTTGCCTGATGAAATGTTTTGTTAATCGGATAGGGCTCTAGCAGCCCTACTTCTTTCATTATTTATTTGCATTCGAAGGGTGGAATCAAATGCAGCTTCCCGCTGTTTGGTTGGCTTTTTCTGCTGTCACAGTTCTGGAAGTTTTTAGTGTCCAGCCAATCCATCTGTGCCGTGAGCGCCGCTTGTTGGGAGCTATGCGAATTTTCTTGTCTGTGTCTTGTCACGTGGCTAAACTATTCATTTAGATGTTTCTGTAAATATTATTCTGCAGGAATGATTTCTAGCAGTCTTCTTAGTTTGTCACATCTAATTATGTTTGGCAAACTGACTTCCATTATAAGTTTGAGGCATTTCCGGGCACTGAAAGTGATTATGTTCTCTCTCTCTCTCTCTCTGCGATCAGGACTCAATCAGAGTAGTATTCCAGACTCTCACATGAATTCAGCTGTCAGGTTAAGTGTGTTGATCGCCCCCACAGACAGAACATCACAATTAGAGTCTGCCAGATCCACTCTGATTGAACACCCGTTAAATCGTTGCACTGTGTTCTGCGCCAGTGGCCCAGTCATCCGATTTCAGCCAGCATTTTATTCAGGTTTGCTTTCATTAGCCTTTGATTGTCTCCAATCTTCATGCAAGGCAGCAGATTGTCTTTTCTGTAGGGGGATTATGTTCATTTCTAGAAATTCGGCCAACACTGAGGTGGCGGTGTCTTTTCTGTCTTTCGGTGTCAGTAGAATAACAGTTCGATATCATCGCACGTTAATCTTGAATATCCACATCGAACTTAATCTCAATCACTTCTAACCCCTCATCACTAACCTGGACCCAACTAATTTTAGAAACTGGATTGTATCAAGGGATTATGCACAGTTTTTGTTGTTTCACATAAGACCACATTTAATGTATTGAATTGTATTGCGAAAGTTCTCATATCTTTACCAGAACCAACTAACAATTCGTGGAAATGGCATCTTCGTGAGGAATGTGTAAAGTACATTGTCGTAGCGATCCAAGATATTTTTTAAACAAGATAAGTTTCCAGCGGCTTGTCTGCTAGAAAGAGGTGATTGAAGAAATGACGCAGACAGGCATAAACGGTATATCTGTGAAAAGCGAGCAATGTTGAGTGTTTAACATCGACAAGTCAAGGGAGGGAATATAGGAATGCAAGAAATAGACACTGGGTTGTTGTGATTTAACACACAATGCTTAGTTTTGATGATTACGGTTGTTGCCCTTGCTGGTACTAGAGCGTGTGGATTGAAACGGTGAAGATTGGCAGGATAAATATGTGGGTCTGGTGGTGGGGAGAAGCGGAGGAGAGTTTTTTGTTGGTGAAGATTGAGCAAAAAGGTGGGGTATCACAACATTATTTTCTGTACCGGTGAGTAAACCCGCAGAAGAAGATATGTCAATATGAAGGTGAGGCTATCAATCACTAATTTTCAAAAATTTGTCCAACCAAGAATAAATAAACTAATGTATGTGGATTAAAGAAGAAATGCAATCGATAGCATTGAAAACAGTGAGATTTTTGAAGCGGCTAACGCTGAAACAGGTCACTCTATTATTTTTTTCAGCATTTTCCCAATGACTGGGCCTACCCCCTCGTCACGGTCTAACCAATAAAGTGCATTGGGTAGGCGCAGATGAGTTTACGCCGTTATTTACAGCAAACTGCGCGGTCCGGCTTGGCACATCCGACTTAGCATTGCATTTACTATTCCTACTTGATGATCTCTTTCCTATCTCACCAGGTAAAGCTGGAGTAGCATCTTGGCAAATTCTGATTCACTATCCTGACGCAAGCAGTCATCTGGAAGTCAAGGACAGCTTTTACCCAATGTGCTGCTTGGTGTCTTATACCCACCATAAACTTAGAAGTGAAAGGGGCAATGTTCTTACTTGATGTTAATAGTCGTTTTAAATCTGCTAGTCATGTGCCAGCTTTTACAGCCTTGTTGACCGGAACCCAGTGGAAATCATTTGGTATATACGATTGCACAAAAATAGTAGCAAAAGTGATATGTACATCATCAACATATTCTTCAAACACGATGATTAATAAATATACACCTGGTACAAATGAGATAACCCAACTATACCCACAACAGTTAGATACGTTTTTTTTACTAAAAAGAAAACAGAACGGAGAATAATTTAAGGCAGAGTTGTCCCCGATATTATAGACGATACAGACTGGTGATAATTACACTTTGTTCCTTTATAAGTGAAGATACACAACCAAACAAACAAAAATAAACAATCAATTAAAATTAAATAATTAAACAATTAAGAATCATGGAAAACCGTCGAAGAAAAAATAATAGAGGAGTTTAAAAAAACACTCTTAAACAAATTAATCATAGTAGATGAAAGGGAAACAATTAATGAAAGCAATAACCAACATCGCTACAAAGTGTAGAGCAAAACCAAGAAAGAAAGAAGGGGCGAAGAGCACCTTGTCGTGAAATGACACAATCAAGGGAGCAGTTAAGGAAAAGAAGAAACTATACAAAGATTGGAAGGAGAAAAATAACCAAGAAGGAAATTCTTATTATTCTTCTGCGATAATGGCTCATTCAGAGTAGGATTCCGGACTTTCTTATGAAGGCAGCTGTCTGTTTAAGTGATAAGAAGGAAATGAGAATAAGTATTAACATGGGGGGAAAAAAGCTAACATTTCAATCAAAGGAGCAAAACAAAATATGTGGACAGTGTTCGGTCAAAAGATGAACAGGTACTTCAAGATAGCCGCAAGAGATCTCTACAAAGCAGAAAGGTTAACAGAGCAAGAAAATAAAACTATGACACCACTGAACTTAGAAACGATAAAGGTCAAATTAATATCAAACGACAGCAAAATGCAGCAGAGATAGAAAGAATATTTCCATGAAATTACACCAATTAGCAATGAAGCAACAAAAACCAAGCAAGAATGCAAAGGCAGTAAAACTAAAATTATGAAAGAAGAAATCGAAGAAGTCTTAAAACATGTAACAAGAAATAAAGCACCGGGGATAGAAAACATTACCAGTAGAAATAATAGCAGCAGCAGGAGATAACAAACAGGAGCCACATGGTTACATAAAATATTCAAAGCATATCAACAACAGAAAACGATAGAAGACCGGAAACAGGTCATCATCGATAAAATATGGAACAAAACTATAGCACGAGAGACTGCAATCAATACACAGGTTAAGTACCTACTCAGTCATGTAGGAAATTTAATGAAATATATTATAGCAATATGATAATAGTACTACACGTATTAGAAACTTGATCGATTTTAGATAAATAAATTCACTCAACGTTAGACAAATTCACTCAACGTTAGACAAATTCACTCAACGTTAGACAAATTCACTCAACGTTAGACAAATTCACTCAACGTTAGACAAATTCAGTCAACGTTATTTAGCTACGGTCAGCATTACAAAGATAATATAATATTGAATGGCCCCCAATCTGTTTAAATTCAAGAAGCTATATGCACGACCTTTGTTAACAACGAATAAATGAAAGATTCCGTTAATGTTGTTGCTCTGTTGACTAAAATAAATCAAAACTAATAGAGCACGTAAGCTTAAAAAAAACGAAAGGAAAATGTAAATTAATTAAAATAAAAAATAAAATTGTTTTACCATTTCATTTACATTTCTCAACCTCTGTTGCTTTTAAACGTGAATGGAACATGAGTGTTCGTGTTTGTAGTGTGTATCACACAAGGTGCTTATCTTAATGCATATTTCGTTGATCCATTTCATTCTAGATCTGCCTTTTCCCTTTTTCTGTTGATGCTGTTTATGTTAACTTTTAACAAGCACCTACAAATCGACAAACTTGTTTTTTCTTGCATAATATAATTACTTTTACCCGGACTAAGACTCCGATCTATTTCAATAGCACATATGAAGGCCCTACACAGTGTATGAACCATGTAGTACCGGCCAAAGTGGTAGTTTCAGAAAGCCACACGATATTATTTAAATGGTAATTCATGTATAGGTTCGCTCCACGACTTCCAGGCGCATGGGGGATATTGTGCCAGTGACCAAATTTTTCCACGACCATTTTTGGCTGATGTCGGTAGTGTGTCAGATCGCCTTCAATTCCCATAAAATTCTGGTACCTATTTTTAAAGACTGGGTGAACCCTAGAGCCTCATTGGTCCGAAAAAAGTCCGCCATATCTGGGAACCTTTTGATTATGAAGCGAGCGCACTAATCACTCAGGCACTGATGGTCCATTTCAACGATGATAGGGGTTTAAATTTTCTGGCTGTTATTTGGTTATGGAAGGCCCCGGTATCACTGCAAACGAATTAAAATCTATAATTGCTCAATCGCCCGTGCCAGCGTAATCATCCGAATCTCATCTCCCAAACAAAGAAAGGTAACTGTAGTCCCCATCATAGCAGTCTCAGCACACGCCAAAAGACATAAGGCGCCCATGCACTCTAAGATTTTAATCTCACAAGATTTCGGTAATCTCCGAATAGATTAGGTGCACGAAATCAGAAACTCAGAGATCACGAGCTGTAAATAATCCCCACAGGGAAACGAAGCAAAAAAAACCGAGTAGGATATCAGCACTAACCTCGACCTCAAGTTAAGACTATAGCAAACTGAACCAGAATGCATGCAACATAGTTTAATCACAATTAATATCGGTTAATGAACCGACTCAACTAGGTTTTCAGCTTTTCTATTTGTCAACAAATAGCAAACGTACCGGCTCGAATACTTGTGTGTGCCATAAACACGTTAGACTAATAACTTATTTGAACAGCTTAATTTAGTAAATGAAAGCAGTAAACGTTCAGGGGTTCATTTTATGAGACCAGTTATCCCCAGATAATCTGTGAGATTCTCGAAGTCATGAATATAATAACTGGATACTTCAGACAGTTTGGGCGTTAGATGTTGATATAAACGATGTATTTGAATTGTATGTGCACTCTAGTCAGGGCTTTAGATGTTGATATAAACGATGTATTTGAATTTTATGCGCCCTCTTCTTAATTTCAGTTCACTATTCTCGTGTCTTAAAACGTTGAGAGACAAACATTGAGTGCTCTAGGTAAATATTTAGGATTAGCTTCACACAATATAATGTTGTGTTGCTTTTGATGTTTCGTTAATGCATGAATTTGGAGATCATTCATTCTATCTAGTTGTTGCACTAAGCTGTTAGTGCTTGTTGTGGAGGAGCCAATGGTGGGGTGTGCTAAACACTCCAATGTATGGTGACAGCTTTACAAATAAAGAACACAACACAATACTGACGTTTCGGCCTGTGGCCTTCTTCAGAATACAGGGACAACGACAACAAGCGGTGAAGCACAATTACTACATGTTAGATGATCAAGTGGAGGGCGAGGAAAGTAGGATGCAGAAATAAGAAAGAGAGAAATGAATTTTACATGATGAGAGGTATGATGGGCGTCAAAATATATAAAAAATAGAAAAAGAGAGAGAAAAATGTATAATAAATTGTACTTAGCTGAGCTCAGAGCAGGAAAACTGTAATCCGTGCTAGAACAAGTCGGAATGACTAAAAGCGCAGAGAACGTGTATAGAAAGCAACACGTGACAAAATCAGGTCAGTAAAGAGGGCAAAAGTATCTAATATCGGGAAAACCAAAAAGGGGGGGGGAGGGGGGGATAGACGAGGACACTCCTGGGACACAACAAGCTTGTTGTGGACGAGATACCCTTTACTGGTAACAATATTTATATATCTAAACTTTGTATGAAGTCGGAGAATATCTGCTTGCGTGGCGAGGGAAACCCGTTCGCATTGAGAACACTGTCAACTTGGATGCTGGACGTGCCAAATTTTACTGGGAACAAAGAAGGTATTCACTAAAAATTCAGTCCCTTCAATACACCCACCTGTCTAGGTACAGGCGCTTCGTCATGGGTTAACTAGTAAACTCATACAAACAAACAACAAACAATACACCCAAACCATTTTATTTCTTATTTCCTGGTATGACTGAGAATTAGTTCTGCGCCTATTGATCTTCTAATACAGTTTCCCCCTGATTATGTTATTGCTGTAACAGTCAGCAGAGTAAGTAGAGCCCTTATATTCAGTTAACCTTATCTCAATTTGTGCGGATCGTATAATTCGCAACAAACTCGTTTTAAAATCTGGTTTCAACTGTTAGTTTCGTGTTCTGCCCGGTTGTGTATGTTTTCCTTTTAAACCTCTTATTCTCGTGTAGCTGTATTCTTAAGGCATCAAACCTCACAATTTTTTAATACGTTTTTTTTGTTATCCTTTGAAATCTCTACGATATAGTTTATTTGTGAACGGCATTGCTGTAAGCACCTTTCTTATACAAGAATCTAGAATCAGGTGTGTATAACAGTTTTAAAGTGATTGAAAGATCAGTTCTGAAGTGTTAGTGGTCAGCCAGCAAAAGAAAATATCAGAATGTATGATTTACGTGTCCAACAACAAATAAGATAGTTAAGTTTCTGAGCACTTATTGTTATCTTTCAATTATATCTTTGTGAAGAGCGCCTGTAGCCCAGAGCTAGAGCGCTGAATTTTCGATCAAATGATCACGGTTTAATCTCATCATCCTGGCATCTTCCAGACATCAGGATGTCAGAAAAAAAATAACTTCGAGTTGTGGAAGGTGGTATCACAGAGGAAGAACACTGACCCTCTCACCTTCAAAAGTGCAAGGCCTGTTACAGTGAGGTTACGATTTTATATGCCAATGGACATTCTGGAGACTTGTTATGTTATTGGACACTCTGAAGACTTTTCATTCAATGTTATTGGGCATTCTGAAGATTTGTTATGTTATTGGACATTCTGAAGAAGACTTTTCATTCATGTAATTGGATATTTTGGAAACTGTTCATGTTATTAGACATTCTGAAGATTTGTTATGTTATTGGACATTCTGAAGACTTTTCATTCAATGTTATTGGGCATTCTGAAGATTTGTTATGTTATTGGACATTCTGAAGAAGACTTTTCATTCATGTAATTGGATATTTTGGAAACTTTTCATGTTATTAGACATTCTGAAGATTTGTTATGTTATTGGACATTCTGAAGACTTTTCATGTTATTAGACATTCTGGAGATGTGTTATGTTATTGGACATTCTGAAGATTTTTCATGTTATTAGACATTCTGGAGATGTGTTATGTTATTGGACATTCTGAAGACGTGTCATTTTATTGGACATTCTGAAGACTTTTCATGTAATCGGACATTCTGGAGATTTGTTATGTTATTGGACATTCTGGAGATTTTTTATGTTATTGGACATTCTGGAGATTTGTTATGTTATTGGACATTCTGGAGATTTGTTATGTTATTGGACATTCTGGAGATTTGTTATGTTATTGGACATTCTGGAGATTTGTTATGTTATTGGACATTCTGGAGATTTGTTATGTTATTGGACATTCTGGAGACTTTTCTTGTTATTGGACATTCTGAAGACTTTTCATGGTATAGGACATTCTGGAGACTTTTCATGTTATTCGACTTCTGGAGATTTGTTATGTTATTGGACATTCTGAAGACTTTTCATGTTATTGGATATTCTGGAGATTTGTTATGTTATTGGACATTCTGGAGATTTGTTATGTTATTGGACATTCTGGAGATTTATTATGTTATTGGATATTGTGGAGATTTGTTATGTTATTGGATATTCTGGAGATTTGTTATGTTATTGGACATTCTGGAGATTTGTTATGTTATTGGACATTCTGGAGACTTTTCATGTTATTGAACATTCTGAAGACTTGTCATGATATTGGACATTCTGGAGACTTTTCATGTTTTTTGACATCCTGCAATTTTTATATGTTACTGGGCATTCTTAAGATATGTAGATATTTGCTGTACATTCTTATGACCTTTATGTTACTGGATATTTTTATGGCCTTTTTATGTTACTACCAGCAGTGTGGGTTCTTCTGAAAGTGTCATTTTAGTTATAATGTTAGAAATGCTGAAACATTTATTGCTGATGGTGTTCTCAGCTTTGTATATTGTTATCGTTCTTAACATTGACATTTTGTGGAAGTGGTTTCAATTTGCGATGTCACACATAAAACATAACATTTGTAGCTGAAAAAAATATATTAATTTAGAATAATAATTTTGTAGTTAATGTTCGTCAGTTAACTCTCGTAACAGAAACGATCAAAGATCAGCAATTCTGAGAGTCTCCGGGGTGCGATATTCAATTTTAAACCACAAAAGTGTTTTAAATTTTAAGATACAGCTTCTTTACACCACTTTGAATATAAAATGAAAGAAGCAGGAGTATTTCATCTTCTTGGAAAGACATAATTGAGCAAATCAAATAATCTTTCAACTATAAACAACTGTGACTAGACATTCTTTTGGTCATTTTATGTTACTGGGCATTCTTACGGGGATACTAGCAACAAACTTACGGGGATACTAGCAACAAACTTACGGGGATACTAGCAACAAACTTACGGGGATACTAGCAACAAACTTACGGGGATACTAGCAACAAACTTACGGGGATACTAGCAACAAACTTACGGGGATACTAGCAACAAACTTACGGGGATACTAGCAACAAACTTACGGGGATACTAGCAACAAACGAAGTAAACCAACATTTAACTTATGTAAAAGTTTATACATCAACAGCAGCTGTAGTCAAAACAGAAGCAGGTTACACATACCACTTCAACGTTATATCAGAAGTAAGACAAGAGGTGAGTACTATCTATCCTATTATTTATTACCTACATGGACTACATATGAAAGATAACCAATCCATTGAAGACAGTTGAGATTAATGAGTTTCTATTTTCCGACATCAGGCACATGGAAACATTAAAGACAAGAACACTTCAATAAATCTAACAGCTCAGGTACTCAATGCAAAATTAAAGTCAACATCTACAAGACAGAAGTCATGGATAACGCAACAGAGAAACAGAACATCAACGTAAAAATAGATAGCAGGCAGTTAACACAGGTGGAGGAATTTTAATATCCAGAAAGTCTAGTAACAAACGACAATTCACAAACAGCAGAAACAGACTCCAAATGTAACAAAGCTTGTCAAGTCATAGGGCAACTAGCACTATCTATCTATCTATTGTCCTTTCGAGCCGAAGACGGCACATAGCGCAGAACCACAATCTCAAAAACAGAAACCCTGCGTGCCAAAGTGGCACATATTGTAGAGATCACTGCTCTAAAATGTATGACGCTGTTTCTATAACAATACTTTTTACAATGACAGCTTGTAAAAGCTAAAAACCAACCTTCTTAGTCGCCTCTTACGACATGCCTGGAAATCACAGTGTCACTATTCTTTACTTTCCTCATAATGAGGTCCCGCAACTAGCACTGCTGCTGTCAAAATAGGAAATAACGCTAAAGGCAAAACGGGCACTCTACAGCATAATTCTACAGCATCACTCTACAGCATTCCAGTGTTATGCTACCAATTCCAGACCTGGAGTCAATACTCTAAGAACAATACAAAAAATAATAACCACTATCGAGATATGAATTCGACGAATGACATGGAGCAGCCAGAGAGATAAGATCAAAATTTAAGAACTTAAAAAAAATCTAGGAATAATTCTATCCATGCAATACATAAAGAAACACCAGCCAAAATGGTTCGGCCGCGTGATAAAACAGAAAGACTAAAACACAAAATAAGAAACACAACAAGCCTTTAATAAACGTTGAGAGAACAACAGACTCAGCCAATCACGAAAAAGATGGATTGATGAAATATTAGAAACACTAGGAAACAAAACAACAGCAAGAATCAACAGAGAGCAGAAGATGGCAAATTATATTTCCTCTCGACAATGAAAGGTAAATGAAGAAGAGAAGAAGAAAAAAAAGGTTAAGTGGTTTTATCTCTATATTGCACTTTAAGTGGTTTTGGCTAGGCCGTTTGATCTTGTGACATGCCTGTAACATGTTTTTTTTTCCTCTACGACTATCAGAAGCTCCTTGTGTGGTCCGGTGTTACTGATGATTGTTTAGCGAACTTTTCTCGTTTTTGATGCACGTTCTGTAATAGATGCCTTGGATCTTAGGCTAACACCTTTCTTTCTCTAGATCTACATTTGGACCAAAGTCTGGCAGATATGTACGAATAATGATGTGTCATGTTTTTTTTTTTCAGACGTGTTAATTAGTGTTTTTTCATAGAGCGGCAAAGTGCCTCTTTTTGACTTAATTTCGGCTTCTTTGGCAAATTACTGTTTTTATTGCTTGTTTTTATGCGAGTACAGCTGTGTCAGGTCTGGTCCATTCAGAAACATGTTTAGTTTTTCAGTGCAAGGTTAAACTGATCACTGCAAGGACTGCTGGGTAATATATCGAACACAGGCGATTTATTTTAAATCGTTGGTTTTATCATTTGATTGGGTTGCCGCCTATTAGTTCCCCCAACTCGTTCTAATTGTATTATTATTTAGAGATGACCTTTTCCTCATTGTCTGATGGTTAAACAGGCATTTTATTATTCCCCTTTTGTTAAAATAAAAAAATAAACCTTTAATTGTCCTTTGTTTCCATAATCCTATTCTTGTACCTTGTAGGTTCCACCAACTCACAAGATTTTCCCCACTTCTCCATCAATCGTTCTCATGCTCCATATTTTACAGAAATACGACCACTGATCCCACTACCCCACCTCAAGCAACCAAATATATCACACACACACACGCGCGCGCGCAGACACACACACACACTAGAACACTGATGTCAAAAATACATTCTCTCCAATCCTTTTATAAATCGACTGTCAGTGCTTCTTTGGCTCCACTCATCCTCACAACTTTATTCTTCTAAAAACCCAATCACTTGCCTCTGTTCTCCATAGACTCTTTCGCGCATCGTTATTTTGTTTGTTGAAACTCGTCATGATGTCACGTGTCTACACACCCTCCCCTCCCTCACACGCTGGCAGATTGACGTCATAAAATCATTCCTTCCAATCTCTCTTTACTATACACCGACTTTCCTTGTATGTAAAATTCCATGTACTCGGTCTCAGTGCCGCTTTCACTCCACACCCTCCTTTGTATACATTTCTAGAAATGTATTCACAAGAAACATTGTGTTTTATAGAAAAATAACTGCTCACAAATATAATTACTCTCTCTCTCTACTTCCCCTCCTTCTTTCTCATCTCTCTCCCCCTCTCTCTCTCTCTCTCTCTCTCTCTCTCTCTCTCTCTCTCTCTCTCTCTTACTCTCATCACGTTATTTTTCAAAAAAAAAACCGCAAATAATTATACGAGATAGTTATGCAGAAATTTAATTAAAAATGAAGCTCCGCCCTAAAATATGCATTCCGCTTAAGTGAACAAACATTTTCAAAACAGTCCCTTGATAATAGAGCAGACGACCATTTCTAATGCTGATGGCAGTAGATGAATGCAGAATCAAGCTTTTGTTAATTACACAGCTTCGGAATGAGGGAAATCAAACATGATCCAACATTTCTACAACTTTGAACATTTCTAAGAAGGGTGTCATCAGAATTGCGAACAAATAAATTGTGTGTAGGTAATGGAATTGAGAGAAACTAAGGTTGTGAGAGGCCAAGAATTTTGGATATGAAAACCATCGACATCTGGCCCAAATTATTCTGGCCGAGCCAATAAAGAGTGTTGGAAAACATCTGGCAGCGTAGGATCGAGAAGGGAATCTTAACGGTATCTAATACTAGTGTCAATCGGAAGCCTCACGAGATGAAGTGCACAAAAATGGATGCATATTTAAACATAACATTGACCAACAACATACAGCTCATACCACCAAATCATGGCCGTAAGAGAATAATGTGATAGAAATGAAGTGGCCCAGCAGCAGTCATGATCTAAACCCGGGAAAACGCTTTAAAAAATCAGGAATCATTTTAAAAAGGAGTGACAAGATAACATATAATCAGAGGATTTCGATAAGGAATCGATGACAGAGTCGGAGAAACATGGAGATGTGTTAAACAGGCACGTACTCACTTGGGGAGGAGATAGGCGCAGTTAAAGCTAATAAGCCTTAGAAACACACATCATGATACAAGCTGTTGCTCCCATCTATACAGAGAACATAACACCAATAAAGAAGCGCGTCAGAGAATCCAACAATCCATAGGATCAATAAAAAACCTACTGTCATTAGTAAAATAACGGAAACTGGCATGGTATGGACACGTCACACAGTGCACAGGCCTTGCCAAAACAATTCTGCAAAGCATAGTACTAGGCAAAAGAAGACAGTGGGGGGGGGGTGTCTGCAAAAGAAAAAATATGTGTGGATAATGTAAGGGGATGGACACGAATGTCGTTCTGTGTATCACAGAGAGATAACTTGAGAAACGACAATTGGAAGCAAATTGTAGACATTTCATCTATGGTGCCCCAACAACCGACAAGGTTACGGGATAATTGGTTGATTGAAATAAAAGAGAGTAGTCGAATAAGTGAATAAGGAGATGAAAAGTGCTCGGTAAGTCTGACTCACAATTACCTATCAATACTTGTGGGTAATGTGCATCATCATCCAGTTTGTTTGCTGGAGAAGGCAACAATCCATAGCATTGAAATCACTGTTAGATAGCAAGAGATAATAATCTTCCTGTGGACATACATTGTTTTACTAACAATGATTTTCTTTTATGAGTGTGTTATGATGTAAAACATTGACTACCATATTTTGCATTATGTTGTGTATGTATGCACGTATGGGCATATATATGTATATATGTATGTATGTATGGTATGCATGCGTGTATGTATGTATGTATTTGTATGTGTGTTTATGTATGTATTTATGTGCATACGTTTGCATGTATGTATGTACGCACGCGTATATATAATCAGAAGCACAAGACAGTCCTACAAAAATAAAGTCAAATGGAACTACTGAAATGTGATTTTCAGAAGTTTGTTAAATATTTCATGAGCATTTCAACATAGAAACGTGGGTAGTCTTAAAGAGAGCAATTTCAAAAGATTATTAGATACTGGCTTCAGAAGTCTATTATTTGCTCTACACTGTTATAACATGTGGATGAAGAAATGTGTGGTCTTCGTCCCTTGTGATTGGCGACGCCGACGGCTCACTCATTTTTTTGTCAAACTTGAACACACTACACACCAGTTCTGTAGAACCATTGTATGTTATTGTTATGTGCTTTTCCTGATAAATATTGCACATCTTGCCCTGGACGTCAATGCTTGCTAATATGATAACGCTGTAATCAGATAACCTATGAAATGAAGAAACTCTTTTATTCCACACCCTCTCCAGACACCGTATCTAAATGCAGGGTTCGCTTCATCCCCACAGAATTAGATCTGCAACGTCTCAAATTTCCCATCTGTCTTTCCCACACCTTGTCACTACCATGTTTGTTGCTCACATATCTCTGTTACGGTTCCGGCGTCACTCTATACCTCTCATGGTGCAAGCACATATGGAAGACGTACACCACGTTTCACTGTTTATTTGTTCTCCCCATTTGGGGAGAATATTTTCCAAATTTAAAAAAAAATATATTTGGTACACTTGATAGTTTAGTGTGAGTGCTGGTTCTCAAAATAAAAAAAAAAGCATTGCTTTATCTTCCCTGTATAAAAAGTAGAACGTAAACTTACATCAGTTTTTTTGCAAAAAAAAAAAAAAAAAAGCAAAGTCATGCCAAGTGTCGTATAGGGAATATGGTGTTAGTGACCATACATTTTACAGACCTTCAGCACATGATTTTGGGGTAATGTGGTCGGTATTACGCCCGTGCCGCTTCACTTTCCCAGAAAAAATCCGGTACCCATTTAAGGCTGGGTGAACCCGGAAGCCGTCGGTTGTGATCGAACCCTACCCCTTGTCCAGTTTTTGTGTACTCGGTGTTAAATATTCACATCAAAATGTTTTGAATTATACTTTTGACCTACTTGTTTGATGCCTCGTATTTATTCTGAATTTTACTGTGTCTGTCTTTCTGGAGGTAAAATGTGCACTGTTATAGGAAAGCGAATAAAGAAAGGAGAGCAATAAGAATAACAATTGGAACAAGTATGAAGAGAGAAGAAAAAGAAAGTTGTAAACATTTTTTTAAATGTTTCAAATTATGGCTAATTTGGTTTATAATTTACTTCATCTTGTCCGTGTTGACATCAATTAATTAGACATTTGTTACCGCTCCGATCATTACAAACCTATTATAGTAGCCAATTAGTGTCACAATCGTTCTAGACGCTTGTCAATAAATTATGTGTAAAAAATTGTTTTACAACTTCCTTAATTAGATCCTGTATTGCGAAGTAATGGCCATCTATGTAAAAAAGAAATATATATATAGACTGTTGCGTTTGTCTAAAGCAATAAAGCTCTCAATTGTGTTATGTTTTACTATGTTTTTGAAGCAGTAGCATTTGAGCGAAATGTCAAAATATTTCTTCGTGTTCAAATTTTCTTTAAAAAAAAAACCAGAAACTGAAACCTGCATTCTGCGAAGAAAAATCTCTGCTATATATAAAAAAAAGAAAATATTGATATGTAATCGCTATTATTCCATTACAAAAAAAAAAAAAAAAAACTGTACACACTGCTAGTTATTTATCTGTACATATAAGATAACGACGGTCAAAATTTCGTAAAAGAAAGAAATAATAAAGAAGCTACTAGTTTCATAACCATGCGAAATAGTGTTCCACTGTGATAGGAAGCTATATTGATGAAGGTAAATGATGAGTTATCTCTGTGAAGTAAACATTTACTATACTCTTATAACTATATATATTATTTTTCCTTACATGACGGATGTGGTGAATTTATTTATTTATTACTACAAGGTATCTTATTTTACTTCGTTTCTAAAATTGCTAGCATATGTTTCTTTCTGACAAAAGTAGGGAGGCCTGGCGTGGTGCAGACCATCCCATCAAGGATAAGGTGTGCCGCTGCTTATTTAAAAATCATCATCATCATCATCGTGTGCCCTCACCGCAACGAAGGTTGGCTACCATGGATCGCCATTCTACTCTGTTTTTTGCTTTGATGGTGCAGGCTGACATAGATTGACTTGTCCATCTTTTGATGTTACTCGTCCATGTTAGTCTTGGTCTGCCTCTGCCTCTTTTGCCTTGTATTGTTCCTTCCAATATTACTTTTAGTAGGCTGTTGTGTCTTTTAACATGCCACAAAAATTTAATTTGTCTTGTCTTAATTGTGTTCAGCAGTTCTCTTTTTATTTTCAGTTGTTTTAAAACTTCATCGTTTGTTATCTTTTGTTTCCATCCAATTGTACCTATTCTTCTATAAATCCACATTTCAAAGGCTTCAATTTTCTGTTCTATTTTCTTGTCTAATGTCCATGTTTCTGCACTATACAGGAATATTGAGAAGATGTAACATTTTGCCATTCTTAGTTTCAGCCCTGCTGATATTTGTTTTGTTGTTAGTATATTTTTCATGGCATTAAAATTACTTTTTGCCATACCTATTCTTTTGTTTATTTCAGTTTTGCATTTTCCATCATTGGTTATAGTATGTCCTAGGTAGTTGTAACTCTGGACTGTCTCCAGATGTGTTCCCTCAACTGTGATATTTAATTGTAGGTCTTGAGAATTTATTTTGTTTATGATCATAGTTTTAGTCTTTTTGATATTCATTTCTAGTCCATATTTTTTGCTTGTTGTGTTTATCACATTAAGCAATTGTTGTAGGTCTTTAGGATTTTCTGCTAGTAGAACAGTATCATCAGCATATCTCAGGTTATTGATTATCTTTCCATTAATGTTTAGACCTGGTATCTCTGAGATGTTTTTAAAGATTTGCTCAGTGTATAGATTGAACAAGCTTGGTGATAGAATGCATCCTTGTCTTACTCCTCTTTTTATGTCCATGGGTGTAGAGTTCTCCTTGTTATATCTTATTATTGCTGTTTGCTCCCAGGACAAATTACATATTAGTCGTATGTCTGCGTCGTCTAGATTTATATCCTTTAGGCAGTCTATAAGTTGGTTATGGTGTATTCTATCGAAAGCTTTGGTGTAGTTTAAAAATACAGGCATAATTTTTCCATGCGCCTTAAGGATTAGAGGAAACCTGCTGCCTCCTTACTAATTTACATAAACTGGTATCAAGTTTGAAGTCAAGTAGTGAGCTCTGAGATAATTCCTGTGGAATTCAAATATTACGATTCCACAAACACAGAGTATGCCTAAATAAGGCGATCGTTTTACATATTGTCCATACAAATAAAGTCAAGGTTTTATGGTAACATTGATCATGAGCAGAAATATTCATTCAGTAAATAAATTTACTTTGACTTTCTAACTACATAAATAATTACAGGATTCTACTCCTAACGGTAATTTCCCTCGTTTGCTAATGTAACAATCTAATTGTAATTGTTGAATCTAACGAATGAAACGCCTATATAATATATATATCTATCTATTGTCCTTTTGAACCAAAGATGGCACATAGGGCAGAACCACAATCTCAAAAACAGAAACCTTGCGTGCCAAAGTGGCACATATTGCAGAGATCACTGCTCTAAAATATATGGCGCTGTTTCCATAACAATACTTTTTTACAATGACAGCTTGTCAAGCCATCGATCAACCTCCTTAGTCGCCTCTTACGACATGCCTGGAAGGTCACAGTGTCACTATTCTTCACTTCCCTCATAATGAGGCTCCGGTAACACACAGGAATATATAATGTATAATGTATATTTATCTAGACATGAAACTTTAGTAATAATATTCACGTGTTTATCTAACTACGATATTGTGACAACACTCAATTGTATTATATATATATATATATATATATATATATACACACATTCAATACAATCATGTTCCATACCGGTAGGCTTTTCGATCATCTCCTTCCACAATCTCCTATCCACGGTGTATCGTATCAGTTCTGTTGTTGACTGTTTTCCATGCAATGGCACCAACCTATCTAGTATTTTCTCTCTTTCAGCGATCTCTCGTTTCCTGCATTTTGATAGTTGTAACCAAGTATTCCAACTTTCCTCTTCTCATGATGTGTCAAAAAATGTTGATTGTGTCTTTTTGGTGTTTTTTAGTAGCTGTCTTTCTGTGTTGGGCTCTTTGAAAATTTCCAAGTTGGTCTTTATAGCTGTCCAAGGAACTTTCAACATTCTTCTGAGAAATCTAATCTCTGTGACCTCTATCGTCTGTTCATTTGTTTGTCTACTGTCCGTGATTAGCATTTATAGGTCAAAATTGGCTCGATAAAGCACCGATGAACTCTCTTTCTCACTTCTATTGACATAGATTTTTTGCACAAGACTTTTTTTCATTTTCTGAAATGCTAAATTGGCCTGAGCTATTTTGCTTGTATTCCTGTGGTGTATCTTCCATCTGATGTTATTATTGTACCCACGTATTTGACGAGTTGCACTTGTTTCAGGTTTGTCTCGTTTATTTTTATGCTTCATGATGGGGATGATTGTTTCTTCATTATGACTATTACTTCTATTTTTCTTACTACTCGGACTTAGACCTTTCTTGTTGCTTTCTTTTACTATTATGTCTATCATTTCTTGTAGTTCATTCTCTGTCTCTGCTATTAAAACTGTGTCATCCGCATATCATAAATTGTTTATGTTTTGACCGTTGACTTCAATTCCTTTACATCTAATATTGATCTAATAATATTTTCGCTTCAAGGTGAGCACAAATCAGGCGACAAAAACTCAGTCTTGTCTAACTTCTTGTTTTATATATTCGAACTGTCCTGTTTGGTTGCTAATTTTTTTATTGGCTGTGTTTGTTGACACTAAATGTTTTTTTATGATTCTCAGATCCTTGCCATCAATGTTTAATTTCTCCAGTATATTAATTATTTCCACATGCTTTACTCTGTCAAATGCTTTTGTTTAGTCTATAAAGCACACCTATCAATTTGTCTTTACCTCTGTAGGTTTTTCTATCATCGTTCTCAATGTTCAGCGCATTATTGGTGCCCTTTCCTTCTAGAAATCCACATTGTTCCTCACTTATTTCTGGTTTTATTTTGTCCCTTTCACGTCTCATGATGATTCTTACTAATATTTTCATCATGTGGCTCATGAGACTAATAGTACGATGGTCCTCACAATCTGTTGCGCCTGACTTCTTCGGTATGGCTACAAAGATAGATTTTAGTAGATCTTCGGGTACGTGTCCAGTGTTATATGTCGTTGAGTAATTTTGATATGTTTTACACTCCCAGCTATCCTGATGCATTTATCTCTTCGATTGTTATATTGTCCAGACCTAGAGATTTATATATTAATAAAAATCCAATAAATATAAACATATATATATATAATTAATATTCATATTAAATGTCACTTTGACGGTTCGAGAGAAAATTCTCTTACCTGGTGTGCCCAGGGTATATGCATCATAATTGTGCTGTTAGATAAAGTTACTCACATATTATAAGATGCATTTTTTCATAACAATGAAATGACAATTTCTGGGCATGAAATCTAATATTCTTTCAACATGAGATAGTTTCATAAGATCTCCCACTTATTAACATGAAAAATTGAACAAGAAAAAAACCAGAATCTTCATAAAACTAAAGACATAATTATGACAATAGATGCCAATAAAAAAGACATGGACTCAAATGTATTCTTTGTTAACTGTAAAATTAAATAAGAATGCGGTACAATAATCGAGCTTGTCAATTCTTGAAAGAAATTTGAAAAGGCAGATAGCTATCGTCTGCACCGGTAAACTTCCAAACTTCAAAGTGGAGTAATTCTTTAACCTGGCCCTCATAGATGCAACTGTGTCTTCTACCTGGATGTATCTCGGCAGAGGGGAGTAAGTAACCTGCAGCAAATGGCTGTAAAATACCTGCCAGTACGTCAGCAGAAATCGACCTCAAAGTTGGCGCACTAAACGAAACAGGGATTACGATGTGTGGAAAATACAATGCAAGTTCCAAGCAACTGTTTTGCGCTGAATTCAGAATCATTTAGACCAGTCTTTATCTACAAGGTGGCTGCTTTGTTTATGATTATAGCTTCCTTTTGTAAAGGAATAAATGCGCCTTTTGGTGTGTTTTAGGCTGTGATATATAATTTCATTTGGAGGGTGCATTTGAGGAGAAAGACGAGTTATAAAACATTTCAGCAGATGACTACAAGGTGTCACATTCAGTAAAATATTTAATTTACTTTTATACAAAGGTAAAGTGATTTGGACATATTTTGTGCTGTTTAGTTTCGTGTGGAAGAAATAATTAAACAAAAAAACATGGGAAAGCTTCACTTGTTTGAGATCGTGTTCACACCAAGTCAAGCAGTGTTTATTGCTGGTTCAGTGGTCAAAGGATTGGTCAAACTTGAACTGAGGGAGGCCATGAAAATGAGAGGTTAGAGTTTGTTTGATTCATGCAATTTTATACGTGTTTGCTTTGTTTAACTTTCTTAGTAGATTGAGATTACGGTCAATGTTTACATTTGTATAAATAGTTCATGTTCAAATCTTCGTGAGTTCTAAACACATCTTCGTTGTCTTTGACACTTTGATAGTGAAATCAGAGAGCTCGTAATTTTATCACACATTGCCTTCTTGCAATAATGGAAGAGAATTTATGTCGCAGATTTTCACTTTCTTTCTTAATAATAACACCCATTGTTTTCTTAATCTGAATATATATATATATATATATATATATATATATATATATATATAGTAGAATGCATATATATATATATACATATATATATATATATATATATATATATATATCATCATCATCAAGTACCGGGCCTGCTGGAGTAGATGATCATGTCTCTCCACAATTTTCGATCTCGACAGTTATTTATCATTTCTGTTGTTGACCTTCTGCCAAGCCATTCTCTTAAGCAGTCTGGTATTTTTTTCTCTTTGCTTTCCTCTGTCTCTTCGTTCTTCAATTTTCTCAGTTGTTACAATATATTCCAGTTGTTCTCTTCTCATTACACGGCCAAGAGAGAGAGAGAGAGAGAGAGAGAGAGAGAAAGAGAGAGAAAGAGAGAGAGAGTTAGAGGCGGGATAAGTATATATATATAGTTATTTATATATATATATATATATATATATATATATATATATATAACTTTTAAAAATAGTTTAAGTCAAAGTTTTATTATTTTTCGTACTTTTTTCACAGTGAGCACATCATGTTGTATCAATAATAATTAATTAGATAAATGGACAGACAGACAGACAGACAGACAGACAGACAGACAGACAGACAGACAGACAGACAGATAGATAGATAGAAGAAGGTATGGATGGATTAATTGATGGATGGTTGGATGGAGAGATTGATATAATCTGATGTCACGATATGTAGAAACAATTCTACAAGATACAGTACAAGATATTGACGGGTGTGGAATGTCCTCGTCGCCAATGCCACCAACACGGTATACGACACGAAGTGCAAATTAAATCATATTTCATTATTTTAACAGGCCTGTGTGTTGTCTTGGGTGTGTGAACCGCGATAATGATCGCCACATTAAAGCTCATTTAACAGCAGGTGCTCCCACGGTATTATTGCGTGTGTGTGCCTTTGTTTCTGGTTCCTTGGGCAATTTTCTTCTCGTAATACTCGTCACCGTTGGGGCGTTGTAACAGTTGTCATTATGTGTGCAAACACAAACGGATGCATGTATATAAGCATATATGAATGTATATATATATATAAATATATGTGTATGTGTTTATAAGTGTATAAATATATATATATAATGTATACATATAAATGTATGTATGTGTGTGTGTATGTATGTATGCATGTATATGCAATTATGTGTTTATTTAGAATTGTATGTACGTATATTATGTTTACTGTATGTATATGTATGTATGTGTTTATTTAGGAGGCATTTATGTATGTATACGTATGTATGTGTTTATTCAGGCGTGTTTTAAAGTGCAAATACTTTTTCTTATGTAAAGAAGCATCTAGCTTTTCACAACAAATAAAATAAAGCATTAGAAAAGAGGAAAAATTGTATCTGCAATATAGGCCGAAAGTAAAGATCATAAAGAATGGACAATATCAACAAATATTCAGAGAAATAAAATCTATAACCGGCAAATTATACCAAAACATAAGGCAATCAACAACAAACAAGGTAATAATCCTAACGGAAAATATTAATATACTTAACTGGTTGAAGGAATATTGCAGCAACATGCTGGTTGAAATCAATAGCCACAACGACAGTGATGACAAAAACAGAATTGAATGAGCCAAAACCAACATTGGATGAAATATAAAGGGCCATGTGAGGTTTAGAGAATGAAAAAAACATCTGGATGTGATGAGATATCACCAAATCTGATTAAGTAGGAGGAGAACAAAGTATGAGTGTATGCAAATACCACGTTTGACGTCAGCAAAAATGAATTTTGGAGCAGCGGAGGAGTTGGGAAACTAAGTATTATTCCAATACCAAAATCATCATGTGCCATACCGGTTGGCGTAGGTGATCATGTCCTTCCACAAACTTCTATCCACAGTTCATCGTATCAATTCTGCTGTTGACTGTTTTCCATGCCATGACACCAAGCTATCCGGTATTTTCTCACTTTGTCGTCCGCGATCTCTCTTTCCTTTTATTTGCCAGTTGTAACCAAGTATTTCAACTTTCCTTAATGAAGAGAATGAAATTGAACATTTTGGGACTATGGGAAATACCAAAATAAGACAACTGACAATAATATTCCAATTATAGAACAGATACATGCGTCAACATTGCGATTGAGGTTATGTTGAAAATTACCATAAGAATAATCCATAGAAAATTGGAAGAGAAAATCAACATAGATGAGCCTGGTTTTCCAAGAGACGGAGAAACTAGAAACTCTATTTTTAAAATGAAAAATCAAACTCGGATAAGATGAAATTGTTTACAAGCTTTGTTGACTGCTCAAAAGCATTTGACTAAATAAACATAAGTTGTGCAAAATAATAATAGTTTTGGGTTCTTCGACTTATCTAGTGTAGATGATACAAATATAAAGACCAAAAAATTGCTGTGCGCATTAAAAATATCACATCAAAATGGAATGGTATATGGTAAGAATTAGATAGATCCCTAATCGTATCACCTTATGTATTCAATGTATGCGCAGAAAATATGAGAAATGTCAGAGAAGATAATAATACTGAATAATATGACGATATTAAGACTGGAAGTCTCGCCCTATCAAAAATACAATTCGCTGATGATCATCCTCATCATCAAGTATCGGGCCTACTGGCGTAGGTGATCATGTCTCTCCACAACTTTCGATTTCGGCAGCTGTTTATCATTTCTGTTGTTGACCTTCTGCCAAGCCATTCTCTTAAGCTATATGTTATTTTTTCTCTTTGCTTTCCTCTATCTCTTCGTCCCTAAAATTTTCCAATTGTTACAGTATATTCTAGTTATTCTCTTCTCATTACATGGCCAAAAAATGATGATTGTTCCTTCCTAATATTGGAAATTAGCTCTATTTTTGCTTTGACCTCTCTCAGAATATCTTCATTACTCTTCTTAGCTGTCCATGGTACTCTCAACATTCTTCTGTAAAACCACATTTCTACAGACTCCAGTGATTTTCTTGTCTGTTGTCCTATTGTTCATGATTCACATCCATATGTTAAGACTGGCTCTACATAATATTTAAGAACTCTTTTACTTGTTTCTATTGTCAAAAATGGATTGCATAGTATCTTCCTCATTTTCTGGAAAGCTGCTTTTGCCTGAGCCATTCTGCATCTCGCCTCTTTTGTACATCTTCCGTCTGAGGTTAACAAAGTTCCCAAATATTTAAATTCATTTACCTCTTTTAATATTGTTCCACTTGTCTTTATTTTGCACTGAGGTGATGTCTTTTATTTGTTTTTACCATTACCTCTGTCTTTTTGCTATTAAGGCTGAGTCCTTTATTTTTGCTTTCTTTCACTATAATGTCAAACATTTCTTGTAACTCATTTTCACTCTTAGCGACTAAGACTGTATCATCAGCATACCTTAGATTATTTATATTATGAACTCCAATTGTTATTCCAGGCATGTCCCTTATGGATCTTAAAATAATCTCACTATAAATATTAAACAAATCTGGTGACAGCACACAACCTTGTCTAACACCCTGTTTTTTTTGTTGAAACATTCCCAATTGGTTTCCAGTTATTATGGCCGCTGTTTGTTGCCAGTACATGTTCTTTATTATTCTTAGATCTTTGCTGTCTACGTTTATGTTTTCTAAAATTTTGATTATTTCTTGGTACTTTACTTTGTCAAATGCCTTGGTGTAATCTATGAAACATAGGTATAGATCTGTTTTCACCTCTATGGCTCTTTCTACTAAAGATGTTATGATATAAATGGCATTGCTTGTTCCTTTATCTCAAACAAAACCACACTGTTCATCACTAATTTCTGGACTGATTTTGTTTCGCACTCTTCGCATGATGATTCTTAGTAATATCTTAGTCATATGACTCATAAGGCTTATTGTGCGATGATCATCGCATTCAATCGCACCCGATTTCTTTGGCAGGGCTATGAATATTGATTTGAGCATGTCGTCTGGTATATATCCGCTGTTGTAGATATCATTCAATATTTGTGATATTATTTCTATTCCCAAATCACCCATGGCTTCAATCTCTTCTTTAGTTATATATCTGGTCTAGGAGCTTTGCCTGCTTTCATATTGCGCAAGGCATCTTCCACTTTTTCTCTGAGTATTTCTGGTCCTTCTACATTATTCTTAACATTTACTTCCGTTCGTTCATCATTATAAAGATCTTTAATGTATTCTGTCCATCGTTCCCGTATGTTTTCTTGATCAATCAACAGTTCTCCTTCCTTTGATCTTAGACATCCATTTTTTTATTGCGTTTTTCTTCCTGTTAATTCTTCGATGTGTTTGTATATAGTTTTAGCATCTCCTTTTTGTTGCATTTCAATCTCTTTACATCTCTCTTTTCGCCATGATTCTTTTGCTTCATTGCATTTTACTACACTTTCTTTATTTAATCTCTTATACTCACCTTTATTTTCTTTATATCTTCCTCTTGTATTCATTAGCCGCAAAATGTCATCTGTCATCCATTTTTTCTTGAATTTGTCCTCACTGTTGGTATGAACTCTTTTGATGTTTGTTGTATTGATTCTTTTAGCCCACTGTTAATCAATGCTTTGTATTTTCTCTATTGCATTGTACCGGTTCTGAATTGTGATTTTATATTTGTCTTGCAGCTTCTTGTCTGATTTAAATAAATCTAAATTTAACTTGATGTTAACTGAGGCTCGTTTTGTTGTTTTTAATTTTACTCTAAGCTTTCCCACAACTGGTACATGAACACTATTGCAATCTGCCCCTGGTCTAGTTTTCAAACACACAAGACTGTTTCTAAATCTATTGCTTATCATTACATAATCAAATTGATTACGTGCGTTGTCCCCTGGGCTTTTCCATGTTTACAGACGTCTTGGATGTTGCTTAAACCAGGTGTTTCCTATAATCATGTTGTGTGCTCTTGCCCAGTCAATAAGTTTCTCACCTCTTTCATACCTCTCGCCTAAGCCATAATGACCAACTACTTCCTCAACTCTTTCCTTTCCTACTTTTGCGTTAAAATCCACTAGAACTATGGTGTTTTCATGTGGTTTGCATTTATGAAGTGCCTCATTTAACTCGTAAAATTTATCAATTGTTTTCTCTAGACTGTCTGCTGTTGGTGCATAAACTTGTATAAGATTTATGTCTATTGGCTTTCCATTCAATTTCACTAAAAGGGCTCTGTCAGATATTGGGTAAAAGCCTTTCACTGTTCTTGCTCTTACTGCTTCTAAGATGATACCTACTCCTATTTGGTGTTCAGTACCTCCAGAATAGATTATTTATGTTTATTAGAATACATCTCCCCTGATCCGGTGTATCTCAATTCGCAAAGTCCCAGTAATTGTAAACCCATTCTTTTCATTTCTTGTGTGATGTTTTCTAGTTTACCCTTCTGCATGAGTGTTCTCACATTCAAAGTACCTATCTTTAGAGTTTGTTTTATCTTTATTTTGCTTACAGTGGCTTGATGACGATCGGGTATCACCTGTAGCACATGATGTCCCCTACCGAACGAGGGATTTCCATTGGAATCCCTTTTAACGTTGTTGTCGTTATTTCTATTGTTGTGGCGATTCATGATTGTGCAAAGAAATTACGACGGTGGTTTTCTGTTGCCTTCCGTCGGTTTGTTTACGGTTGGCTCCGCTAGCCTTTGACTAAAAAGTCTCGCTGATGATACTCTACTTTTATCAACCTCACTAAGTGGCATTGATATATTGATATCGTAAATTCAGAGTAATAGTTAAAAACTGTTCTTCTATCTCAAAGCAAAATGAATAAATATTTTTGAAACAGATGAAGTATATATATATATAAACTGACATATGTTACGGTTATGGTTATGGAAAGCCCCGGTATCATTGCAAACGAATTAAAATCCATAATTGCTCAACCGCCCGTGGCAGTGGAATCATCCGAATTAATACCCATTTCCTTGAACAAAGAAAGGTAGCCGTAGTCACCATCACAGCAGTCTCAGTATACGCCAAAAGATATAAGGCGAAACTGCACAGAAAGTGAACACATCCATCTGTTCACTGTCATACGATATCTTCATTCATCGTTAGCAATCGGAATATCGAAACACGATCAAAACGGATGAAACACACAAATTACGGTGTGCACAGAGCACTTAACTCAGTAGCTCCTGCAACAAGCCGGACTTGGAATATGAGGAACCTGCAACAAGAAACACTTTTCAGAGATAGCCTATAACAATGACATATGTATGAATGAGCAAAACCTAGAAAGAGGAAACAGTTTTCAATATTCGGCTTAATTGATAGCTCATAACTGAAAGGGTACCAAGGAGACCCCCCAAAAAAACTGAACACCGCTATAAACAAATTAAAACAGCCCACCAGATGGCAAGAAACTGATAGCAAAAAATGTAAGTCTGGTTGGTCCCGATCGACGACTTCTAGACTAATTCAGACCTAAAGATCGACGACTTCTATACTCATTCAGACCTAAAGATCGAAGACTTCTATACTCATTCAGACCTAAAGATCGACGACTTCTATACTCATTCAGACCTAAAGATCGACGACTTCCAGACTCATTCAAACTTAAAGATCGACGACTTCCAGACTCATTCAAAATTAAAGATCGACGACTTCCAGACTCATTCAAAATTAAAGATCGACGACTTCCAGACTCACTCAGACCTAATAATCGACGACGTCGAGACTCATTCAGACTTAAAGATCGACGACTTCCAGACTCATTCAAAATTAAAGATCGACGACTTCCAGACTCACTCAGACCTAATAATCGACGACGTCGAGACTCATTCAGACTTAAAGATCGACGACTTCCAGACTCACTCAGACCTAATAATCGACGACGTCGAGACTCATTCAGACTTAAAGATCGACGACTTCCAGACTCACTCAGACCTAATAATCGACGACGTCGAGACTCATTCAGACTTAAAGATCGACGACTTCCAGACTCATTCAAAATTAAAGATCGACGACTTCCAGACTCATTCAAACTTAAAGATCGACGACTTCCAGACTCACTCAGACCTAATAATCGACGACGTCGAGACTCATTCAGACTTAAAGATCGACGACTTCCAGACTCATCCAAAATTAAAGATCGACGACTTCCAGACTCATTCAAAATTAAAGATCGACGACTTCCAGACTCATTCAAAATTAAAGATCGACGACTTCCAGACTCACTCAGACCTAATAATCGACGACGTCGAGACTCATTCAGACTTAAAGATCGACGACTTCTAGGCTCATTCAGACTTAAAGATCGACGACTTCTAGGCTCATTCAGACTTAAAGATCGACGACTTCTAGGCTCATTCAGACTTAAAGATCGACGACTTCTAGGCTCATTCAGACTTAAAGATCGACGACTTCTAGGCTCATTCAGACTTAAAGATCGACGACTTCTAGGCTCATTCAGACTTAAAGAAGGAGTACAGAGTTGTTATGGGAAAGGAAGATAATACGGAAGCATTTTGCTGTCCACATGAGTCCAGAATGTGTTAATGGTCGAAAAATGGTCACTTTCCAAGTTTATAAATCTCAGCACAGCGCACAAGCTTGAGGCCGTGCAATAACAGAGGCGGTCAGTTTCTCAAAATCAGCAAATATCAGACTCAGATCGGCATGTATATATCCTGCTGCCCCTAGAGAAAGTGTATCCCACCACCTCCAATGTAATTAAGTTACTTAAATGGACGTTGATGATAAAGCTACATTCTGTTTCTGTAAACTGTTTCTTTATTGTTCTTTACAATATACTAACAAAGGGTCAAGTTGCCTGCAATGAACGAAGGATTAAATAATTAACGTTCTGTATGGTCCTTTTCGTCTTTTCAGAATGTCTAGTGGAGGCTGTTGTGTATTTATTTTTTAGGTTTTGTTTTTGTCGAACAGCTTCTCTCGTGGCTAATTCTAGCAATGTTTGACAAACACATACAGCCACAGAATGAACAAGTCAGGCCCACTGATCCACAGGGTTTTCCATCCTTTTTCGTGAGTCTTTTTTCTTCTGAATTTTGCTTTAGCAGTCTCAAATGATGTTATACCATTCCTTATACATGCTCTCCATGATGTGCGATCACTTGCCAGATGTTCCCAGTCATTTTCACAGATGGAGAAGTCATTCATAGTTTATTTACACATATCTCTATACCGTAGTTTAGGTCTGCTGATTTGTCTTTTTCCTTGTATGGCAGGTAGCAAGACTAGTGTGAAATCACTGGTGGAAATAAATAGAAATCACAACAGAGGCTAGGGTAAGGCATGTCAGCTACCAGACAAAGAGCGGAAGGAGGAGAAGATAATAGGTCCCATAAAATTAATGGGGCCTAACAGAGGGGAAATATCCAAACAATGGAATCAGAGAAGCAAAAGGCAAGGGGGTACACTGGGGGAAGAGCAACACAGGTAGTACATGGGTGGGCTAAAAATAGCTGGATGGAGAGGTGAGTGGAGGGAGGAAATAATAACCAGGGGAAGAGAAATGGACCATATATACAATAGCCTCCACTAGACCGTCTGACAAGACGAAAAGGACCTTATATACAATAGCCTCCTCTAGACCTTTTGACAAGACGAAAAGGACCATATCTTACAGCTACGTAGGCTAAGTTATTAAGATTATCTTACAGCTACGTAGGCCAAGTTATTAAGCCATGATTATCTTACAGCTACGTAGGCCAAGTTATTAAGTCATGATTATCTTACAGCTACGTAGGCCAAGTTATTAAGTCATAAATATCTTACAGCTACGTAGGCCAAGTTATTAAGCCATGATTATCTTACAGCTACGTAGGCCAAGTTATTAAGCCATGATTATATTACAGATACGTAGGCCAAGTTATTAAGTCATGATTATCTTACAGCTACGTGGGCTAAGTGATTAAGCCATGATTATCTTACAGCTACGTAGGCCAAGTTATTAAGCCATGATTATCTTACAGCTACGTGGGCTAAGTGATTAAGCCATGATTATCTTACAGCTACGTAGGCTAAGTGATTAAGCCATGATTATCTTACAGCTACGTGGGCTAAATGATTAAACCATGATTATCTTACAGCTACGTAGGCCAAGTTATTAAGCCATGATTATCTTACAGCTACGTGGGCTAAGTGATTAAGCCATGATTATCTTACAGCTACGTAGTTATTAAGCCATGATTATCTTACAGCTACGTAGGCCAAGTTATTAAGCCATGATTATCTTACAGCTACGTGGGCTAAGTGATTAAGCCATGATTATCTTACAGCTACGTAGGCTAAGTTATTAAGCCATGATTATCTTACAGCTACGTAGGCCAAGTTATTAAGCCATGGTTATCTTACAGCTACGTAGGCTATGTTATTAAGCCATGATTATCTTACAGCTACGTAGGCCAAGTTATTAAGCCATGATTATCTTACAGCTACGTAGGCTAAGTGATACGATTATTTTCTAACTGCAAACTACTCTGGACGACGGCAAAAACTTGGCAAAACGACTCTAATCAAACAAATAACGGAGAGAATTTTACTGATTGTTTTTTATTTGTCTTGGTGGCGGTGTACATACTGCTCCTTTTCAGTTTCCTTGCCCTGATATTTTTTACGTGCTAAAATTATACACGGAACTTAATTTTTTTGTCGTCCGTCTCCGATAATACTTGCAACAAAATCCTTAACTACCCTATTATCTTCCGCTTCCTATAAACCTAGCAACTCATCCTCATTTATCATGTTATTCGTCGTCTCCGATAAAACTAGCACTTCATCAGCATCAACTTTGAAATCAGGAGTCAATGTAAAACATCTGTGTATATATATATATATATATATATATATATATATATATATATATGTATATATATATATATATATATATATATATAAAGATATTATCTGTGAATGACTTCTCCATCTGTGAAAATGACTGGAAACATCTGGCAATCGCACATCATGGAGATCATGTATAAGGAATAGTTTAACATCATTTGAGACTAAAGCAAAACTTAGAAGAGAAAAGAGTCGTGAAAAAGGATGGAAAACCCTGTGGATCAGTGGGCCTGACTTGTTCATTCTATGACCTTGTGTGTTTGTCAAACATTGGTAGAATTAGCCCCGTGAGAAGCTGTTCGGCAAAAACAAAACACAATAGCCCTAAAAAAAAATACACAATAGCCCCATGGGACCATCTGACAAGACGAAAAGGGCCATATACACAATAGCCTCCACTAGATTTTTTGACAAGACGAAAAGGGCCATATACACAATAGCCTCCACCAGATTTTTTGACAAGACGAAAAGGGCCATATACACAATAGCCTCCACTAGATTTTTTGACAAGACGAAAAGGGCCATATACACAATAGCCTCCACTAGACCTTTTGACAAGATGAAAAGAGTCATATAAATATATGTCTGTATATCTGAATTAATTTACTTCTATATTTAATATTACGGCATAGCCAAACAACACATACACTTTTGATATAAAGAAAGCCGCGGTAGAACAGTGGTTAGAGAAGTGGGCTAGGGAGGACAAAAGGTTAGGGTTCGAACCCACGATAGTAGGGTTTCTAGGTTTACCATGACATTTAAAAATTGATAAGAAATGCGCTCCTGGGAAATAAAGACAGCTGATCTATTCTTTAACAAATTATTTCAAAATGTACCAATGATCATAGTCAAAATCTATCTATTGACCTTTCGAGCCGTAACCGGCCCATAGGGCGTAGACCAAGATACACCTTCTCCTATATGAATTTTTGTTCTAGCAGTTTCCTTTTAAAGATATTTTATCAAATCTCGCCATCTGTCTCTGTTCTGTGCAAGCAGTTCTATCTCATTGAGGGAGCCGATTCCTGCTGCTCTTGCCTCTCTCATCAATGTTCTTCTCAGTGTCTCCCTGGGTCTTCCTCTTTTTCTTTTACCTGTTGTTTCCCATATGAGGGCTTGCTTTGCTATTCGATTATTATCTCTTCTCATCACATGTCCAACGTATGACCATCGTCTTTTCTTTATTACTGAAGATATTAGTGGTTGATTGGCGATTTCTCTAATTTCCTCGTTTGTTTTGAATTCGTTCCATTCTATACCAAGTATTTTCCTTAGACATTTATTTTCGAATGCGTTCAACTTTGTTTCTATATCTCTTGTTGTTTTCCAGCTTTCACACGCATACGTAAGGGTTGATAGTACATTTGATTTGAATAGCCTAAGTTTTGTGTTATAGTCAAAATATGAACAGCAAAATATAACACACAAAACGCAACATTCTAAGCCTGACGACTATCTTTCTTTCATCTGATAAAAACAACCTCCAACACTTAAAGACACATTTGTGAGAAGAACGCTTCATTTCAACATGCTTGCCATAGCAATAACATGGCGGATAAGTAAAGAAGAAACACCAGTAGGATTTCCAATTATACGGAGCTCAACCGAAGACTACATTTTTCATCTTTAATAATGTGTATGTATTGATAGGTGACAATGGATTGGTGAAGCAGTAAAGTCATAATTAACAAAATATGGGAGAGAGGGAAAAAGGTGGGGAGGGGGGGGCGCCGCCCATGAGGTCTAGATTTATGCTCGAAAGATAAGTCGTCGTGTTTGTGCTCTAGATATAAGAAAGATAAGGCCTCGCCTTTGTGCTCTAGATATAAGAGAGATAACGCCTCGCCTTTGTGCTCTAGATATAAGAAAGATAAGGCCTCGCCTTTGTGCTCTAGATATAAGAAAGATAAGGCCTCGCCTTTGTGCTCTAGATATAAGAGAGATAACGCCTCGCCTTTGTGCTCTAGATATAAGAGAGATAACGCCTCGCCTTTGTGCTCTAGATATAAGAGAGATAACGCCTCGCTTTTGTGCTCTAGATATAAGAGAGATAACGCCTCGCTTTTGTGCTCTAGATATAAGAGAGATAACGCCTTGCTTTTGTGCTCTAGATATAAGAAAGATAAGGCCTCGCCTTTGTACTCTAGATATAAGAGAGATAACGCCTCGCTTTTGTGCTCTAGATATAAGAGAGATAACGCCTCGCTTTTGTGCTCTAGATATAAGAAAGATAAGGCCTCGCTTTTGTGCTCTAGATATAAGAAAGATAAGGCCTCGCCTTTGTACTCTAGATATAAGAGAGATAACGCCTCGCTTTTGTGCTCTAGATATAAGAGAGATAACGCCTCGCCTTTGTGCTCTAGATATAAGAGAGATAACGCCTTGCCTTTGTACTCTAGATATAAGAGAGATAACGCCTCGCTTTTGTACTCCAGATATAAGAGAGATAACGCCTCGCCTTTGTTCTCGAGATATAAGAGATAACGCCTCGCTTTTGTGCTCTAGATATAAGAGAGATAAGGCTTCGCCTTTGTGCTCTAGATATAAGAGAGATAACGCCTCGCTTTTGTACTCTAGATATAAGAGAGATAAGGCTTCGCCTTTGTGCTCTAGATATAAGAGAGATAAGGCCTCGCCTTTGTGCTCTAGATATAAGAGAGATATGGCGTCACCTTTGTGCTCTAGATATAAGAGAGATAACGCCTCGCTTTTGTGCTCTAGATATAAGAGAGATAAGGCCTCATCTTTGTACTCTAGATATAAGAGAGATAACGTCTCGCCTTTGTGCTCTAGATATAAGAGAGATAACGCCTCGCCTTTGTGCTCTAGATATAAGAGAGATAAGGCCTCGCCTTTGTCCTCTAGAGATAAGAGAGATATCCCCTCTCCTTTGTCCTCTAGAGATAAGAGAGATATGGCCTCGCCTTTGTCCTCTAGAGAGAAGAGAGATATGGCCTCGCCTTTGTCCTCTAGAGAGAAGAGAGATATGGCCTCGCCTTTGTCTTCTAGAGAGAAGAGAGATATGGCCTCGCCTTTGTCCTTTAGAAATAAGAGATATAAGGCCTCGCCTTTGTGCTCTAGAGATAAGAGAGATAAGGCCTCGCCTTTGAAATGTAGATATAAGAGAGAAAAGGCCTCGCCTTTGAAATGTAGATATAAGAGAGAAAAGGCCTCGCCTTTGTCCTCTAGATATAAGAGATATATGGCATCGCCTTTGTCCTCTAGATATAAGAGAGATATGGCATCGCCTTTGTCCTCTAGAGATAAGAGAGATATGGCATCGCCTTTGTCCTCTAGATATAAGAGAGAAAAGGCCTCGCCTTTGTCCTCTAGATATAAGAGATATATGGCATCGCCTTTGTCCTCTAGAGATAAGAGAGATATGGCATCGCCTTTGTCCTCTAGAGATAAGAGAGAAAAGGCCTCGCCTTTGTCCTCTAGATATAAGAGATATATGGCATCGCCTTTGTCCTCTAGATATAAGAGAGATATGGCATCGCCTTTGACCTCTAGAGATAAGAGAGAAAAGGCCTCGCCTTTGTCCTCTAGATATAAGAGATATATGGCATCGCCTTTGTCCTCTATATATATGAGAGATATGGCATCGCCTTTGTCCTCTAGAGATAAGAGAGATATGGCATCGCCTTTGTCCTCTAGAGATAAGAGAGAAAAGGCCTCGCCTTTGTCCTCTAGATATAAGAGATATATGGCATCGCCTTTGTCCTCTAGAGATAAGAGAGATATGGCATCGCCTTTGACCTCCAGAGAAAAGAACCCGCGTTCTGGACAAGAAGGTCCTTGTTTAGATTCCCACCACTGACGGTTGGGAATTTTTCATTGAGAATCAGTGGTTTCTTCGAGGATTAACCCTCTCCCGGTGCCTGGTTAGAGAGATCAGATACCACCTCTCGGATAACGTCAAAAAAAAGAGGAGGTCTCGTGGGCACTCTACACACGTTAAAGAACTCTTGGCTGTTGGAAATCGAAAACAGTAGGCCTAAAATAGCCGCCTCTCGGGTAAAATTAATAGAATAAATCTTCCCATAACGTCAAAACTCTCGGGTAAAATTAATAGAATAAATCTTCCCATAACGTCAAAACTCTCGGGTAAAATTAATAGAATAAATCTTCCCATAACGTCAAAACTCTCGGGTAAAATTAATAGAATAAATCTTCCCATAACGTCAAAACTCTCGGGTAAAATTAATAGAATTAATCTTCCCAAAACGTCAAAACTCTCGGGTAAAATTAATAGAATAAATCTTCCCAAAACGTCAAAACTCTCGGGTAAAATTAATAGAATAAATCTTCCCATAACGTCAAAACTCTCGGGTAAAATTAATAGAATAAATCTTCCCAAAACGTCAAAACTCTCGGGTAAAATTAATAGAATAAATCTTCCCATAACGTCAAAACTCTCGGGTAAAATTAATAGAATAAATCTTCCCATAACGTCAAAACTCTCGGGTAAAATTAATAGAATAAATCTTCCCATAACGTCAAAACTCTCGGGTAAAATTAATAGAATAAATCTTCCCAAAACGTCAAAACTCTCGGGTAAAATTAATAGAATAAATCTTCCCAAAACGTCAAAACTCTCGGGTAAAATTAATAGAATAAATCTTCCCATAACGTCAAAACTCTCGGCGATAAAAAATGACAGTGCCGTTGTAGTCGGAGAATATCTGCCTGTATTGCAAAGGACACTTAACCACAAAGATGTCGGTTTGAAAAAATAGGAAAAAGTAATTTTCAAGCAAAATTCCATCCCTTGAGATATCACTTGAGTAATAACGCTGGCGCACACAAACAGCAACAAAATAATATGAAGCAAGCTTTAGTACATTATTTCAAAGACTTAATTTGTTTCTTCTGCACTATGAGGCACGAGATTAATGAACTTTTGAATTTATATTTTTAGTGGAGTGATGCTAATGAAGAAAAAGTGTTTGACAAATTTATTATTATCTGTAGCGTAATATTTACGTGTTTATAGATATGTTCTTTAATGGCAAGAAACAGAACGACTTGGAAAGTGTTTGTTGAAGGCCTATGCTCACAGGAATAGATAGATAGATAGATAGATAGATAGATAGATAGATAGATAGATAGATAGATAGATAGATAGATAGATAGATAGATAGATAGATAGATAGATAGATAGATAGATAGATAGATAGATAGATAGATAGATAGATAGATAGATAGATAGATAGATAGATAGATAGATAGATATGCAAAAGAGAGAAAGTAACATTACCATTGTACTGTGACTTATATCAACTATTAATCTTACAGCAATATAAAGCAACATGTTGGTTTATGCGCGGCTTTGATTTAAAAAAATTAAGTAGCCGTGCCCTCTGCCAGATTTTAAACACATTGTATGCCAAAATTATTAACTTTAACAGGTTTCTTGCTGGCATAGTGTTTTCCACTTTAAAAGTACAAGTTGTTAAACTCTATTATTAGCCAAGAAGTAATTTCCCACCTCCAGTTTATTTAACAAGTTCATCTTCTTCTATTTTCGTTTAGTGGTTTCGCATGCGTGAAGATTTATAATTCTGTTATCGAGTTTGCAGCTCCGTGATGGGTTCCTGCAGATTATCCAGGTTTGCTGCTGCTAGTGGAAGAAAAGAAGTCAAAGTTTCAGGATGTGTGAAATCAAAGGAAGGAAATATAATAATGGGACAGGAGAAGACAATGGAAAGATGGGCAGAATATATCAGTCAACTCTATGATGATGAAAGACCAGAATTAAACAATTCAAATGAAGACACAGGACCACCAATAATGCAGAGTGAAGTGGAGGACGCAATTCAACACATGAAAAGAGGCAAAGCTCCAGATCCCGACAATATAACAATCAAAGAGATAAATGCATTAGGAGAGTTGGGAGTACAAGTCATAACAAAATTACTCAATGACATATATAACACTGGACTCATACCCGAAGATCTACTAAAATCTATATTTGTAGCCATACCGAAGAAGTCAGGAGCCACTCATTGTGAAGACCACCGTACTATTAGTCTCATGAGCCATATGACTAAAATATTACTAAGAATAATCATGAGGTGTAAAAGGAACAAAAAATTAAAACCAGAAAAAAGTGAGGAACAATGTGGATTTGTGGAAGGAAAGAGCACCAATAATGCAATATACATTTTCAGAACATTGATAGAAAGATCTATAGAGGTAAAGAAAGATCTATATATGTGCTTTATAGACTACACGAAAGCATTTGACAAGGGAAAGCATGTGGAAATAATCAATATGCTGGAGAAATCAAACATTGATGGCAAGGATCTGCGAATCATAAAAAACAAGTACTGGCAACAAACAGCAGCTATACGAATTAACAACCAAACAGGACAATTTCAATTTATAAAACAAGGAGTCAGACAAGGCTGTGTTCTGTCGCCGGATTTGTTTTCACTATTCAGCGAATATATTATGAGATCAATAGTAGACAAAAAAAGGAATTGAAGTCAACGGTCACAACATAAATAATTTGTGATATGCGGATGACACAGTCTTAATAGCAGAGACAGAGAACGAACTACAAGAAATGATAGATATAATAGTAAAAGAAAGCAACAAGAAAGGTCTCAGTCTGAATAATAAGAAAACAGAAGTAATGATTATATCGAAGAAACAATCATCACCATCATGCAGCATAAAAATAAACGAGACAAATCTGAAACAAGTGCAACGTTTCAAATACTTGGGCACAATAATAACATCAGATGGGAGATGCACCACAGAAATAAAAAGCAGAATAGCTCAGGACAAAATAGCATTTCAGAAAATGAAAAATATCTTATGCAACAAATCTATGTCAATAAAAATGAGAAAGAGAGTTCATCGGTGCTATATAGAAAAATTTCTGACCTATGGAAGCGAATCATGGACAGTAGACAAACAAATGAAAAGACGATTAGAGGCCACATAGATGGGATTTCTCAGAAGAATGTTGAAAGTTCCCTGGACAGCTAAAAAGACCAATGAGGAAGTTCTCAAAAAGGCCAACACAAAAAGGGAGCTCTTAAAAGACATCAGAAAGAAGCAATCAACATTTTTTTCGGACACATCATGAGAAGAGGAAAGTTGGAATACTTGGTTACAACTGGCAAAATAAAAGGAAAGAGAGATCGCGGGCGACAAAGAGAGAAAATACTGGATAGCTTGGTGTCATGGCATGGAAAACAGTCAACAACAGAACTGATACGATGCACTGTAGACAGAAGATTGTGGAGGGACATGATCGCTTACACCAACCGGTATGGCACATGATGATGATGTTGAGTGGAGATAAATACTTTTCGGGACGTGAAACTCTCAGTTAGCTCTGCGCATTGACTACTTGGGCTGCCCAAAACGTTTTCTCTGACGCGATCAACAACTTGCTCCGAGACCGAAGGTTGGTCTGGATGTCCTTTTCTCTCATCACAGATGCATCTTTTGTCAATAAAATTGTTGTCTCTTCTTCTTCCACCTTTCAGCTCTCTGTGGAGCGCAGGTCTTCAACAAACACTTTCCAAGCCGTTCTGTTTCTTGCCATTCTTTTAAGATCGTTCTATGTCTTCCTCATCATCTTCATCTCTGCTTCTATCTGTCTTCTCCAAGAATTTCTTGGTCTTCCTCTTTGTCTTTTTCCCTGGGGATTCAAAAAAAGGGCCTGTTGTGTAATACTCTCAGTTGGCTTCCGCAGTGCGTGTCCTATCCAGCCTCATCGTTTTCGTTGTATCTCTTTATCCACTGGTATTTGACTGGTACATTTCCATAATTCTATGTTAAGAAATGGCAGATTATTTATATTCGAGCTATGGACTAAGCAATGTTTACATTGAACAACACGATATATGTTATTGCAGCGAGTTGGCAGATTTTTGAAAATGTTTTCAAGGGTTTGAACATAAATGTTTGTTCACAGTTCGTTTAACTTCGCTGTAGATAAAGTCGTTAATTGGATGGCTTCGTTTCAGACGTTTGTGACGTTGGTAGCTAAGGACCTAACTTGTGCAAACGGATGGCATTGGCAAGGATCATTTTGAATCTATGAAGTGGGCTCATTGTGTGTTTAACTCAAAAAGCATATGTGCTTTTTAACCAAAGACCTTTTTTTTGGGGACTCAAAGAAGATATCCCCTATGGAAGAATAAATTGTACTATTAGTCCCATAAATGATTCGCTTCCAGAGGTTTATGATGTAAACAAAGCAGTTTTGTCATTGCAAGTGAATAATGTCCACACCTATAATTGGTCAGGATTGTGTAGCAGCAGCAGCTTTATAGCGAACACAGAAAACATCATAGGATTGTGCTGTTCTGAAACAGCTATGCCATGCTACCCTAGAATTGCCTTTAATGGGATTACTGTGACCACAAACCACTCTCCATGTGTGTGCCACATATTTACACCCCAGAAAGAAATACTGAATATAACAACATCATGTGCCGTCTGTGATATTAATGACCACAGACCAGGAGCCTCCAGTATGATTGATACAACTGTTGCACCAAGCATTTCATCAGCAGAGCCATATCTATGGAATGTTAATCTGACATTGTTCTTGAATGATGTCCAAGTTAATGAGACATCAGAATCGTGTGGCGGCAGCTACAAGAAGGGAGCGGAGAACATCAAGTTATGTTGCTATAAAGGAGACTTGCCTTGCTATCCCAGAATTGCCTTAAATGGGATCACTGTAGTTGAAAACTTCTCCTCCTGTGTAAACTACACATTCACATCTAAGAGTGAATCAGTGAAGGTCACACAATCATATTCTCTCTGTGGTTTTACTAACTACAGGTCATGTGGCTTCTGTTGGATTGGAAATGATAACTTACCACCACTGTGTGTCTATATGTTTGGAATTGGAGTCATCAATGACGGCCTAACATCATCAAGTGCTATGACGATCATCATTTTCGGGAGGACGTGAACTCCCATGGTATATGGTGGATAGGCGGCAGGAACCATTGAAGGCTATGTCTGAAAAGTGTTCCTTCTTGCAGTTTCCTCATATTCCAAGTCCGGCTTGTTGCAGGAGCTGTGAGTTAAGTGCTCTGTGCATACCGTGAGCTGTGTGTCTCATCCGGTTTGATCCTGCTTCAATATCCCGCTTGTTTACGATGAATGATGATATTGTATGACAGGGAACAGTTGGCTGTGTTCACTTTCTGCGCGGTTTCGCCTTATGTCTTTTGGCGTGTGCTGAGACTGCTACGATGGGGACTACAGTTACCTTTCTTTGTTTGGGAGATGAGTTAGTAATTTGGATGATTCCACTGGCACGGGCGGTTGAGCAATTATGGATTTTAATTCGTTTGCTGTGATACCGAGGCCTTCCATAACCAATAACCAATTCTATGTTAGTGATTTTGTCCTGCCATTTTCATCCTTTTATTCTACGTAAACATGCAGTAATGAAAGTCTGTATCTTCATGATTGTCATTTTAGTTGTTCTCCATGTTTCACAGAATAAAATTGTTGTACCACTTCAAAATATATTTGTTTGTACGAGAGTCCACATTAAATTTGCATTTGAAAGCACTTTGAACAGTCACAACGTTGTTTGTTATAGCTAGTTCAATACGTATCAGTTCCATTGCTGTGAGCTGAGTGTCATCTTGGATTTCACTGCCCTCTGATGGCAAGAGAAGTGCACAGAGTTTGTATGGGAAGGAATATAACATTTATGAGCAAGCCTGGATGATTAACAAGAACACATCACTGAAGTTGTAAACTCAATCACACTGGAAATACTGCAGGGAGTCTGGTCCGGTCTGGATTATCGCATCGATGTTTACTAAATGGAGACTGGGGCACACATCATGTTGTATAGAACAGCACCTATTACCACACAGAATTATAAGTCGATGCAGCTGTAGCCAATAATTTAATAGACTATTCCAATATGTTTTTGTTTTCATCATCATCATTATCATCATCATCATCAATTACAGGGCCTGCTGGCGTGGGTGAGCGTGTCTCTCCACAACTTTCGATCACGACAGTTATTTATCATTTATGTTGTTGACCTTCTGCCAAGCCATTCTCTTAGCTATCTGGTATTTTTTCTCTTTGCTTCCCTCTATCTTATCGTCCCTCAATTTTACCAGTTGTTACAATATATTCCAATTGTTCTCTTCTCATTACATGGCCAAAAATAATGATTATCACTTCCTAATATTGGAAATTAGCTCTCTTTTTGCTTTGACCTCTTTCAGAACGTTTTCATCACTCTTCAGAGCTGTCCATGGTACTCTCAACATTCTTCTGTAAAACCACATTTCTACAGACTCCGGTGATTTTCTTGTCTGTTGTCCTATTGTCCATGATTCGCATCCATATGTTAAGACTGGCTCTACATAACATTTAAGAACTCTTTTTCTTGTTTATATTGTAAAAAATGGATTGCATAGTATCTTCCTCATGTTTTGGAAACTGCTTTTGCTTGAGACATTCACTCTTTTTTTTAAATAGATGCTTGGAATAAAGGAGTGTTTTTGTGGGTGACCTGCATATAGTTGAAATAATCCTGTTACGTATTTATATTCATAATATTCAACTATTGTGATAAGTGGTTATTTATATGATTATTTCACTCCACTTGTGCGCGAACTGCCAATGACCTTGATGTTATGCCCAATAATTGGATCTCATCAAACAGGTCTGTGGGCTTACCAATATCTGCGTTGGTGAGGAGTGGATACCAGTGCCTACGTCATTCAAGGGGACTTTTCTCGTGTATTGTCACACTCAACAGGAAAAGTGAGGAATAGAACCCGGTCGTGGTTAATGCCGAGGTCAACGGTCTCATCTGCGATAACACCGATGAGAAAGATGCAGTCATCTATACAGGCGGATCTGTAAGACGACACCAAAGAAGTGCATGGGCATTTACAGCACGCTCGGCAGGCAGAATAGTCAAGGGAGACAGTGGTGCATACGCCATGACCACGAGTAGCATGACAATGGAGGCGATGGCAGTGACCAAGGCATTCAAATGGTTAGAGTCACAAGACTACACCCACACATGTATACTGAGTGATTCGATGAGCATGATTAAAAAAGTGGAGGCGGGCTCTGTACGCATGCAATGGGTAGAGTCGTTGCAGAAATCTAAAATACGTAAGGTCACCTTTGTCTATGTCCCTGGACATGCGGGAGTACGGGGAAATGAAAGAGCGGACAGGTTGGCTAGCTGCGCTGTCGTTGAGGACGATGATAAACCTGTAGTGGTCATATCTGTTGATATAGAAGATATAATAGTGTGCTTCTAGCTAGGTTAGACCGTTATCAACATATGAATTGTCAAATAATCAACGGCTGGCTTTCTTTCTTTCTTTCTTTCTATCTTTCTTTCTTTCTTGTAAAAATACATGTGTTCATGATTGATTCTTCACTTGGCTGTCAATATGATAAGCTGTTCACAATCTTTTTCACTTCTTCTTTTTTAAAAATATTGTTTGAGTTACTTCAAAATACTTATTCCAACCGGTCTTCAAAATCATAAATCCATTATCTGGATACAAAATGTCATACAAAATGATAGAGATAAGAGCTGATAGACTATACCGCTTACATGAACATAAAAGATCAAATACGGCCCACAATCGTGATGTTTTATAAATGCACCTGCGGCAGTGACAGATTACATAAATATCATGAGCTATATTTTTATTTTATTTTAAACCAATGATTGTGTTCATGCTATCTATTATACATCTATTCAACACCTCATTCTCTCACAGATTAACACAGTTACATATGCTTGTCCTCACTACAAGTTCCCTTCACACAAATATTCAGCATCACGTTTATTTTCCGCACTGGTGCAAAAGCACGAACGCAAATACGTGCGGAGAGTACTGCCCCGCCTTAGTATAAACATCAAACAATTCTGTTCTAATAAATTCACATGGCGTACTTTTGCGGATTATCTGCGAATTGTTGATATACACCGGTAATTCTGACATGACTCCTAGACACCTGAACATCAAGGCGACTATTGAAGATGTTTTTGCCTAAATATTATTAATCGCGAGCCAATCAAATATGTTATTTGGGCGTCTGCCGTGGCCTTATCAGTTCACTTCATGCGGTGAAATTAAGTTTAAAGCCCTGAACAACACTGGACGCCATGTTAACTTGAGATCTATAGCCCGTTCAGAAATTCGTGCCCACAGAGTTTATTAATTATCTCGGAAACTGTTTGATGAATTTCAATAACTTTTTAAAATGAATTCTTATTTTTCACCGACCTTAATTAAGCCTGATTTTTTTCCCTACTGTCATGCATTTAGGAAAAGTTTTTCTTTCTTTAAGGTATATAAAAATATGATTTTCTTGCTTGTCATATTTTTCAGGAATTTACAAATTTACAATACCTACATTTGCTGTAATCAACATTGTAATTTAAAAAGGCAAAATGGCATGTGTTTATGCATACAATCTTTGCACGTGCTCGCACTTATTGAACGTGATTTTGAAAGACGCGTCACTTTTGTCATTTCTGATTTCTTGTTAAATAGGTCCAGGGGCGTACTTTGACAAAGTATTTACTATTCATGTATATTCTTTTGTATGTGATAATTTGTAAGCTGTTGTGAATGACTACTTGATTTTTAAAATCATGAAGAGTTTAAAGTGTAAATTCATCACTATGTAAAAGGTAACTGTGTTATTGTACAGGCACTTTTGCAATTACCTATCTCTATCACGAAGATATAAATTTAAATGAACAATTGTGACCCTCTTCAATGTGATACGGATACGCCTTTGACTTGCATTGTTAGAAAATTAACGTAATTTAAAGTAAAATCTAATGTTTAGAGCACGCGGTTTGATATTTTCCTAAAATTATATAACAAAAAAAAAAAAAACGATTTGTGCAAAATTCAGACTACCTTTGTACTTAAATATTATCAAATCTGAAGGTCGATGCAAAAATAAGATTTCATGAAAATAATTACAGAAATTCATCAGTTTCCGAGATAATTGATCAACTCTGTGGGCACGAATTTGTGAACGAACTATAGTAACGAAGTATTTTAATTGGAAAGTGCAAGGATTGCAGAAATTGTTCAGTCAACAATTAGTGAAACGGTTTTAGTCTGAAAAGAAAGGAAGTTAAAGTAGTAGCGGTCGCTAAGAAAAAAAGGACCCACAAAAATATGTGAATAAAATGGAGCAGTGTTGAAGTGGGTCAACAACTTTAATAATCTTCAAATAGTAAACACTTCATGCGGGATATGCAGTTCTGAAATAAAATAACAATAGCCCAGACAAAGGAGCTACTCAACAAAATGAAAGCGTTCAATGTAATCAGTCGCTCTCAGATGTCGGAAAATCAATTATTCAATGCTGCATAGATATAGATCCTACCTTGTCATACGGAGGTGAATTATAGACAATAAAGAATAAGAAAGAATTATTTAGAGGCAAAAGAAAGGCAGTTAAAAGGAGATATGAAGACTTTTTATGATGCAGTGAGTACACAAACAAGAAATTTTGGGGGAAAATGTTGCTCTTCATTATATGGAGCAATACACACAAAGTAGTATAAGTAGCAAGGACATGCATCTTCTCGAAAGTTAAATACGAATGAGAATATTGGACAACCTCGCAAACAACATTACAGAAAATTGGTTAATTTGAAACAAAATGCTGCAGAGAAATCCCAAGGATATCTCGGGTTATGAAACAATAAATGAAGACTTAAACAACAAAACTTAAATTTTGACAAAATGTCAAACAACATCTTATAGAGGAAAATACAATTGTAGGCAACGTCTACAAAGGCAGCAGGCTGGAAAGTACTGTAATGGAAGGCAGGGTTCTAGGAAGACGAGACAAGGACAGACCGAGAAGAAAATGGATTTAAGACTGAAAATACCTTGAATTTTACAACAGAAGTTGGAGATATACCAGAAACAGATTACGTGATGAGTGCAACATCTGCAGAAGTCATGCAACCCGATGATAATGAATTTCTTTGGTCATGTCACGAAACGAGGGAAAAAAATGTAAATTGCTGCATCTATCCGATAAAATATATATATAAGGGAGACAGAGAAAGAAAGGGACAAAGAATACTCGAAAAATGAACCATCTGACTTGTAAAGGATTAACAGCAGCTAAGGAACAAAAGTTACAGAAAGATATGGAAGGTCATGATCGCATACGCCCGTTGGCACTGCCCTTAACGATTAAGAGCATACGATGGTATCATTCAGCAACGTATTATTGACTGTTGATGTGATACATATGAAGGTATATCTCAAACCATTCACAGAGGAAAGGTGGACGGAAAAAAAACTCGAAAACGTACTAGATATAAGATAGAACTACTAAACTAGATATAAGGTAGAACTACAATATTAGATATAAGGTAGAACTGCTATACTAGATATAAGGTAGAACTACAATATTAGATATAAGATAGAACTACTATACAAGATATAAGGTAGAACTACTATACTAGATATAAGGTAGAAATACTATACTAGATATAAGATAGAACTACTATACAAGATATAAGATAGAACTACTATACTAGATATAAGGTAGAACTACTATACTAGATATAAGGTAGAACTACTATACTAGATATAAGGTAGAACTACAATATTAGATATAAGGTAGAACTGCTATATTCTAGAAATATGGTAGAACTACTATATTATAGAAATAGGGTAGCGCTACTATACTAGATATAAGGTAATAAAAAAAGTAAAGTACCCCCGTCACGCCAAGTGGCGTATATGGCGAATATGGTGTTAGTGACCATAAATTTTACAGACTTTCAGCACATCATTTTTGGGGTAATGTGGTCGGTATTACGCCCGTGCCGCGTTACTTCTTCTTCTTTTCTTTACCCCCAGTCACGCCAAGTGGCGTATAGGGAAATATGGTGTTAGTGACCCTATATTTTACAGACCTTCAGCACATGATTTTTGGGGTAATGTGGTCGGTATTACGCCCGTGCTGCTTTACTTTCCCAGAAAAAATCCGGTACCAATTTAAGGCTGGGTGAACCCGGAGCCGTCGGTTGGGATCGAACCCTACCCCTTGTCCGTAGTAGTCCAGTTCACTAACCACTGAGCTATCGCGGCTCCCACCAGTTAAATACTATATATATATATATATATATATATATATATATATATATATATATATATATATATATATATATATATATATATATATATATATATACGTATGTATGTATATTGCCTTTGGCGCCTTGACAGACGGTTGGTAACAAGTATTAAAAGTCAGTAGTTTGATAAAGCATTAGTGACTCATACTGGGTGCTGCTTTTCTGAATATCTTTTCTCGTGGCTGAATTTGCCAATCCTGGACAGACAGATCTATCCATAGAAGGAGCAAGGTGTACCGCGGTACTCGCCCTTGTCTCCTTTCTCTTGCGCCTTTTGTCTTCTGAATTTGACGTCAGCACTGTCTCGAAAGTTACTGTGCCATTTTTTATGTTTGCTCTCCATGTGCTACGATCTGCAGCCACATTTTCCCAGTTCCTTTCACTTATAGAAAATTCCCTCAAGGAAGCCTTGCAAACATCCGTATATTTCAGCACAGGTCTGCCCTTTGGTCTCATTTCCTCCTAAAGTTCGTCATATACATATACATACATACATACACAAACACACACACATACATACATACATACTTACATACATACATACATACATACATACATACATACATACATACATACATACATACATACATACATACATACATACATGCATACATACATACATACTTACATACATAATTCCAGTCATTATTTCATCTATAGTTATTCATTTTCGGGAAAAATAGAAACTGTTGTTCAAAGGCTATTGAGTTCTTGAGTTATTGGTGGGTTATCATCATTGCGCACCGTATATGTCCATAGGTACTCAGATCCACTCCTCATCATGTCCCGTACCGTCCAGCGACAGACGACTCCAACTCTGTGATGGTTGATTTGCCCTCTTATGCTCCCACTAAGCCTTTCATTTCTGGATGTACCCATCTCTACTCCCATCTCTTTCATTGGAAGGAGAAATGTGGACTCATGGTTGTCGAAGACCTGTGGCCTTCCCGCCTATCAAAGAGCATTAATGACGTCCGCCTGATCCATTGGTTTACCGTCTTCGAAGATTGTACAGGTAGCCAACCAGTCCGCTTTTTCATTTTCGCGTACTCCCGCATGTACAGGGACGTAGACAAAGGTGACTCCTCGTGTTGTTGACTTCTATACTGACTCAGCCCACTGCTTGGTTTGTGGCAAAGAATAAGAGACACGAATAAAGCTGCGTCAAAACATCATCTGAGGCTTCTCAGTGCTTGTATCTGTCCAACTGCAACTTAATGCAGTGAATCATAGAGACCAACACACACAGCTTAAAAGAAAATTTAATCATTTGACATGAAATGCTACAAATAAATTCTATTAATATTCTGGATAGACAAAAGAACACACAGGAGAATCTTAAGAAAAATTACAAGAAAGGAGAACAGGTAAAAGAATTTAGTTAAGAAAAAATCTTAATATTTTGGTCCGTAACAAACGTTACAATGGTCTCGGATGAATATTAATGAAGGACACAGTTCCTGATAAGCGGATAAATGATGAAGCGCCCTAAGAAACGATGAGACCAAGGCAGCAAGGACTCCCTACTGACTACATAGTCACTGATGGAGGCAACACAGCTAGAGCACAATAGGAATTCAGATTAACAGTAAAAAGAACACTGAGCTGGTTACTTGATGACATTTCTGAAATTATAACAGGAATCGGTCTGATGCTGCAGAGTTTGTTCACTGTTTTGTAATATCATGTGATCAGTGGTAAAGCAACTGGTTTACATATGAGCACCAATCGAGTACATCGTTGTGTACACGTGAACAAGAACATTTCTAGCCATTAAGGAAGATGCTTGTTTAATGTATTAGTCCTTTACATTCAAGTTTTAGATATCAATTCATCGATATATATGGTCACTGCAAAGGAAACATACATTTTCAATATATTATACAAAGCAAACTTTAATAGTTACAGACAAGTTTTTAAACGTGGTGTTGTAGCGTATGTCTCGAAGTTCGTATCATCAAGTTAAAGAAAGTCTACGCGTGCACCCTTTGTAATACAGTAAATATCAAACATTCCAATCTTGCTGAATGGTATCAATGTTAACATTATGAACATTTCTGATGCGTTGCTGTAGTAAATTAACGTTTGTAAAGTTGAACATTTAAACCGTTTACTCAGTCTGTTGTGACATTTGGAAGTCTAAACTCTCCCTAATCGTAGATTTTCTTGACTGCATTGATACGCGGCACGAACACGATCAATTACTTCAGTGTCATTGGAGGTCTTCCACAACGTTCATCTTTACACAAACAACCCCGACTTTTTGCCCCAAAAATAAATAGGCTGCTCTGTCTGAGGCGCTATCAGCTGCTCTGTCTGAGGCGCTATCAGCTGCTCTGTCCGGGGCTCTTTCAGCAGCTCTGTCCGGGGCGCTTTCAGCTGCTCTGTCTGGGGCGTTTTCAGCTGCTCTGTCTGGGGCGCTTTCAGATGCTCTGTCTGAGGCGCTTTCAGCTGTTCTGTCTGGGGCGCTTTCAGCTGCTCTGTCTGAGACGTTTTCATGTACTTTGCGCTAAAATGCCACTACATAACAACGATATATTTTATTTTTGCTTACTTGATCACATAAAATGGCTTTTCCTCAAGATTCGCGACCATCTTGTTTAACTAGTCACGTGACGCTAAAGCTGATACTGACGTAACAACGAACTGTAGTCTTCGAATTTCATCCTCACTCTTTATTTACTAAAACATTGGGTAAGTAAAGCAAAAAAGTCAAGTACCCCAGTCACGCCAAGTGGCGTATAGGGAATATGGTGTTAGTGACCATAAATTTTACAGACCTTCAGCACATGATTTTTGAGGTAATGTGGTCGGTATTACGCCCGTGCCGCTGTACTTTCTCAGAAAAAAAATCCGGTACCCATTTAAGGCTGGGTCAACCTGGAAACCGTCGGTTGCGGTCGAACCCTACCTCTTGTCCTTTGTAGTCCAGTTCACTAACCACTGAGCTATCGCGGCTCCCTAAACATTGGGTGTCTGTCTATTATTAGCTTCAGTTTTATAAAATGTCAAAAGTGCCTAAATTCTCCTGTAGGTAATAAAATATGATCCATTTTCTATTTATAATTAGTATTACACTTTGTCATACTAGAGCTGTAGTAATTGTCTAAACTTCAGTTTTCCCCTTCAAGTTTCTGTGCAAGCTTCACATAGACAGCCAACATTACCACTTGGTCATACTATAGCTGCAGTAATTGTCTAAACTTCAGCTTTCCACTTCAAGTTTCTGTGCAAGCTTGACATAGACAGCCAACATTTTTCACCTTGCTGGCATGGGACTCCTAGCTGGATCACGAAAGCTTCAAATGCTTACCACTATCTCTTGTTTTACTTGAAGATCTTCCTATTTACTTTTACTGGTTTTTTTTAATTGCAACGTGTTTTGCAACTTAAGATTGTTTCTATTGTCTTTGGCCTTCATTTATCTTTCTACTTAAATAGAATTACAAAATTCACTGCGCCCCGTATTACCTGTAAATAATAATTTTTTTCCCACCTTATCAGACAGCGAGAACAAAGTTGCTTAAACACGATAAAATTCTGAAGTTACAGATTCTTAGCATACAATTTAATGTAGAAGAGAGGTCATTAATACTTATTTACTGTTTATTGTAGATCAGGGATGGCCCGCGACGTCCTTTTTTTTGGCCCGCGGCGGATATAAAATAAAATCAGGTTGCATTGAGCAAAATGTGCTGGGTAAGATTGATTTAAAATTTGTTACATTAACTTCTACCGTGGAGAAAGCTAACTCAAATATTCCCTAGTCATCATCATGTGCCATACCGGTTGGCGTAGGTGATCATGTCCCTCCACAATCTTCTATCTACAGTGCATCGTATCAGTTCTGTTGTTGACTGTTTTCCATGCCATGACACCAAGCGATCCAGTATTTTCTCTCTTTGTCGTCCGCGATCTCTCTTTCCTTTTATTTTTCCAGTTGTAACCAAGTATTCCAACTCTCCTCTTCTCATGATGTGCCCGAAAAAATGTTGATTGCTTCTTTCTGATGTTTTTTAAGAGCTCACTTTTTGTGTTGGCCTCTTTGAGAACTTCCTCATTGGTCTTTTTTGTACCCTAGTAGTACCCTAGTATTCCCTAGTAGTTTGTTTAAAATAAAGTATAACTATTGGTGGAAACATCCGAGGTAAATCAAAGAAGAATAATTGTACAAGTAGACCTATGTTTAACACTCGGAACACTATAGTAGTTAGTTTAACGTCGCCTTCCCGTCATTCCAGACCCATCCTTTTTTTCCGTTTGATGATCTTGCGATCAACTGAAATAAAGGAAGAAGCCGACGAATGGTTCTAACACCGACTCTCGGTTCGGCGAATTCAAACAGTTTCCGCCAAGAAATACTGTCAGTCACCCACCTCCTCCTCCCCAACACATTCACCCCACAATTATTTTACTTTCAGTTTCTTTAATTCCAATCCTCTTTTTACTCAGTCAAAATTATATATCCGATATCCAATCTGATCATTCTGATTTTGTGTTCCATTTTTAACAGGAAACAGTGCAATTGTTGTAATCTGTGTTTTCATTGTCTGTTGCTTCGGTCGTGGTATAATATGTGCAATAAACGTCAATTAAATGAAAAAAAATCAGTTTTTGTCATGAGAAATGGGAACATAATTTTTTATTTATCAACAATAAGGATAGCAAACCGCAGTGCCTTGTGTGTTTGCAAGTGTTGTCTGTAAATAAAGAGTATAATCTTAAACGGCGTTACACACAGCACCACGCCGCTAAATACAAAGACTACATTGGTACAATACATTCTACACTTGTGTGCGATTTGAAGAAAAAGGTTAGTGCTCAGAAATATGTTTTTACTACATTAACAACAAAACAAACAAGTTCCTTAATGGCATCGTTTGTTGTAAGCGCAGAGATAGCGAAATAAAAAAAAAAGACTTCGTAAAGCGTTGTTCTATTAACATGGCGCGTGCATTTGGGGAAGAAAAAAATGCCAGTCATTTTGAGAGCGTTCCACTATCAAACAGACAGTCACTAATAGGGTTGTGGAAATAAGTTCTCATATATATAGTAAATTAAAGAGTTTCGTAACAAATTCCGCTTACTTTTCTCCGGCTTTGGATGAATCTATTGACTGAATATCAGACACGGCACAACTTTTAATTTTCATAAGAACTGTTTTAAAAGACTTTATTATCAATGAAGAGCTACTAGCTTTAGATTAATTGCATAATACGACCAAAGGTCAAGACATTTATCACTCAGTTATGAAAGTTGTTAACGGTATCGGTGACATAAACAGACTTTCAGCAATAGTGACAGATGGCGCTAAGTCAATGTGTGGTACTCAAAGAGGTTTAGTTGGATTATTAAGGAAGGCTGAAATCCATTGCCCAGCATTACACTGCATTATACACCAGGAGGCACTGTGTGGCAAGATTCTAGACGTGGAGGATGTTATGAAAACTGTAATAAAGTGTGTGGATTTAATAAAAGGCGGGGGCTTTGACACACCGACAGTTTATAAATTTTCTATCAGAAGTTGAGGCGGAATATAGCGATTTAGTGCTCTACACACAAGTACGCTGGCTAAGCAGAGAGAAATGCTTGTGGCGGCTTTTTTGCTTTGAGAAACGAGATAAAACAGTTTTTAGAGAAACATGATACCAACAAAGAACTGATCATAAAAATGTCTGATCCACATTTTAACAGCGTATTGGCCATTTTAACTGCTATCACCCAGCACATGAATTAACTCAACGTGAAGCTACAGGGAAGTTACCAAACAGTCTCAGATTTGGTAGGAAACCTAGATGGATTTATAAGTCAACTAAAAGTTTTTAGATTTACCCTGGCCAAAGAAAACTTCATTCATTTTCATTCGTGCAAAGAATTGATTGAGGAGCGCAGTGACACTGATTTCAAATTTTCTGTATTAATGTTAGACAAACTATTGGAGCAATTCAATGAACGATTTTCTGGCTTCAGTGGTATACAGCCAGAGCTGGCATTGTTTAACAACCCTATGAAGTGTGTGTGTGTGTGTGTGTGTGTTTGTGTGTGTGTGTGTGTGTGTGTGTGCGCGCGCGTGCGTGCGTGCGTGTGTGTGTGGCGAATCATAAAAGATCTATACTGGCAACAAACAGCAGCTATACGAATTAACAACCAAACAGGACAATTCCAATATATAAAGAAAGGAGTCAGACAAGACTGTGTTCTGTCACCGGATTTGTTTTCACTTTACAGCGAATATATTATGAGATCAATAGTAGACAAAAAAGAATTGAAGTCAACGGTCACAACATAAATAATTTGCGATATGCGGATGACACAGTCTTAATAGCAGAGACAGAGAATGAACTACAAGAAATGATAGACATAATAGTAAAAGAAAGCAACAAGAAAGTTCTCAGTCTGAATAGTAAGAAAACAGAAGTAATGGTTATATCGAAGAAACAATAATCACCATCATGCAGCATACAAATAAACGAGACAAATCTGAAACAAGTGCAACGTTTCAAATACTTGGGCACAATAATAACATCAGATGGGAGATGCACCACAGAAATAAAAAGCAGAATAGCTCAGGCCAAAATAGCATTTCAGAAAATGAAAAATATCTTATGCAACAAATCTATGTCAATAAAAATGAGAAAGAGAGTTCATCGATGCTATATAGAACCAATTCTGACCTAAGGAAACGAATCATGGACAGTAGACAAACAAATGAAAAAACGATTAGAGGCCACAGAGATGGGATTTCTCAGAAGAGTGTTGAAAGTTCCCTGGACAGCTAAAATGACCAATGAGGAAGTTCTCAAAGAGGCCAACACAAAAAGGGAGCTCTTAAAAAACATCAGAAAAAAGCAATCAACATTTTTGGGCACATCATGAAAAGAGGAAAGTTGGAATACTTGGTTACAGCTGGCAAAATAAAAGGAAAGAGAGATCGCGGACGACAAAGAGAGAAAATACTGGATAGCTTGGTATCATGGCATGGAAAACAGTCAACAACAGAACTGATATATTGCACTGTAGATAGAAGATTGTGGAGGGACATGATCGCCTACGCCAACCGGTATGGCACATGATGATGATGATGAAGTGTGACATTTTCCAACAACATGACACTTTTCAGTTGTAGTTATGTAACCTCCAAAGTGACCTCTTTTTACAATCAAAGATGGAGATAGGAGTTGACTTTTGGAAACTTGTGCCACGGGAAAAATTACCCGCATTGAGTGATTTCAGTTTGAAAATTACTTCTATGTTCGGAAGCGCACATATATGTGAATGCGCTTTTTCAACAACGAAGGAGATTAAATCGTCACAAAGAAACCGACTCACTGATGGTCACCTTCAGGATTTATTACGAATATCATCATCATCTTTACACATTGACTTTGATGAATTTGTTGCTGCACATGAACGTCCACATTGTTCTCATTAAGGTTTGTTACATGCCAACTTTAAAATGACCTAACTAAAACATATTTGTTAAACAATATAAATAGCAACTTTTATTCATTTTTATAAATCAACTAGGCATTTTTAACTCTGTTGCAACAAAATTATTTATGTAATCAAATAATGCCGATAAATAACAAAAACATTACCTTAAAACAAATGCCAAGTTTATTTTTATTGATGTTGTTATGTGTGTATCCCGCCACAAAAAAAAAAAATAATAATAAAAAAGTGGACCGCCATTTGAAAGAAATTGGCCATCCCTGTTGTAGATAAAGGAGACGTCACAGAACTCGGAGCAAATCTGTAGATACTTGGTAACTTTTAGCAAATAAAGACGTGCAGGCACACTAATTGATTCAATGCCACGCTGGTTACGTAATGACGTAGTTCGCATCTATAGGCTGTTTCAAACTGCTTGACGCTGTATTCCATCCAAACTGTTGGACGTTGTATTCCAAACTGTTGAACATTGTATTCCAAACAATTGCACATTGCATTCCAAACTGCTTGATGTTGTATTCCAAACTGTTGGACGTTGAATTCCAAACTGCTTGACGTTATATTCCAAACTGCTAGACGTTGTATTTTGCCAAACTGTTGGACGTTGTATTCCAAACTGCTAGACGTTGTATTCCAAACTGCTAGACGTTGTATTTTGCCAAACTGTTGGACGTTGTATTCCAAACTGTTACATTATCAAGATTGCGTGACACACCCTTTGATAATCATGAAAACTTTCTTTCGTATATGCCATCACAAAAAACACAGACGCAACTTGGCCAGCCTATTTTTTCTTTCATTAAAAACAAACCATATCAGACAGTACAGCATATCAAACAACAGTATGTCAACATCACCATAACTATTTATAATTTTCTACAATTTCATATACATTCATATGCAGAATCTAGCTATTCCATATAGTAGGTTTTTGTAAATTAAAAAAAAAATCAGTTAGTGAAATGTATTTATATTTATGGTGTCGTTTTTTTTTATTTTTTTATTTGAGCCTCCGTCACACCAAGTGGCGTATAGGGAATATGGTGTTATTGACCATAAATTTTACAGACCTTCAGTACATAATTTTTGGGGTAATGTGGTCGATATTACGCCCGTGCCGCTTTAATTTCCCAGAAAAAAATCCGGTACCCATTTAAGGCTGGGTGATATGTTGTCGTTTGGGCTTTGTAAATCATGTTCACACATAGGCCCATTCAGCAGATACCACAAAACTCATTAAATAACAAGTGAAATCAACAAGTTTTATAATAATTAAATATATTCCCAAATGATTGCTTAAAATACCAAGACATACATGTGCAGATATTAACGGGAGTATTAATATTCTAATTAAACAGATAATTAATTTAACAAAATGTGAACAAAAATATAATTTCACAGCAACATCAAAGTATTATATCAACAAGAAGTTGTAAAGTGATATTAATTTATGTTATAAACTATTTTAAAAAGAAATTGACGAACATAAGAAGAAATAGAAAGGAAAAAAATTAATCACAGAGAAAGGTGGAAAAGCACTTTAAAAAAGTGAATAACTAGCCATAAGATCATAGTAAAAAGAAAGAAACAACAAAAATATAATGTGTAGGTAAATACATTTTAAAGTAAATGGAATCAGAGAATGTAATTTAGAATTTATTTTGCGAAAGAAATTCAAAGTATATATACAGGCTAAATGAAACAAGAGGTGTTGAAAAAGGAGGATATGAAGTTGAAATAAAACTTATATATATATATATATATATATATATATATATATATGTGTCGTTTTAGCAGAGGTTTGGTAGCAAGCAATCATGATAAGTCAGTAGTTTTGTACAAATATTAGTGTCTTATGCTGGATGCTCCTTTGCTGAACAGTCTCTCTCGTGGCTGAGTCTGCCAATATTGGACAACGAAGGAACAAGTTGTATTCGTGATGTCTGGCCTCGTCTCGTTTCTCCTGCTCCTTTTGTTTTGTGAAATTGATATCAGCACTGCCTCGAAAGAAAATATATTCTAGTCTTCTGATTGATGTTAATATCTCTACTTATCTGTTAGCATTCCTTTATTCTTGTTTAGAATACAAACTTCACAGATGACACGTTCACTTCTTTTGTAGCTTACTTGTATTACTTGCAAACCTCTTGAGTTGTATTACATTTGCAATATAATATTATATGTGTGTGTGTGTACGTGTATGTGTGTGCGTGTGTTAGAATATATCTGTTAGCATTTCTTATTATTGTTTACAATACAAACTTCACAGATAACAGGTTTACTTCTTCTGTAGTTTACTTATATTACTATGTGCATACCTCTTGAGTTTTATTTCAAGGGACTAGGTAGTCTAGAGGTACGACGTCGGCCTAAGGGCAGAAAAGACCCAGGTTCAAAGCCCACCACATATAAACATAAATATAATCAAAAGTAACGTAAAACCCGGACAAATAATACAAATGAGTGCAACCGTAATTCCGAGTTTTCCTTTTCCCGTGTACCCGAAATGCACAGAATATGTGAAAACATGAGGTGTACAACAAATGTCTGGCGTTGATTCAGTAAGTTCTTTCCGCTTTAGCGAGGGGTAGGGGGTTAGACACACCACGGCCTGCACCAGACAGTTGGATTAGTCTTACAGTAAAGAGACTACCAGAGGGAATATATATCTGTAGATGTTTCCGAGTGATGTACATTATTTTTAGTTAACTTATACTAGCTATCATGAGGCAGGCCTGGAGACAACAGAGTTGGAAACTGTCAGCAACCCATACTAGATGGCTTGCGCCACGATTGGTAAATTATTCAGACCCTACTCCACCTCTTCGCGGTGCGTCTAGTACATACTAACTAGTCTACTCTGGCTAAGTGAGTAGGAAGCAGAAGGGAAAGCAACTCGGTATTCATAAATACCGTGCTGAAGTCGGATGTGTTGGGTTGAAAGATGCAAATAAACCACAACACATAGCATATACGCCTACTTAACGTCCTAAAGACAATTTTTTTAAAAAATTTCTTCCGAGGCATTGCTGATATCAATTTCACAAAACAAAAGGAGCAGGAGAAACGAGACGAGGCCAGGCATCACGAATACAACTTGTTCCTTCATTGTCCAATATTGGCAGACTCAGCCACGAGAGAGACTGTTCAGCAAAAGAGCATCCAGCATAAGACACTAACATTTGTACAAAACTACTGACTCATCATGATTGCTTGCTACCAAACGTCTGTTAAAACGACATACATATATGTATATATTCTTCCTCTTTTATCTTTTCACTGATACCGAAAAGGTGTCGTGGTTATATCATGTGTCGTTCTTGAGCTGCTCGAACTGTCTGAATTAGTGATTTTCGTTTGTTGTTACATGTCTCTATCACTGTATCTATCCATCTTCTTCTTGGTCTTCCTCTTGGTCTTTTCCCATGCATTCCTGAGAAGAGCGCCCTTGATGGTGATTGGTGAGGATTCATTCTGACCAGGTGGCCAAACCATTTAAGTTATTGTTGCTCTATATATTCTTGGCAGGGATATATGTATATATAAGTTTTATTTCAATTTCATATCCTCCTTTTTTGAACTTCCGGTGTCATGGCGACTACGTGTTGTCGTTTTCATAATTCGGCTCTTGTTGATATATTTAAATGGTTTACGCGACAGTCTCGTTGTGAAATTATGTGTTGCTATTCCCCGTTTGAAGTATTTTACTTCTGACGGGTGGATGGACTGTGAACTTTATCGATATTTATGTGGAATATGTTTATTCTTCCTTTGTGTCGTGTGTTCGCGGTTCGATAGGCAAGCACATGGTCCGACAAAATGATGTCGTTAGTCGGGTGTGTTCAACCCGATTGTAAAAAGTCTGTGACGGTGGATGGGGCGGAGGAATTTAAAATAATCAACGGCCCAGAAAGCGAAAACACCAAAGTGTGTGGTACACATGAGGCATATTCAGAACACGAAAGACGAATATGGCAGACCACCGTGAAAGAGATTGGAGCCTCATCACGTAACAGTCCAAAGAAAACCAAGGTAAACAAAGAAAGACCTACAATTCTCAAGACCTACAATTAAATATCAAAGTTGAAGGAATACCTCTAGAGACAGTCCAGAGCTACAACTACCTGGGACATACTATAACCAGTGATGTAAAATGTACAACTGAAATAAATAAAAGAATAGGAATGGCAAAAAGTAATTTCAATGCTATGAAAAATATACTAACATCAAAACAAATAACACCAAGGCTGAAACTAAGAATAGTAAATGTTACATCTTCTCAATATTCCTGTATGGTGCAGAAATATGGACATTAGACCAGAAAACAGACCAGAACATTGAAGCCTTTGAAATGTGGATTTATAGAAGAATAGGTAGAATTGGATGGAAAGAAAAGAAAACAAACGAAGAAGTTTTAAAACAATTAAAAATGAAAAAAAGAATTACTAAACACAATTAGAGCAAGACAAATGCAATTTTTTGGTCATGTTAAAAGACACAACAGTCTAATAAAAGTAATATTAGAAAGGAAAATGCAAGGTAAAAGAGGCAGATGCAGACCAAGACTAACATGGACGAGTAACATCAAAAGATGGACAAGTCAGCCCATGGCAATCTGCACCATCAAAGCAAGAGACTGAGTGGAATGTTGCTCCATGGTAGCCAACCTTCGATGCGGAGACGGCACTTAATGATGAATGATGATCCTCCTTTTTAAAAATTGTTATTATTATCAGCTTTATAGCAGCTTCGCATCTCTTGGCATCTTGGTGCATCTTGATGCCTTTACTCCTTAACGTTCTAAAGACGGCTGATGAAGAGGATCGATCCCTTTAGTAGTCATGGCGTGAACATCAGAAAGAGAACAATCTATTAGAGGTAAATTTGTTACGACATACTGTCTTGGCACAAAAGGTATGGGGAAAAAAACAACGCCGCAATGGCGGACGAATGAGCTGTCAGATTCTGTTGTCATTTCCGTAGGAACGTTGTTCAATTCAATCAAAGAAAATTGTACCGCAGTCAGAATGGAAGACAAAGCGGGTTCGAATCACGGTATGCTCTAAAGATTCTTCTGTCGGTGGTGAAATAAAAACTCAGATCCGAACACCACTGTACAGGACAAGTGACCACTTGTAAAGTCTCTCGGCAGACCTCAGATAGAAGACAATACTGTAAGCAAATTGATTTTTTCTTGTTAAAAACGGGTTTACATTAGTTAAATACCATGGCGTAGTAATAAGTGCTTGTTACTAAATATCTGTACAATGTCTTACTATTTAGATTTTATACAACGTCATGTGTGAGATATACTTTAATTACTCCGTGAGTCAGTAAATGGTTACACCCATTACCTGTATGGGTGTGCATATGCATATATGTGTTCATATATATGGGTGTTGGTTTATATGTATATACGTAGGGAGGTCAAAAAGTAATGCACACCAATTTTTTTCTCGGAAACTATTCGGGCAAAATGTGTGAAATTTTCACAGGTTGTAGCTGAACATCCCCTTTACACTACCTGTTTTTCAACATAATCTCCGTCCAAGCGTATTGCCTTACGCCAACGCGAAACTAGGTCATGAATGCCTCGTTTGTACCAAGTTTTGTCCTGCTCGCGTAGCCATTTTTTAACTGCACGGATCACACCCTCATCATTGTCAAAGTGTGTCCCACGCAGGAATTTTTTGAGTGGTCCAAACAGATGGAAATCTGAGGGAGCCAGATCAGGGCTGTAAGGAGGATGGGGCAGTACAGTCCAACCAAATTTGTTGATTGCTTCCCGTGTTACCAGACTTGTGTGAGGGCGTTCATTGTCATGTTGAAGCAACAAATCTGCAGATGGCTTATTAGGCCGAACTCTTTTGAACCGATTTTTGAGTTTTGTCAGTGTATTGATGTAAGCTGTCGAGTTGATTGTCTCACCTCTTGCCATTACATCAACAAGAATCACACCATCAATGTCCCAGAAGACTGTGATCATCACCTTTCCGGCTGATGGAGATGTTTTGAATTTTTTTCTTTTTGGTGACTGCGGATGATGTCATTCCATTGACTGCATTTTTGTTTCAGGCTCATAATAATGTGCCCACGTTTCGTCACCGGTAACAATTTTTTACAAAAACATTTCTCCTTCAATACCGAAACGCTCCAACAATTCAGAACAGAATGTTTTCCTTTGAACTCTGTGATCATTTGTTAGGCACCGAGGAACCCATCGAGCGCAAATCTTTGAATATCCGAGAGTTTTAAAAATTGCGATTGCACTTCCCTTGCTGACTGTAAGCTGCAATGCCAATTGCTGACTAGTGATACGCCTATCCTTACGAATAATGGCATCAGCCCGGTTTAACATGTCTGTGCTGGTAGCCGAGGCAACACGTCCAGAACTGGACGTATCGACTGCAGAACATGTGTACACTGCACACAGTCGTTTATGAATGTTTGCCACAGTTTCTTTTTCAGCAACCAGAAATTCTATGACAATTCGCTGTTTGTAACGGACATTGTTGACAAGCTCCATTTTAACGGTTCATAGATTGCGTAATATTTATCAGAATGCTGTGCAATTTGATACATATAATTGGAACATGTCAGTAGTATAGCAGGAAGGATCTGATTATTATTTGGACCGTAAATTAACAAAGATATATAGTGTGGTGCGCAGCGCACCACATGTACATGAGAGACAGGGGGAGTTAACCATGCCATTTCGTGTCGGTGACCCCGGAAGTGACCTGTTTATGTCTGGTGTATGCTGACTTTGGAGTTCTTTATGTACTTGATCGTTAGTGATAGGTTAGTAGATTATACAACATCAATGAAAAACAATCAATATAAAACAGAAGACAAAGATATATTTTATTCTTTTATTATCTCAATAGGTGTATAACATACATTGATATTATATAACAGTACAAAAATATTTAGTACACAAAGTCAATATATAGTACAAGGATAACATTTATTTATAGATAGGTAGTTGGGTGTCTGCTTAGCGTTGTGGCATAAATGAATCATAAGGGGTGAAACTGTTAGAGATTGCTGGTTAGGCTAAGCTGGTAGTGTAAAGAGTTAAATATCTAAAGGCGTAGTCGAGACGTTATCATCAGCTACCTTTCTTTTTATATAGAAATAGGAAAGAGCATTTCTTGTTTGACTGTAGGACAATATGGAATTATTTAAGACTTTGAAACCTACATTTTTCCCACCCTTAGCCTTTTGCGTAGCGAGAACCTCTAAAAACATATCTTTATCTAATTTGTTGTGTTGCTTGCTTAGCCCTTTACAACTGATTTTATCGTAATCCCCACTACAATGGTACGTCTTACTACATAAGCTAACAAGAGCTGTCCCTTCGTACTCTAGTTTAAAAAGCCCGGGCGTTCGTTTTGTGTACGCTTTAACACCCTTACAGTTTATACATTCTGTTTTGCTAGTATGTTCATCGCAGCAATGGGTGTATGGAGGTCGCCTAGTGTGTAATAAGGGCTGTATAGGGGTCGGCTAGTATGTCGTGATGGGTGTACGGAGGTCGTCTAGTGTGTCATATTGGGTGTATAGAGGGCGTTTAGTGTGTCATGATGGTTGTATAGGGGTCGTCTAGTGTGTCATGATGGTTGTATAGGGGTCGTCTTGTGTGTCATGATGGTTGTATAGGGGTCGTCTAGTGTGCCGTGATGGGTGTACGGAGGTCGTCTAGTGTGTCATATTGGGTGTATAGAGGGCGTTTAGTGTGTCATGATGGTTGTATAGGGATCGTCTAGTGTGTCATGATGGTTGTATAGGGGTCGTCTAGTGTGCCGTGATGGGTCAATGGAGGTCGGCTAGTATGTCGTGATGGGTGTACGGAGGTCGTCTAGTGTGTCATATTGGGTGTATAGAGGGCGTTTAGTGTGTCATGTTGGTTGTATAGGGGTCGTCTAGTGTGTCATGATGGTTGTATAGGGGTCGTCTAGTGTGCCATGATGGGTACATGGAGGTCGGCTAGTATGTCGTGATGGGTGTACGGAGGTCGTCTAGTGGGGTATGATGGTTGTATGGAGGTCGTCTAGTGTGTCATATTGGGTGTATAGAGGGCGTTTAGTGTGTCATGATGGTTGTATAGGGGTCGTTTAGTGTATCGTGAGGGGTGTATGGAGGTCGTCTACTGTGTCGTGAGGGGTGTATGGAGGTCATCTGGTGTGGTATGTAGGGTGTATGGAGGTCATCTAGTGTGATATAAGGCTGTATGCCGGGCGTCTAGTGTGACATGAGGGCTGTATACCGGGCGCCTAGTGTGGTATGTGTGGTGTATGGCGGTTGTCTGGTATATCATACTTTAATCAACCAATAAGAAAAATGAAGGAACATTACATTCAACATTACTTATCTTAACTACTTTACATCAATACAGTTGAATAACGTGTTATCGTTAAGTCTTACCATACTTTAAGAGAAAACATTCAAACTTACAGCGTAAAATATAGTCTCAATCATCTACACCGAATATAACCTGTTATCGATAAGCCTTAACATACTTTAAGAGAAAACAAGCCAACTTACGGTGCAAAACTCCGCTAGTGTGAACAGTAACTTTCCTTGAATCAATCAAACTTATAACGCCGTCTAGTTTAAATATAACCTGGTAAGAAATGAATAAATTAGCCAATCAGCGAGTGACTATGCCATCATCGCTTGATATCGGGATTAACCAATCAGAGAAGAGTATTAACATAGGAGGCGGGGCGAAGAAATGGCTGACAGGTGGATTAACCAATCAGAAAAGCGCGTTAGCCCAAGCGTAGGTAGTGGCTGTCGGGTCAGCAGTGGGGGAAAAATGCGGGGTGGTGGGTTACTTGAACTCGTTTTGACCCCTGAGGCAATTCCAGAAGAGTTCTATGACCTCATTTTGACCGCTGAAGGCTTTAATACCAAGGTTTCCCACTTCAACGAACGACATACATCATTAAAGGTGATTACTTCAGCTCTTAGACTTTGGAGTTCCATATCTTTATCACTTCAACGAATGACAGACAACAGTAAAGATGATCATTTCAGGTAAGAAAACTTAGTTCCAAACCCTAAAATTTTGGTTCATACTCACAAAGTTGAACACAAACTCTACAAATTAAGGCCCAAAGTTGTAATTGTTAGACACGAAAGTCGTAAATGTTATATTCAAATCCAAAAGTTTGTCAAAAAGATAACCTAAACTCAAAATAGTTAGACACAAAGCCCAACAATTTATATGCAAAGTCTAAAAAAGTTACTCTAAAAGACAACTAATGTAATACTTAACCCCAAAATTTCGTCACATAACCAAACAGTTGAACACGAACTCTACAAATTTAGTCCCAAAGTCGTAATTGTTAGACACGAAAGTCGTAAATGTTATATTCAAATCCAAAAGTTTGTTAAAAAGACAACCCAAACTCAAAATAGTTAGACACAAAACCCAACAATTTATAGGCAAAGTCAAAAAGTTACTCCAAAAGACAACTAATGTAACACTTAACCCCAAAATTTCGTCTCATAACCAAACAGTTGAACTCAAAACCATAAAAATTTAGTCCCAAAGTGATACTAGTTCGACACAAAAGTCGTAAATATTATATACAAAGTCTAAAAGTTTGTCAAAAAGACAACCCAAACTCAGAATAGTTAGACACAAAACCCAACAATTTATAGGCAAAGTCCAAAAAGTTACTCCAAAAGACAACTAATGTAACACTTAACCCAAAATTTCGTCTCATAACCAAACAGTTGAACTCAAAACCATAAAAATTTAGTCCCAAAGTGATACTAGTTCGACACAAAAGTCGTAAATGTTATATACAAAGGCCAAAACTTTGTCAAAAAGACAACCCAAACTCAGAATAGTTAGACACGAAAGTCATAAATGTTATATGCAAAGTCCAAAATTTTGTCAAAAAGACAACCCAAACTCAGAATATTTAGACACAAAAGACCAAATAGTTACATTCAAAGTCCAAAAGTTTGTCAAAAAGACAACCCAAACTCAAAAGTTTGTCAAAAAGACAACCCAAACTCAAAATAGTTAGACATGAAAGGTCAAAAAGGTATACTCAAAGTCCAAAATGTTACTTCAAAAGACAACTAATATAACAACAAGCCCCAAAACTTCGTCTCATAACCAAAAAGTTGAACTCAAAACCCTAAAAAGTGTCCACTTATCAACCAAAGTCTTTAATACAGCTGAGAAAACCCTAATAAATAATTACAATTTACTAAAAATGTTGCCCTTGATGATAGTTGCGACTGTGTCTAAATCATTATTGAAAATATTCATAGAACTCTAGTAAAAACCAAGCACACTAAAACACCACATTGAAAGAATGAACTTAAAGTTCACGCCCCTGTCACAACTCTGCTAAGAAAAGTACTGCGAAGCATGAAAGTTATGTCCCCTGCTATAACTCTACTAAACGAAAGTATTACCAAACACGTAGGTTACACTCCTACCATAACCCACTAAGAAAAACAAGATTTTGCTTAAAATACCACATTTATGATTGTTACGCCCCTTGTCCCTTTATGAGGGGACGCCCATGAAACTGTTAGAAATAGTAAATTTAACCTAGTGGCATACCCCAGATGTTATATTAGACATCCCCGTATCAAAAATTTAATTAAAACTCACTTTTAGGGTTGTTACGCCCCTTGACCCTTTATGAGGGGACGCCCATGAAACTGTTAAAAATAGTAAATTTAACAGCTAGACATACCCTAAACTTTATATTAACCATCTCCGTATCAAGAATTTACATAAAAACAACGTTTGAAATTACTACCCCTGTACCCATTTTTGGCGGTTACGCCCATGAAACTGTTAAAAATTGAAATTTAACCTCTAGAGATACCCCAAACTTCATTTTAATCATCCCTGTATCAAGAATTTACATAAAAACAACTTTTGAAATTTCTACACATGTACCCATTTTTGGCGGTTACGCCCATGAAACTGTTAAAAATAGTCAATTTAACATCTAGACATACCCCAAACTTTATATTAACCATCCCCGTATCAAGAATTTACATAAAAACAACTTTTGAAATTACTACCCCTGTACCCATTTTTGGCGGTTTCGCCCATGAAACTGTTAAAAATAGTCAATTTAACATCTAGACATACCCCAAACTTTATATTAAGCATCCCCGTATCAAGAATTTACATAAAAACAACTTTTGAAATTACTACCCCTGTACCCATTTTTGGCGGTTACGCCCATGAAATCGATAAAAAATTGAAATTTAACCTCTAGACATACCCCAAACTTTATATTAACCATCCCCATATCAAGAATTTACATAAAAACAAAGTTTGAAATTACTACCCCTGTACCCATTTTTGGCGGTTACGCCTATGAAACTGTTAAAAATAGTCAATTTAACATCTAGACATACCCCAAACTTCATTTTAGTCGTCCCTGTATCAAGAATTTACATAAAAACAACTTTTGAAATTACTACCCCTGTACCCATTTTTGACGGTTACGCCTATGAAACTGTTAAAAATAGTAAATTTAACATCTAGACATACCCCAAACTTTATATTAAGCATCCCCATATCAAGAATTTACATAAAAACAACGTTTGAAATTACTACCCCTGTACCCATTTTTGGCGGTTACGCCCATGAAACTGTTAAAAATAGTAAATTTAACATCTAGACATACCAAAAACTTTATATTAAGCATCCCCATAACAAAAATTTACATAAAAACAACTTTTGAAATTACTACCCCTGTACCCATTTTTGGCGGTTACGCCCATGAAACTGTTAAAAATAGTCAAATTAACACCTAGACATACCCCAAACTTTATATTAAGCATCCCCATAACAAAAATTTACATAAAAACAACTTTTGAAATTACTACCCCTGTACCCATTTTTGGCGGTTACGCCCATGAATTCGATAAAAAATTGAAATTTAACCTATTGGTATACCTCAAACATAATATTTGACACGCCCATGTATCAAATTTACCTGAAAAATCAACCAAAAATTAGTAGTATATATCCAGTGATAGGACCGTGGAAAGTTCGGCCAGCCGCGCATAAATCCTTATATAAATAGTCTACCCGTACATGGCCGCACATTTTTTTGGTGCGGTTTTTCCTTATATGAGAGTCTTCATTTTTTTTTCTTATATGAGAGTCACCCGGCCAATCACTGGATATATACTACTAATTTTTGGTTGATTTTTCAGGTAAATTTGATACATGGGCGTGTCAAATATTATGTTTGAGGTATACCAATAGGTTAAATTTCAATTTTTTATCGAATTCATGGGCGTAACCGCCAAAAATGGGTACAGGGGTAGTAATTTCAAAAGTTGTTTTTATGTAAATTTTGTTATGGGGATGCTTAATATAAAGTTTGGGGTATGTCTAGGTGTTAATTTGACTATTTTTAACAGTTTCATGGGCGTAACCGCCAAAAATGGGTACAGGGGTAGTAATTTCAAAAGTTGTTTTTATGTAAATTTTTGTTATGGGGATGCTTAATATAAAGTTTTTGGTATGTCTAGATGTTAAATTTACTATTTTTAACAGTTTCATGGGCGTAACCGCCAAAAATGGGTACAGGGGTAGTAATTTCAAACGTTGTTTTTATGTAAATTCTTGATATGGGGATGCTTAATATAAAGTTTGGGGTATGTCTAGATGTTAAATTTACTATTTTTAACAGTTTCATAGGCGTAACCGTCAAAAATGGGTACAGGGGTAGTAATTTCAAAAGTTGTTTTTATGTAAATTCTTGATACAGGGACGACTAAAATGAAGTTTGGGGTATGTCTAGATGTTAAATTGACTATTTTTAACAGTTTCATAGGCGTAACCGCCAAAAATGGGTACAGGGGTAGTAATTTCAAACTTTGTTTTTATGTAAATTCTTGATATGGGGATGGTTAATATAAAGTTTGGGTATGTCTAGAGGTTAAATTTCAATTTTTTATCGATTTCATGGGCGTAACCGCCAAAAATGGGTACAGGGGTAGTAATTTCAAAAGTTGTTTTTATGTAAATTCTTGATACGGGGATGCTTAATATAAAGTTTGGGGTATGTCTAGATGTTAAATTGACTATTTTTAACAGTTTCATGGGCGAAACCGCCAAAAATGGGTACAGGGGTAGTAATTTCAAAAGTTGTTTTTATGTAAATTCTTGATACGGGGATGGTTAATATAAAGTTTGGGGTATGTCTAGATGTTAAATTGACTATTTTTAACAGTTTCATGGGCGTAACCGCCAAAAATGGGTACATGTGTAGAAATTTCAAAAGTTGTTTTTATGTAAATTCTTGATACAGGGATGATTAAAATGAAGTTTGGGGTATCTCTAGAGGTTAAATTTCAATTTTTAACAGTTTCATGGGCGTAACCGCCAAAAATGGGTACAGGGGTAGTAATTTCAAACGTTGTTTTTATGTAAATTCTTGATACGGAGATGGTTAATATAAAGTTTAGGGTATGTCTAGCTGTTAAATTTACTATTTTTAACAGTTTCATGGGCGTCCCCTCATAAAGGGTCAAGGGGCGTAACAACCCTAAAAGTGAGTTTTAATTAAATTTTTGATACGGGGATGTCTAATATAACATCTGGGGTATGCCACTAGGTTAAATTTACTATTTCTAACAGTTTCATGGGCGTCCCCTCATAAAGGGACAAGGGGCGTAACAATCATAAATGTGGTATTTTAAGCAAAATCTTGTTTTTCTTAGTGGGTTATGGTAGGAGTGTAACCTACGTGTTTGGTAATACTTTCGTTTAGTAGAGTTATAGCAGGGGACATAACTTTCATGCTTCGCAGTACTTTTCTTAGCAGAGTTGTGACAGGGGCGTGAACTTTAAGTTCATTCTTTCAATGTGGTGTTTTAGTGTGCTTGGTTTTTACTAGAGTTCTATGAATATTTTCAATAATGATTTAGACACAGTCGCAACTATCATCAAGGGCAACATTTTTAGTAAATTGTAATTATTTATTAGGGTTTTCTCAGCTGTATTAAAGACTTTGGTTGATAAGTGGACACTTTTTAGGGTTTTGAGTTCAACTTTTTGGTTATGAGACGAAGTTTTGGGGCTTGTTGTTATATTAGTTGTCTTTTGAAGTAACATTTTGGACTTTGAGTATACCTTTTTGACCTTTCATGTCTAACTATTTTGAGTTTGGGTTGTCTTTTTGACAAACTTTTGAGTTTGGGTTGTCTTTTTGACAAACTTTTGGACTTTGAATGTAACTATTTGGTCTTTTGTGTCTAAATATTCTGAGTTTGGGTTGTCTTTTTGACAAAATTTTGGACTTTGCATATAACATTTATGACTTTCGTGTCTAACTATTCTGAGTTTGGGTTGTCTTTTTGACAAAGTTTTGGCCTTTGTATATAACATTTACGACTTTTGTGTCGAACTAGTATCACTTTGGGACTAAATTTTTATGGTTTTGAGTTCAACTGTTTGGTTATGAGACGAAATTTTGGGGTTAAGTGTTACATTAGTTGTCTTTTGGAGTAACTTTTTGGACTTTGCCTATAAATTGTTGGGTTTTGTGTCTAACTATTCTGAGTTTGGGTTGTCTTTTTGACAAACTTTTAGACTTTGTATATAATATTTACGACTTTTGTGTCGAACTAGTATCACTTTGGGACTAAATTTTTATGGTTTTGAGTTCAACTGTTTGGTTATGAGACGAAATTTTGGGGTTAAGTGTTACATTAGTTGTCTTTTGGAGTAACTTTTTGGACTTTGCCTATAAATTGTTGGGTTTTGTGTCTAACTATTTTGAGTTTGGGTTGTCTTTTTAACAAACTTTTGGATTTGAATATAACATTTACGACTTTCGTGTCTAACAATTACGACTTTGGGACTAAATTTGTAGAGTTCGTGTTCAACTTTGTGCATATGAGCCGAAATTTTGGGGTTAAGTGTTACATTAGTTGTCTTTTGGAGTAACTTTTTGGCTTTTGCATATACATTTTTGAGCTTTGCATCTAACTATTTTGAGTTTGGGTTGTCTTTTTAACAAACTTTTGGATTTGAATATAACATTTACGACTTTCGTGTCTAACAATTACGACTTTGGGACTAAATTTGTAGAGTTCGTGTTCAACTGTTTGGTTATGTGACGAAATTTTGGGGTTAAGTATTACATTAGTTGTCTTTTAGAGTAACTTTTTTAGACTTTGCATATAAATTGTTGGGCTTTGTGTCTAACTATTTTGAGTTTAGGTTATCTTTTTGACAAACTTTTGGATTTGAATATAACATTTACGACTTTCGTGTCTAACAATTACAACTTTGGGCCTTAATTTGTAGAGTTTGTGTTCAACTTTGTGAGTATGAACCAAAATTTTAGGGTTTGGAACTAAGTTTTCTTACCTGAAATGATCATCTTTACTGTTGTCTGTCATTCGTTGAAGTGATAAAGATATGGAACTCCAAAGTCTAAGAGCTGAAGTAATCACCTTTAATGATGTATGTCGTTCGTTGAAGTGGGAAACCTTGGTATTAAAGCCTTCAGCGGTCAAAATGAGGTCATAGAACTCTTCTGGAATTGCCTCAGGGGTCAAAACGAGTTCAAGTAACCCACCACCCCGCATTTTTCCCCCACTGCTGACCCGACAGCCACTACCTACGCTTGGGCTAACGCGCTTTTCTGATTGGTTAATCCACCTGTCAGCCATTTCTTCGCCCCGCCTCCTATGTTAATACTCTTCTCTGATTGGTTAATCCCGATATCAAGCGATGATGGCATAGTCACTCGCTGATTGGCTAATTTATTCATTTCTTACCAGGTTATATTTAAACTAGACGGCGTTATAAGTTTGATTGATTCAAGGAAAGTTACTGTTCACACTAGCGGAGTTTTGCACCGTAAGTTGGCTTGTTTTCTCTTAAAGTATGTTAAGGCTTATCGATAACAGGTTATATTCGGTGTAGATGATTGAGACTATATTTTACGCTGTAAGTTTGAATGTTTTCTCTTAAAGTATGGTAAGACTTAACGATAACACGTTATTCAACTGTATTGATGTAAAGTAGTTAAGATAAGTAATGTTGAATGTAATGTTCCTTCATTTTTCTTATTGGTTGATTAAAGTATGATATACCAGACAACCGCCATACACCACACATACCACACTAGGCGCCCGGTATACAGCCCTCATGTCACACTAGACGCCCGGCATACAGCCTTATATCACACTAGATGACCTCCATACACCCTACATACCACACCAGATGACCTCCATACACCCCTCACGACACAGTAGACGACCTCCATACACCCCTCACGATACACTAAACGACCCCTATACAACCATCATGACACACTAAACGCCCTCTATACACCCAATATGACACACTAGACGACCTCCATACAACCATCATACCCCACTAGACGACCTCCGTACACCCATCACGACATACTAGCCGACCTCCATGTACCCATCATGGCACACTAGACGACCCCTATACAACCATCATGACACACTAGACGACCCCTATACAACCAACATGACACACTAAACGCCCTCTATACACCCAATATGACACACTAGACGACCTCCGTACACCCATCACGACATACTAGCCGACCTCCATTGACCCATCACGGCACACTAGACGACCCCTATACAACCATCATGACACACTAGACGATCCCTATACAACCATCATGACACACTAAACGCCCTCTATACACCCAATATGACACACTAGACGACCTCCGTACACCCATCACGGCACACTAGACGACCCCTATACAACCATCATGACACACAAGACGACCCCTATACAACCATCATGACACACTAGACGACCCCTATACAACCATCATGACACACTAAACGCCCTCTATACACCCAATATGACACACTAGACGACCTCCGTACACCCATCACGACATACTAGCCGACCCCTATACAGCCCTTATTACACACTAGGCGACCTCCATACACCCATTGCTGCGATGAACATACTAGCAAAACAGAATGTATAAACTGTAAGGGTGTTAAAGCGTACACAAAACGAACGCCCGGGCTTTTTAAACTAGAGTACGAAGGGACAGCTCTTGTTAGCTTATGTAGTAAGACGTACCATTGTAGTGGGGATTACGATAAAATCAGTTGTAAAGGGCTAAGCAAGCAACACAACAAATTAGATAAAGATATGTTTTTAGAGGTTCTCGCTACGCAAAAGGCTAAGGGTGGGAAAAATGTAGGTTTCAAAGTCTTAAATAATTCCATATTGTCCTACAGTCAAACAAGAAATGCTCTTTCCTATTTCTATATAAAAAGAAAGGTAGCTGATGATAACGTCTCGACTACGCCTTTAGATATTTAACTCTTTACACTACCAGCTTAGCCTAACCAGCAATCTCTAACAGTTTCACCCCTTATGATTCATTTATGCCACAACGCTAAGCAGACACCCAACTACCTATCTATAAATAAATGTTATCCTTGTACTATATATTGACTTTGTGTACTAAATATTTTTGTACTGTTATATAATATCAATGTATGTTATACACCTATTGAGATAATAAAAGAATAAAATATATCTTTGTCTTCTGTTTTATATTGATTGTTTTTCATTGATGTTGTATAATCTACTAACCTATCACTAACGATCAAGTACATAAAGAACTCCAAAGTCAGCATACACCAGACATAAACAGGTCACTTCCGGGGTCACCGACACGAAATGGCATGGTTAACTCCCCCTGTCTCTCATGTACATGTGGTGCGCTGCGCACCACACTATATATCTTTGTTAATTTACGGTCCAAATAATAATCAGATCCTTCCTGCTATACTACTCATGTCATATTCCAAGTGTGCAAAATTTCATATTCCTATCTTTATTATTAGCCGAGAAAAAAATTGGTGTGCATTACTTTTTGACCTCCCGTATTATATGTATATATTTATACACTTGTGTGTATGTATATATATGTATGTGTTGGCCTTGTAGATGCTCATGGACATTGTCGTTGGCGTTGTAGTTGAGGCAACCTAGACAGTGTTCCCCCCACTCATATATTTTTAGAACCCTTTAAACGTTGTTGACCCTTCGACCAGCAGGGTCATTACAGCGCACACCCACGAATCCTTCTTTCTCCCTCTGGCCACGGAACACGACACAGGGAAAACATTTTTCGTTTCTTAAACCAGTTTCGATTATTTTGGTTTGATTGTTTCATTACAAGTTAGCTATGTAGGATTAGTTTCATTCACTTACATATCGTGTGTGTAAAGTAAAGTAAAGTAAAGTAAAGTACGAGACTTGAACCGGCGTCTTAGCACGCGAGTTTACACCCATATGTACTCCGCCGCCTATCCAGAAATGTTCGGAAATTTCTGTATAGTGTCGTCTCAAGCATCGAAACTCAGATGCGAGGCAACATTGCTCACCTTCCCAGGGTAATAACCTGGTACCCATTTCTGCCAATGGCTGGGTCGACCGTGGGGGTATTTTTTATTTCAACCACGAGTACAACTCACACTGCTCCCAGCGGGAATCGAACACCGGTTGTCCGAACGTCGGTAGTCCAGTCGGGTGGTTTTCCCAACTAGGCTACCGAGGCCCCAATATCGTGTATATCGTGTGTGTGTTGTTTGTTTGTTCCTGCTGTAGGTCTATTGAACCGAAACATCGTTCAAATGTGTGTCGTCTATCAATTGCGTAAAGCTTTTACCATACAATTTTTTTCTATTTTTATTTCAATTCTCCCTCAGTTTCGCAATTTTATACATTTATTTGTATTTCTTTGCCTTGACCCTCTACAGAGAGTCAGCAAAGTCTGTCTATGTCGTAACAATAGATTTCTAGTGCATCATGTAAGTCTACTTCAAACATCCAGTATAATTGGGAAGACTGCACATATTTATAGAGGAAATTCACACATTGCGAAAATTTAGGGGAAAAAAAACAGGACAGTCGCCTCTACCAGACATGTATTCTATGAAAATGAAAAGTCCTATGGCCAAAATAATACTAAGTATCAACATGCAAAATGTAAGATTCCACTTTCGGTGTTTCGCAAAATGGGGGTATTATTTTTGTCGGTTTGGCGAAGGATCGTATTTTTCATTTTGTGTTCATTATAAGTGAGACTTCTATGATTAATTATTCACAGGATGGTGGCACTACTTTCGTCAATTTGGTTGAAAGTGTAGTTTTCATGTTGTGTGATTCCGAATGAAGATTTTCCTGCGAAATATACCAAATTCAAGGTGTATCCACATGCTGAAGAGCTGTATGACTGTGGTTAGCCAGTCTTTAACGTGCAAATGGGTTCTGGACCGTGCGACCGAATGAGTGCACATAGGTCTAGACCACCCGAGGTAGATTTCCGACATTCAGCAGTGAAATCAATGACAAATATGGTGACATGTATGAAACAGATAAGGTCTAAACGACAACATTGAAGAAGGAAAACAAAAATAGCAAACGCGCCGCAATGTGTAAGAAACTGCCGATGTGCGAGAGGCTAGGATAATGTATGTACGTTACATACTGGACCCGTGCCTCGATGAATCAACGACTGCATATTCTTGATAAGCTACTGTGCGGCGTCGATATAATGATTTTGTAAGAAACACTTCTTGACAGTAGGACACTTCGTGCCCCTGAATTTCACTGTTTCTACAATAGATGACACCTCGGTCAAGCCGTCCTTGTGATAAACAAGATGGTGGCAGCTGAGGTTGATATGCATGCGTAGAAAAGTGAAGATTTGCAGGTACATGCGGTTAGGGTGCAGACCCCAGTTCCTTTCGTGGTTTTAAATGTGTATGCCTGTAATGGGAAGGTGAACACACAACAATGGCAGAATCTCTTCGAGTTCGAGGAGGAGAATGTCATTTTCTATGGAGACTAATGCTAAAGGCAACCAGTGGGGTAAAATCCTAACCAACAAGCAGGGAGAAGACCTAGAGTACGCTCTGGTGTCAACTGATTTAGTGTGCTTGAATAATGAAAGGGCAGCCAGAATGACCATTAGAACAGGGGACTCTGAGAGTGTCATAGACCTGGCACTGGTGTCTTCCACATTCGCAGGTGGAGTGTACTGGGATTCCACGGGAGTGATCACTATACATGTGTCCTCTTAATTGAGAAAGGCAGAAATTGAAGCCAAAAAAGCAAGCTCAACACATTCTACTATGAGAACACAGACCAGCACGTCATTAGCAAAATCAGACGTAGCATAAAGGACACTCCTTGCAGGAGAGATGGACGCAACTGCCCTGGTGGAAAGAAGAAGTCGAGGAAGCGTGGCGGAACAAGAGACAAGCGACCAAGAGATGGCAGAAAGCCAGAAAGAACACATCCTTGGTTATTTTAACGTCTGAAAGAAGAGGGTCGGCCCAAAATGATACACTTTAAACTATGTGCTAAGCAGGCTAAGGATGCCAAGTGGATTGATTTCAGCAAAAAAGTGTGCTCAGAAAAATCGCTACCCACATTCTGGCGCATTCATGAAAGCATGAGCAGCACAACACGACACAGAGGCATACCAGACTTCCAGTGCACAGTTCATATGTGGCACAAATCTGATGAGAATAGAGGGAATTCCCTGCTTGCCCGCTACATTGAGCAGGTGACCAAAGAAATTAGGCTGTAAGAATGAGTGTTAGGGAGTCACTCTCAGAATTGTGTGAGGATGTAGTGCTGGAAGAAGATCTCACGATCACATCCGATGCTATTCGCACAATAATTAAAAGGTCACACAACACTGCTCCCGGTTCAGATGGTGTTCAGTATGACGTCATATGCAGTTTAGCTGACGATGACTTAAAAAACTGGCCAAAGAGTTTAATGCCAGCATTCAGAGTGGTGAGATTAAGGAGGAGTGGCTACACAGCTACTTACTACCGCTACCGAAGCCAAACAAGGACCAATCTTCGATCAATGCCTACAGAATCACCACGATACAGAAAACTGCGAGTACGCTACTGGAGCAAATAGTTGCCCGTGTCACCTGGAGCAGATACGTGCATTCCCACTCACACTCGGAGGTTATAGATATTACAAAAAGACATGGCTCAATGTGGCAGTCTTCGCCTATGATGTATTCGAAGGCTTCCACAGACGCGAGGAGACATGTGCTGCTGCTATAGATCTGGTGGATGCATACAACAGAGTACCATTTGAATACCTCATGCATATGTTCCTGAAACTGACGATACACCACTTCATCATAGATGGATCGCTGTAGCACTGTTTCAGAGGAAAGTAATACTCAGATCTGGAAGTTGGTCATCCGAGCCAACATCAATGTGTCAAGGGCTACCAAAAGACTCACCATTGAAAGTTCTATTTAACGTGTATGCAATAACGATCACGGAACTGCAGCTGGATGTATGGGGAAGAACTATGAATTTTGCTCATGACATTCTGGTATATCGACAGGGAAGAGACTAAAACTAAGTCGATCGCATCTCTTCCTGGTGTGGAGTATCGCCTTGGTTAATCTTAATAAAGTTACAGATGTATGGTTCTCACTTAACAATCATATCGATAACAGGGAAACACCGGTGGTACGAATGGGAGCTGATGAGGTAACCAGGGACAGGCTGATGACCTACCTGGGTATTAAGTTTGATCACAGCCTATGTTTTCGAGACCACGTTGGCCATGTGATAACAAAATCCCGCAAAAGATTAGCCGCCTTGCCTTGAAGGTCATGGCAGCTACCAACATCGAGTAGAGGCTACTTACTCTTCTGTTCCAGGGACTAGTCCTCAAACCAATCGAGTATGCCTCGGCAATTTTTACAGTCAATACGACGCAGATTGACACGGTAGAAAAAAATGGAGAATGAAGCCATGCGCATTATCTTGGGGTGTACGAGGCACACTCCCTGTGTAGCAATGAGGTATCTTCTTGATTTTCAACCATGGATGACAGGATCAAGATCTGGAGGGGACGAGTATACCTGAAGATAAGTGCAGATAAAGAGCATCCTTTGCACCAAGAGCTCAAAACAGGGAAAGATGACAGGTTAAGAAGAGGCAAATCATGGGTAGGCTGGCAGAATATGTCATCAAACAGGTTTGTGGGCTTACCAATATCAAGAATGGCGAGGAGTGGATACCGGTGCCTACGTCATTTAGGGGCACATTCTAGAGTAGTGTCACACTTGACAGGAAATGTAGGGAACAGAACTCAGTCGTGGTCAATACGGAGGTCAACGATCTCATCTGGGATAACACCGATGAGAATGATGCAGTCATATATACAGACGAATCTGTAATATGACACAAAAGGAGTGCACGGGCATTTACAGCACGTTCGGCAGGCATAATAGTCAAAGAAGACAGTGGTGCATACATTATGATCACGAGGAGGAGGTGATGGCAGTGACCAGGAAATTTATCTGGTTAGAGTCACCCACGACTACACCCACGTCTGCATACTGAGTGATTCGATGAGCATGATACACAAAGTGGAGGCAGGCTCTGTACGCTGGCAATGGGTAGAGTCATTGCAGAAGTCAAAAATACGCAGAGTCACCTTTGTCTAGGTCCCAGGACATGCGGGAGTACGGGGAAATGAAAGAGCGGACAGGTTGGCTAGCTGTGCTGTTGTTGAAGACGGTCAACCAATCGATCGAGTGGACGTCAGTAGTAAGGAAGGGGGTTTCGTGCAAGGATTTTAACATTTCGTGCAGTATCATGCAACATTGGCATGTATCGTGCAGCTCAATCTCGTCGTGCAGCATGTATCGTGCAATCTCAGGTGACCTCGCTCGGCGCGGGTGGTCTTATCTCAAGTGGTCAAGTGGTCGGCCTCGTCTTATCTCAAGTGTGTGGAGACCAGTGGATCTAACACTTGTAGGTGTGTTTGGAGACCAGTGGTTCTAAAACTTGTTGGCTATGGAGACCTCTAAAACTTGTATGTCAGTCTAAAACTTGCGGGTGGTCGAGTGTCATGGCAACAGGAGGCAAATATGGAAAACTTGTATGTCAGTCTAAAACTTGCGGGGGGTCGTGTTATCATGTGATGGCTAAAAAAAAAAAAGGCAAAGGGGTGTTAGTAACGATCATCATCGGAGGGCCACCTCGGTCATCATCATCGGCGCTGGTCGGCGGCGGTCGCTGGTCGTCGCTGGTCGTCGTCGTCGTCGTCGTCGCGGGTCGGCTCGGGCAACATCATCATGTGTAGTGATTAATGGTCGTCGCTGGTCGGCTCGGGCAACATCATCATGATTAAATAGTGACGCTCTCTCTCTCTTATCATCATCATCATCAAGCCACACCCTCAACAACATCATCACCAAGCTACACAAATTGACACATCATCATCATCATCATCATCATGTGCCACCATCATCATCAAGCCACACCCTCAACAACACCATCACCAAGCCACACAAATTGACACATCATCAGCATGTGCCACCCTCAACAGCATCATCATCATGTACCACCCTCAACAACATCATCATCATGTGCCACCCTCATCATCATCATCATCACCAAGCCACCCTCAATTGACACAGCATCATCATGTACCACCCTCAACAACATCATCATCATGTGCCACCCTCAACAACATCATCATCAAGCCACACCTTCAACTCTCTCTCTCTCTCTCTCTCTCTCTCTCTCTCTTTCACGCTAAAGCAAAACAAAAAAGTCGCTCTATATTTCACATATATTTATTAATACAACAAATACACAACACATATGAGAAAATATTTATTACTGTCCGATTGGTGATAATTTTAAGCGTCTGGGTTTCCTCCTTCCGGTTTTGGCGGTACTGTCTGTTTGTGTTAAATGTCTATCAAACACAGGGGCGTAGGAAGTTTCATTAGCCTTCACAACACAACCGCTCTCCATTTTGACAAAACCTTGATCAAAGCTGGAATAGGTAATTGGTGACTCAGCTGAAACACCCGGGACATCGATAGTGGCCGCCGGATCTGTCGTCTGATTAACAAGAGCGAGGTTCCCTTGGTTAACAAAAGGAGGGGTCGTGTAGTTGATGAGATTCGGGTTAACAAGAGATGGTGTGTAGTTCTGGTGGTTAACAACAGGTGGTGTATAGTTGAGCTGGTTAAGGAGAGGTGGCGTGTAGCTGATCTGGTGGTTAACAACAGGTGGCGTGTAGTTGAGGTTAGCATAAGCGGTTAAAATGTCTTCTCGCATATCAACTAAAGCGATAAATTCCTCTCTCGATAGTGTTATTCCAGTCCGGGTAGGAAACTTAAAAAAACTCTCACCGCTATATGTCCTTATATTTATCAACGGTCTGTTACGAAAAACACAAACCGAGACTGCCTTAACGCCATCTTTAGACAACGGAACTACAGTCTCATTTCCGCGTGACATAAATATGCGCTGATCACTGGCATCAAACGAAATTGGCGTATTCAAGCTACACGACTCCATAGTCAAAGCAAAAACAAACACAAGCCACCTGGCAACAGACGCTGGTTATCTATGTGTGTACACTGCTCGGCTGGGGGTTTTTATACCTGCGACGTTTATCGTATCGAGGACCGTCTATTTATAGTAGCTAACGCAATATGTTATCAGGCGAGGTAATATGTTATCAGACGAGGTAATACGTTATCAGTCGTGTTGCGACATGTTCCGTGACTTCGGGAAGGGTCCAAACAGGGTGATAGGTGCGAAATATGAGGTGTGTGTAAAATAATTGTATATAGGATGTGGTTTTTTTAAAATAAGTGTTAATTGAAGAAGTGAAACCTGGCGGGCTGACCTAAAATCACTCCTTGTTATTTTTGTGGGTGGTATAATCACTAAAGTTGGTAGCACTTGTGAGGATGGATCCCCGATGGAATCATCCTTTCACAGGTCTGATAGCCGGTCCTACCGGGTGTGGGAAAACGGTATTTGTACAAAAGTTTATACAGAACCTTCACGAGTTAGCTGTCCCCGTACCGGAGGAAGTTATATGGTGTTATGCGGAATGGCAACCGATATACGAGACTATGAGGTCAGTGAGATTTATCGAGGGTCTACCAGACGTTGATAAATTGGAAGGTGGTAAGAAGAGAAGACTGATCGTCATCGATGACTTGATGTCTGAGACGGACGAGAGGGTAACAAAATTATTCACCAAAGGTAGTCATCACAGAGATATTAGTGTGATGTACATTGTTCAAAACCTATTTGGAAAAAATAAAGAACATCGAACCATAAGTCTCAATACGCACTATTTAGTCCTTTTCAAGAACCCGCGAGATGGGAGTCAAATTATAAATCTGGCCAAACAAATGTACCCAGGACAGGCGGGGTACCTCCAAGATAGTTTTAAGGACGCGACAGCGTCTCCGCACGGTTATTTGCTGATCGATCTTCGTCAGGACACACCCGATAATCTTAGGGTGAGAACAAAAATATTCCCAGGGGAGAGACAAATCGTCTACGTACCAAAGTAGAGAATCATGTGTGATGAATCACTTAGACGGTACGGTGAAATATTGAAATGTATGCGCGCCGCCTCGCCGAGCGGTTTAAGAACCATATTAAAAACAGCCTCTCCCAAACTCATTAACTTTTTGTGCGAGTGTTGTCATAACATATTAAAAGGTAATGTTAGACTCACGCAGCGACAGAAGTGCGAGCTACGTCGACACAAGCACAAGTTGAGACTTCTCACTAAAAAGAAACCGAATCTTAAGCGGCGGAAAGAGATTCTACAAACCGGTGGGTTCATAGGGGCTTTGCTCCGTCCTATATTAAGTATTCTCGGGGGCGTACTAGGTGCATAACAATGGCCAAAAAAATGATATTGATGGATCCTCGATTCCTCGAGGGTTTTACACAGACTACTAACCCGTCGTATAGCCCTCCCGAGGCAATCGGTGACAACTTGAGAGATTTAGATGATGAAATGCAACGTATCCTATTCCGAGATGATTTAGCACCCGCCGATAAGGCCAGAGTGTACCAACGTGCCCTGCATCAATATTTAACTAGATTGGAGCAGTATAAACGTCGCTCATTGGGTTCGGTCGATCTCATTCAACACAACACGACAACAGAAAAAACACATTCCCCACCACCACCACCACCAATCGAAGTATCACCAGCGCAGACCAAGACACCAGCAGCCGAAACCCCAAATCTAGGTAATGAAACCACTCCACCCGTAACCACGTATAAACTGAGACCTAAAAAAAGAAAGAGCGGAATCCCAACACCAAAATGGGAACGGTGGAGAAAATATTGAGACGTCATTACTTTGACCCTAGTCGACCAGGGGCTTATAGTGGTGCAACGGCCCTGCAACGAAACACCAAACTGGGACTCGCAAAGCTCAAACAATGGTTGAGTCATCAGGATACCTATACCCTTCATAAACCAATTCGTCGCAGATTTGAAAGGCGTCCCATTATAACGAGTGGCCCCCAACAGCAATATCAGGCCGACCTAATTGATTTGAGACATTTGAAAAACCACAACGACGGCTATTCCTATTTGGTTTCCTGCGTGGACGTTTTCAGTAAATTCGCGTGGTCTGTACCGATACGAACCAAAACGGGGAAGTCCTTAGTGGAAGCCGTCTGAAAGATATTTCGCGATGGGAAACCCGCGAGTTTTCAAACGGATAAGGGGTCAGAGTTTCTGAACAGAACATTTCAGAAATTCCTCGCTGACAACAACGTTCACTTTTTCACTACGCAGAACGAAGATATTAAGGCCGCCGTGGTAGAACGCTTTAATAGGACTCTGAAACAACGGATGTGGCGATATTTCACGAAATCCAATAAGTTGTCTTATGTCCGAGTCCTACCCGCCCTACTTCGAAGTTATAACCATTCGTATCACAGAAGTATAAAAATGGCACCGGTCGACGTCAACGCAGACAATCACGAACAGGTATGGAACACGTTGTATAATAACAAAAGCAACTTAAAATTTCAAAGACCCCCGTATAAGCCCGGTGATCGAGTTAGACTGGTCCTGGGTAGAGCCAATTTTAAAAAGGGTTATGCCCCGGCTTGGACGGAGGAACTGTTTTCCATCAGTCGAGTAAATGAAACAAACCCCGTTACATATGTGTTGAAAGACGATAAGGGTGATGAGATAGAGGGGTCATTCTACACACCGGAAATTCAAAAAGTTGGAGACAAGCACGAGTACAGAATCGAGAGTATCATAACCGAGCGACGCACATCATTCGGGCGAAGAGAGAGTGTAGTCAAATGGTTCGGGTACGATTCCTCATTTAACACTTGGATAGCGTCCAAGGACATTGTCAGGTACAAAAACTAGAGATGAGAGCAGAAGAAGAGGAAGAAGTGGAAACTTTTGGCGGAGAGCCCGATTTGCGAGCCGTAAACTCGGGAGTGAGGATAGAGAGCGAACCACGCAGGGGATCGGTGTTTGGGAAACTATCCCCCTATATAGAACTTGTCTTTATTTGTCAAGTGGTAGTTATATATACCGTTGTCGCGGTTTCGCTGTTCAATCTGACCACCGAAAAGTCAGATGCCAAGGAGGGAAAACTGTGGATAGCCCTACTGACCAGCTGTTTGGGTTACATGCTACCGAATCCAAACTTGGAGAGGCGACGGTGAAACGAGCAAAAAAAAAAAAAAAAAAAAAAAAAAAAAAAAAAAAAAAAAAAAAAAAAAAAAAGAGTTTTTATGTCACCCTACCCAGCAATGCATCTATGGACCTTTTTAAGGATAATAACCCCGGCCACTTTTTCGTTAAACTCCCTCAGACCATTGACATTTCGGCGCAGTATGAGATCGCACTGGTGGAGATACAGTTTCCGCTAAATTATTTCAATGTAATAGAGGGTGATGTCTGGATTCGGTACGAATCTCTCGCTAACGACGATATTTGCGACGCTAGATTTTATTTCAACGTGACATTGGAGCCTGGGTTATACACGAAACCCGATGCGTTCATCGGCGCGTTGAATGCCTCGATCATAAAAGCGGAGGATGAGTCGAACGGGGATGCGAAAGGGAAGAAAATGAGATTCATTTACGCAAAAGAGGTGAATAAAGCCATCTTGAAACTTTACGAAAAAGGAGTCAGTGTTACCATAAGCGACACTTTGAAAAACATGTTAGCCTTCCCCACGACCTCTATATCAGACACGGCTCCCGACATCTTCAGCGTGGGGGTAATGGACTTGGAAAGCGTTGCGAAGAATGTCTACGTCTACTGCGATCTCGTTTCTCCCAGACCGGTCGGGGATGTGATGGTACCTCTCCTAAGGAGCGTGCCTGTTCTCAATAGAAATCACACCTCGGTGTTTCAGATCTACGATAAGCCTCACTACCTACCCCTGAGTAGATTTTCCTTCGATACCGTCGAGATCCTTTTAGCCAACGAACACGGAAAAACCATTCCATTCACCAGCGGAACGTCGGGGCTAACGGTACACTTTCGAGTGAAGAAACATCTCGAGCTGGTATAATGGTGAGACACACCCCCCTTCATCGCGATGTTGAGTTATACGAAGACTTTTACTGTTGTCAGGCGGGTGATGGGATGCCCGTGTTTATAGGAGGTCGAAGTCAGAGCGGTCGGGGAATCGGTAGTTTCTTCGGTGGAATCGGGAGGGCTATTTTACCCTGGTTAAAAACCGGCGGTAAGGCCTTGCTCAGAGAAGGCTTGGGGACCGGTCTGCAGGTCGCACAGGGCGCATTAGCCGGGAAAAATGTCGGTGAAGCTTTCAAAGACCGAGCTAAGGAGGCCGGTCAGCGGTTGCTACACGGGGCCGTAGACCACCTGCGTGATAACAACCAATCAGGAAGTGGTTTACGACAAATCAGAAAGCGAGTTATGAAGTTACCCCCGCCGGGAGAACCGGTTACGAAGATGATAAAATCGACAGCTAGACAGGTCCCCCTTCATTCGGTGTACAACCAGAAGAAGAAGAAGAAGACGAAGGTGGCAAAGGATATTTTCGACTAATAATGTCCCTCGTTCACCCCAAATCGTGCGAATGTCTTCACTCTGGTTTGGATTTATTTAGCGTTCCACCCACACAGACATCTCTAGACTCTGGACAGTTTATTGAAATTCGTCCGATCGCAGCCGTGTCGCATAGCGCACCGATAGAGTTTTTCATTTCTGGAAACAGCGAGGAGTATCTAGATCTTTTCAACACGTTTTTGCAGCTGCGGGTCAAGATCACCCTCCCGAATGGTGATAGTGTACCACCCGATGCTGAGGTAGGACCGGTCAACAATTACCTTCACAGTCTATTTTCACAAGTCGACGTATCGTTAAACGACACGTTGGTTACACCGTCGGAGAATACCTATCCTTTTAGAGCGGTGTTTGAGGCTACGCTAAACTACGGGGAGGATGCGAAAACGGGATACTTGACGGCCGCTCTGTTCTATAAAGACACAGCTGGCCACCATGACGATTTGAAAGAAAATGAGGGTTTTAAAACACGGCGCGATTTGACTTCGGGTAGTAAAGAGGTTGAAATGATGGGTCGTCTGCACTCTGATGTCTTTGTGCAGGATCGTTACATGTTAAACAGAGTCGATGTAAAGATAAAACTCACGCCCTCGAAGGATGTGTTCAGCCTCATGACTCACGATAGTTCTGCGGGTTACAAGAGTGTTATCACCTACGCCGCGCTCGTGGTCAGGAAAGCTAAGCTAAACCCCGCGATTTCTCTGGCTCACGAAAAGGCTCTCTTGAGCGGGAATGCTCGGTACCCGATCAAGAGGGTTACCATCAAGACATTTTCCATCGCTAGCGGGATGTTCTCCCACAGTCAAGACAATTTATTTTTGTCTCAAACACCGACTCGTGTAGTGATAGGTCTGATTACGGCCAGTGCGTTTAATGGCGTTTATTCAGCTAACCCGTTCAATTTTCAACACTTTGGTCTGATTTATATGAACCTGACGGTCGACGGGAAATGCATCTCGGGAAAGCCTCTAACTATGGACTTTGAACGAAATCAATACGCGAGAGCTTTTTTCGGCACAAATCTGGCCATGGGTCTGATTGGTAAAGACGCCGGGAATAACGTTGCTTATAGAGAGTTCAAGGACGGATATTGTCTATTTGGTTTTGACCTCTCGTCTAGTCTACTGGACGGCTCCCATTTTGAGCTAGCCACAAGCGGAACCTTGTCGATAGAACTCAAGTTTGCCGCTCCCACAACTACTCCCCTCCAAGTCATCGTCTACGCCGAGTTGGACTCAGTGCTCGAGGTGTCGAAGACAAGGCAGATTCTAACCTACTTCACCGTTTAAGCGAGAGAGAAGATGAACACGATGGAGATTTACAACCTTTTGATGTCGGATATTTTCGTTCGGCGTTGTTCCCATGTTAGTGTCATTCCACGAAACCACTTACCTCCCAGCATCGACCCAACGGCGACCGCAGCCTTTGTCATAAACACCGACCCGGCACACGAACCCGGTGAGCATTGGGTGGCCCTCTTTTACAACGGGCTCGGCGAATGTGAGTATTTCGATTCCTACGGTTTGCCTCCCAGACATGTGGATATTTTAAACTTTATAGAGCAAAACTCACACGCTCCATTCGTCTACAACCCGCGGGTGTTGCAAGATTTGTTTACCAATACGTGCGGTCTATATTGTGCTTATTATATACTTCTTAAGTGTCGAGGCGCGAAACTTAACAGAATTCTCATGCCTTTTTCAGCGAGACAGCACATAAACGATCGTATCATTTATCGTTTGCTCACCCCGTGGATAATTCGGCTTCGAGGGGCCCACGGACGCTTAAAATTATCACCAATCGGACAGTAATAAATATTTTCTCATATGTGTTGTGTATTTGTTGTATTAATAAATATATGTGAAATATAGAGCGACTTTTTTGTTTTGCTTTAGCGTGAAAGAGAGAGAGAGAGAGAGAGAGAGAGAGAGAGAGAGAGAGTTGAGGGTGTGGCTTGATGATGATGTTGTTGAGGGTGGCACATGATGATGATGTTGTTGAGGGTGGTACATGATGATGCTGTGTCAATTGAGGGTGGCTTGGTGATGATGATGATGATGAGGGTGGCACATGATGATGATGTTGTTGAGGGTGGTACATGATGATGCTGTTGAGGGTGGCACATGCTGATGATGTGTCAATTTGTGTGGCTTGGTGATGGTGTTGTTGAGGGTGTGGCTTGATGATGATGGTGGCACATGATGATGATGATGATGATGATGTGTCAATTTGTGTAGCTTGGTGATGATGTTGTTGAGGGTGTGGCTTGATGATGATGATGATAAGAGAGAGAGAGCGTCACTATTTAATCATGATGATGTTGCCCGAGCCGACCAGCGACGACCATTAATCACTACACATGATGATGTTGCCCGAGCCGACCCGCGACGACGACGACGACGACCAGCGACGTCCAGCGACCGCCGCCGACCAGCGCCGATGATGATGACCGAGGTGGCCCTCCGATGATGATCGTTACTAACACCCCTTTGCCTTTTTTTTTTTTAGCCATCACATGATAACACGACCCCCCGCAAGTTTTAGACTGACATACAAGTTTTCCATATTTGCCTCCTGTTGCCATCACACTCGACCACCCGCAAGTTTTAGACTAACATACAAGTTTTAGAGGTCTCCATAGCCAACAAGTTTTAGAACCACTGGTCTCCAAACACACCTACAAGTTTTAGAACCACTGGTCGCACCTGAGATATGACGAGGCCGACCACTTGACCACTTTGAGATAAGACGAGGCCGACCACTTGACCACTTGAGATAAGACCACCCGCGCCGAGCGAGGTCACCTGAGATTGCACGATACATGCTGCACGACGAGATTGAGCTGCACGATACATGCCAATGTTGCATGATACTGCACGAAATGTTCAAATCCTTGCACTAAACCCCCTTCCTTACTACTGACGTCATCAATACCCTCCCAGATGTGAAAAGAGCACAGGACTTTGACAACCATAAGTCCATGTCACTCCTTCGGATGAAAGAGATGGGAGTTAAGATGGGCCCATCCAGAAACGAGAAGCTGGAACTGGAGTCGTCAGTTGCTGGACACTGCGGGGCTTGTTTAGGAGGGGATCTGAGCACCTATGGACATGTTCGGAATGTAATGATGATGAAAAAACATCAGAAAGAAGCAATCAACATTTTTCGGGCACATCATGAGGAGAGCAAATTTGGAATACTTGGTTACAGCTGGCAAAATTGAAGGAAAAAGATATCGCGGGCGCCAAAGAGAGAAAATACTAGATAGCTTGGTGTCATGGTATGGAAAACAGTCAACAATAGAACTGATACGATGCACTGTGGGTAGAAGATTGTGGAAGGACATGATCGCCTACGCCAACCGGTATGGCACATGATGATGATGATGATGAACCGTAGTGGTTTAAAGGTCGGTGGAAACCATCGTCGTCATCATCATCATGCTGCAGTCAGTCTTAGCTAATATCAACAATTTCGATAGACTATGTGACTGACTGTTTTATTCATTCAATGACTGCCTCTCTTAGTTTTACAAGTAATTTTATGATCGTAAGACGCATACAGAAATTGAGCTGAAAACGGTCAACGATTCATATCGATTTGGAGACGAAGGCGCGCCTCTCAGCACCAGAGCTGGAGGTTGTCAGCTACCCACGGCTGATGGTTTGCGCCAAGATCGGTGAACCAAAACCATCAAGACCCTACTCCACCTCTCCGTGGTGCCTCCAGTAACAGACTAACTTGTCTAGTCTGGCCAAGCGTGCTGGGATCGAAGAGGGAAGACAACCCGGTACTCAAAAATGTCGTGCTGAAGTCGGATGTGTTGGGCCGAAAGGCGCAAATATAACAGTCATACTGCAAACTACAACACAACGCAGACGCGTCCACTACGTCCTTGTAAGGGCGGATGATGAAGAGGAATATTCTGGTATTCTGAATATTCTCGATACTCTAGAATACTTTAGTCATCGGGCGAACGCAACCAACCAAACAAACATATCGACTTTTTGTGTGTAAGCGTCAGTGTGTAAGTCCTCGCACCAATCGAGTATGCCCTGGCAATCCTTACTGTCAGTACGACTCAAAATGATAGGCTGGAGAAAATACAAAATGAAGCCATGTGCATTATCTTGGGATGTGCAACGGACACTCCCTGTGTAGCAATGAGGTAACTTCTTGACTTTCCAACCATGGATGACAGAATCAAGATCTGGAGATCACGAGCATACCTGAAGATTAATGCAGATAAAGAGCACCCATTGCACCACGTGCTCAACACAGGGAAGGTGCCAGGCTAGAAAGAGGCAGATCATGGGTGGGCCGAGCAGAAGATGTCATCGAACAGGTATGTGTGCTTACCAATATCAGCGTTGGTGAGAAGTGGATACCGGTGCCTACGTAATGCAAGGAGACTTTCTCGTGTATTTTCACACTCAACAGGAAAAGTAGGGAGCAGAACTCGGTCGTGGTTAATGCGGCGGTCAACCGTTTCATCTGGGATAACACCGATGAGAAAGATGCAGTCATCTATAATACGACACCAAAGAAGTGCATGGGCATTTACAGCACGCTCGGCAGGCAGAATAGTCAAAGAAGACAGTGGTGCATACGTCATGACAACGGAGGTGATGGCAGTGACCAAGGCATTCAAATGGTTAGAATCACTAGACTACACCCACGCATGTATATTGAGTAATTCGATGAGCATGATAAAAAAAAAGTGGAGGCGGGCTCTGCACGCATGCAATGGGCAGAGTCATTGCATAAGTCCAAAACACGTAAGGTCACCCTTGTCTATGTCCCTGGATATGCGGGAGTACGGGGAAATGAAAGAGCGGACAGGCTGGCTAGCTGCGCTGTAGTTGAGGACAGGCAACCAATGGATCGGCCGGACATCATCAAAGCCCTCCGAGATGTGGGGAGAACACAGGACTTCGACAAACACAGATCCAGTCACTTCTTCGTATGATGGAGATGGGAGTTAAGTTTGCGTTAGCCCTATTTTTTTTATTGTGCGTTGGCCAGCTAGCTTTCACCTTTGGCGCAGTTCCTAGAAACTAGTGGTTGAATTTTGCGTGTTAATCCGTTTTTTCCTGGTACCCGTGAGCACATGGGTCCCCCACCTTACACGCAGATATTTTACGACTTAGAGTTAGACGTACATATTTTTTTTATTTGTCGTGAGTTTTTGCTTTTTTATTCCTTTCTTTTTGTGTATAATTCTACTATTAGTTTTGCCCTGACAGCGGTAAATTTGGCGTACTCTTTTTATACTCGACTGCCTCTGGATCTTCAACGTGCGCAGGAATACATACAGGACCTTCTCTTTTTAACAGTTATCCGATAGATTACACATCGTATCTACGTAGCCAGAGACCAGGGGACAGAAAGTCATGAACAAACCATACAGTCGAAGTGAACAATTCCCACAGCGTGGGAACCACGAACCTGGGACCTTCTTGTTCAGAGGCGCACGCTTTATCTCTCTACCACCAAGAACCTAAAACACTTCTAAAAACTATGTCTTGCTTAGCTCTTTCCTTGAATTTCGTTGCCAGTGCACATACTTATGTGCATTCCGTGTGCATCGGTTTTGTTTTAACTAGCGATATTTGTTAATGAACATTATATCGTAATGTTTATTTTTTTGGTGTCACGATCACATATTTCAAACTCTATATTTTATGACTAAAAATTACATCTTTATTATTCTACTAAAATAACATATTTCATATTCATCCTGCTAATTCTGTACTAAAATACATTATATTTTATATTATATTTGTAGTAAAATAACACACATTATAAATATTTCTTAGTCTTTTCTTACTAAGCATAGTGCTGAATGCAATGACCAAAAGTGACATATTAAAAATAATATGGCCACTCACACCATATAACTAATCAGCGAGATTCATGCCGCGACAGGCTACCTTCTTTATCTCCTTATTCTACAGCTTTCTCCAGACGATTACTTCTATTCGTCTTTTGACATTGAAAGGACACTATGCGTTTGAAGCTGAGTTGTGTTGTTATTTACAGGTACTTGCTATGTATGTGTTTTCCGGCCCCAGACATCCGACTTCAGTACTCTATGTCTATATCACATTTTTTTCTTCCCCTTCTTATCGTTGTTTGTCTAGGCTTCCAGAACAACCGCAGGGAAGTGTAGTAGTTGATCAGTTGTTGTTGATTGATCCTCATGTCAGCAGTCAGCTATGAGTCTCTGAACACTTTAGCATAAATACTGAAATCATATTGGCGCATATTCATGGTCTACTCAACCGAAAAAAATGTAGCGTTGTTAATATAATTATACGTATTCGTTCTTTGTTACTACGTGTATTCATTTTCCACTTATTTTAAGTTTCAGTTACATTTCTTATGCATTCAAAAATGTTATTTGTTTAGTTCTTTATATTTTTGCCAATCTTGATAGATTTGCGTGCTAAAAAAAGGCTGTGATTTTTTCGACTTTCGCTTTCTTTCGACTTCAGCCAGTTCTCTAGTCATAAACCCATCAAAAGAACGAGCTATTGTAGTTTAACTTGAGAAATGCTACAGCGAACATTTTGTTCCATACTCGATAAAAGCAAGGAATGTGTGCCAGGAATGTTACATCAATTCCTTACATTTAGTGTATATTGCACAATTATATGCATGTGTCTGCCTATTTTTAGTTTGCGCGTTTGTCTTTGTCACTCTGTCTATTTACGAATGTACAAAATATATATATATATATATATATATATATATATATATATATATATATATATATATATATATATAAATGTTTATGTAGTTATCGGTCTAAAGATAATTATTTTATAAGGAATTAAAAACTACAGTTGGGCTCGTATTTTGTAACGCCAGCAGCATCTGTAATTATTACATTACAATTATCAAGCATTGGCGTCACATTTCTAATAAAGATATATTATGTTATGTTATGTTATGTTATGTTATGTTAAAATAAAATGACCATTACAGCACTTTGGACACATCTATAGGTGCTACAAACTTCTCAAAATGTTCAACAGCACACAGCGGTTAATTGTTCTATTTTGGTGTCTGTTAACGATTCCTCTCATTTGTCCAGAACATTGCTCTGTTCTGGCAACACGGGTCATCACTGTCAGTTCATAAAGGATAAGTAAAAATAAGGAGCCCAGTCACGCCAAGTGACGTATAGGGAACATTGTGTTAGTGACCATAATTTTTATAGACCTTCAGCACTTGATTTCGGGGGATTGTGGTCGGTATTACGCCCGTGCCGTTTTACTTTGCCGAAAAAATCAGGTACCCATTTAAGTTTGGGTGAACCTTGAAGCCGTCGGTCAGGATCGTACCCGACCTCTTGTCTTTTGTAGTCCAGTTAACTAACCACTGAGCTATCGCGGCTCCCCAGTTCGCTAACCACTGAGCTATCGCGGCTCCCCAGTCCACTAACCACTGAGCTATCGCGGCTCCCCAGTCCACTAACCACTGAGCTATCGCGGCTCCCCAGTTCACTAACCACTGAGCTGTCGCGGCTCCCCAGTCCACTAACCACTGAGCTATCGCGGCTCCCCAGTTCACTAACCACTGAGCTATCGCGGCTCCCCAGTTCACTAACCACTGAGCTATCGCGGCTCCCCAGTTCACTAACCACTGAGCTATCGCGGCTCCCCAGTTCACTAACCACTGAGCTATCGCGGCTCCCCAGTCCACTAACCACTGAGCTATCGCGGCTCCCCAGTCCACTAACCACTGAGCTATCGCGGCTCCCCAGTTCACTAACCACTGAGCTATCGCGGCTCCCTTCATATAGGCTAAATACAGGTGAATTTGAACTTCTGTCAAAATCCTTTGTTCTACTCATTTCTTGTAGGTTGTCAATGATATCTGCCCGATCTGTTGTCTTCAACACAACCATGGCCCGGGACATACAAGAATGCAACACTGCAAATCTTGAATATGTGTATTGATCCCATCCATTGCGGATCATGTACATTGAGTCACTCCGTACAAACACAAAAGTATATACTCTTAATATCGTTAGATAAGTTACATGTGCACAATCAACGATTCTTCCTTCATATCGGCCGCTCTTTTTCAAAAGTATCTACCGTTTATTTCTCTTCCTTATACCTATACTTTAGACAAAACTACATCATTCTCTTTTGAATTGCATAATTTGTTGAAAAATTCGAAATCACACACAAGAACACTTGAATTTCTTTTTTACTACGAGGATTGAAATGCATTTATAATCTAAATTTCACTCCCATCGCAAATTGCACCGTATTGCCAGCACAGTCGCGCACAGAAAGTCCTTAACATGGACCCTTTCTAAATCACATTTAAGAAAGATCAATACATGTGAGATGCGATGCTTGAGAAAAGCAACAAACAACAAAAGAAGAGATAGAATACCAAATGAAACCATAAGAAAAATGCTAGGTACAAAACCCTGCCAAAAATATAAAGAACAACAACTTAAATGGTTTGACCACCTGATCAGAATGAATCCTTACCAATCACCATCAAGGGCGTTATTCTCGAGAATGCATGGAAAAAAGACCAAAAGGAAGACCCAGAAGAAGATGGATAGATGCAGTGACAGAGACATGTAACAACAAAGGAAAATCACTAATTCAGACAGTTCGAGCAGCGCAAGAACGACAAATGATATAACCACGACACCTTTTCGGTACCGGTGAGAAAGAGAAAAGAAGAAGAAGTTGAGAAATTGTGCCGCATTATTTCTCATTACCAAAAACACTGAGTCTAAGCTGATGGGCTATTTTGATATAGAAAAATATACTGTGCACCTCTTTAACGTGAAACGTTTTACAGTAGCTGAAAATGTCAACTTTAGGGGAGTGACTTTGGAGAACAGGGTAGACAATACATCAAAAGATTTAAAATGCTCTCTCGAGTTTGTCTTTCATAAACTTAAGTTCATTAGAGCTTTAAAAGCCTTACATATCTCGAATTTTGCGTTTGGATGACATAGTGTCGGTAAAATACCCTATATATTTGTTTCCCTTTTTCTTGCGTCTCTTATCTTATTTGATCATGTTTCGATATTCCAATTGTTTACGATGAGTGATGACAGGGAACAGTTTGCTGTGTTAACTTTCTGCGCAGTTTCGCCTTATATCTTTTGGCGTATGCTGAGACTGCTACGATGGGGACTACAGTTACCTTTCTTTGTTTGGGAGATGAGATATTGATTCGGATGATTACGCTGGCACGGACGGTTGAGCAATTATGTATTTTATTTCGTTTGAGTGATACCGGGACCTTCCATAACCAAATAACCAAAATCTTATTTGTTTTACTTGTTTCGTATTGCTGCTGCAGTTTCTTAGATTCATTGTCTATATTCTACTCTCTATATGCAACACATACGACAGCTCTAAATATTTAATTAATGGCGTAGATTAAACAGACCTATTGTTACTCCAGCTCTCATTAAAACACACTTCAGACTGTCTCACAGTGAAGGAGTAAAGAAATCAAGATGCACCAAGATGCATAGAGATGCGAAGTTGCTGTAAAGCAGATGGTAATGACGATTTTTTTTTAAAAAAAGAAGAAAAAAGTGGTATGGTAACAGCTTTACGTGGTAATTAACAAAACAAAAGTCGACGTTTCGGCCAAGTAGGCCTACAGCTGGAAAAACAAAAATAAAACACATAAATATATATAATGATATGTACACAAATCTAACTACATGGCGATAATATGCTAGATACTCAAGAAAGGAAATAAAAAAGGGTCACATCCCTGTGGTCCAGAGCGTGGTCAGCTTCTGAATGAACTAAAATTAGGCGGGTTGACCAGCTATATATCTCACAGACCAGGCAGTCAGGAGGGAGGACGGAAGCGTTCTAAAGATATGGGGAGGTGGGTACAAGATACGTATAAACTGTGTGTATCTAACTGTGTGTGCGTGTGCACAAAGAACAGATGTGTAAAAAAAGCTTGTGTACCTAACCATACATGCACACAAGCATAAATTCGTATATATTACTACAAATCACACAAAAGAAAACCCGAAGGTGTCTAAATATGCCAATTAATATGCAGATAAATATATATACATGAATAGGTTCGGTAGCGCATGGGGGTAAAAAATGTATGGTAGATGTCCTATATGTGTATGAGAGCGATATGTTCGTGTCATGTGTGGACAGCGAACCCAACTGAGCAATGAGGCGATTCTCAAGGGCGAACCGACTTCGATTGCTGCAGTGACACGAAACAATGCCGGTAACTTGCATGTCAGGTTTGCCAGTATGGCCGGAGGGGTTTAAATAGGCAGACACCAGGTTGCCAGTCTTTTGCTCAACATCACGAAGATGCTCACAAAATCTGGCTCTCAAGCGTCGTTCAGACTCACCCACATACGTCATCTGGCAATGTTTACATATTATGGCGTAGATGACATTCCATGGCACACAAGTAAACCCATCCTTGATCTCGAATCGTCTATTAGGGAACAAGACCGAATCGGTGCAGAGCACGTAGTCACAAGTTCTGCAAACTCGACGTCAACAGAGGACAGTACCAAGGTGTTTGTGGTTTGAGAGGGGAAGGTGGCTCGTGACAAGAATGTCTCTCAGACTCCTGTCGCGTTTGAAGGCTACCAAAGGAGAATCACTGAAAAGTAAACGGGTAGTGGGATCTGAGTGGAGAATGGAGCGGTACCGGTTAAGGATCCTCACACACAGCCAAGTTGTGAGGGAGGTAGGTGAGGGTAAATATGGTCTTATCAGAGGAAAGGCGGGTGGATGGGGTGAGTGCCACAGGACGGGAAATATCGAGAGCTCGTTTAAAGGCAGATTGAAGAACTGAGTCGGAATAGAGACGACGCCTAAAGCAACTTAATATCAGGTGGGCCTGTTGGAGAAAATCTTTATCATCCTGGCAGATAAGACGAAGTCGTAATAATTGAGAATATGGAATGGAATCTCTGCAATGAGATGGATGAGTCGAGGTGTAGAGAAGATAACAGTGGGCGTCTGTGGGTTTATAGAAGACGGAAGTGTGGAGGCTGGAGATGTCATCTTCCGGCAAGTCAGTCAGTCCAAAACCGTCATCAATGTACCGGAGGTATTTAAGCGGAAGTGGGCTACGGTACGAGTTCCTTATTTGATGTTCAAGGTAACCCATAAACAGGCAAACATAACTAGGACCCATCTTGGTTCCCATAGCTACACCACTAACATGGTCATAGAACTGACCACTGAATACAAAAGTATTAAGGTTGAGAACAAGTTCAATGCGGCGGAGGAGAGTAGAAGTATACACGGATGAATGTTTTCTTTGGTCGAGAATGAATTGAAGAGCTATTAGGCCATCAGCATGATGGATAGAGGTATACAGAGAGCATACGTCCAGGACGAAAAGTCGGTACGAGCGTTCAGGGGTAAGGGAAAGAGAAGAGAAGATAGTGAGAGCATGATTCGTGTCCTTGACATAGGTGGGAAGAGATGTCACTATGGGTTGGAAAATGCTGTCGAAATAGTCGGATATATGTTCCGTGGGACAACTACATGCTGAAACAATGGGACTCACCGTGATCTCTTTCTTCGAACTTTCACAAGGATTTTGTCCTCTTTCTTCCTTCATATCAGCTGCAACTCAATAAAATTGTTGATACAAGAAACGCAGATATTATTTTTCTAAACTTTTATTAGAGAAATAATTACAAGAACAGTACAACTGCTATTAAATCACCCGTTTATATTAAGAATGGATTAATACACTACAAACATATCATCATCATCAACTACCATGCCTACTAGCGTAGGTGATCATATCTCTCCACAACTTTCGATCTCGACAGTTAATTATCATTTATGTTATTCACTTTCTGCCAAGCCATTCTCTTAAGTTGTCTGGTATTTTTTCTCTTTGCTTTTATTTATCTCTTCGCGCCTCAATTTTCTCAGTTGTCACATATTCCAGCTCATCCCTTCTCATTACATGACCAAGAAGTGATGATTATTTCTTCCTAATATTGGAGATTAGCTCACCTTTTGCTTTGGCCTCTTTCAGAACGTTTCCATTACTCGTCTTAAATGTCCATGGTATTCTCAACATTCTTCTGTAAAACGACATTTCTATAGTCTCCAGTAATTTTCTTGTCCGTTGTCCCATTGTCCACGATTCACATCCATATGTTAAGACTGGCTGTACTTAACATTTAAGATCTATTTTTATTGTTTCTATTGTCAAAAATGGATTGCACAGTATCTTCCTCGTTTTCTGGAAAGCTGCCTTTTCTTGAGCTGTTCTGTATCTCACCTCTGTTGCACATCTACCATGTGAGTTTAACATTGTTCCCAACCAGATATTTACATTCATTGACCTGTTTCAATATTGCTCGATGGCTCATCGTAAATCCCTAGACCGGCCGCACGCTAATCTTACGGTCTGTTGTTTGATGTGCGACGGGGATAATCTGACAACTAACTGTGTGTTTATATGTTCGAAATTGGAGTCAACAACGATGACCTAACATCATCAAGCGCTATACATTTTTAAAGAAATATGACGATCATCACTTTCGAGAGGACGTGAACTTCTGGTATGTGGTGGATAGGCGGCAGGAATCATTGCTGACTATGCATGAAAAGTGTTCCTTGCTGCAGTTTCCTCATATTCCAAGTCCATGAGGAACGGTTGGTCTCGAGGCAGGACGCCGGCCTCGGGACAGAGAGGTTGTGGGTTCAAATCTCGGCTCCACCGATTTGGATTTTTATTTATGATTTCTCTCTGCGACAACCACTCCTGGTCTCAGCAGCGAGGCCCAGCTTGAAACGTCAGTTACTCATCGACGGAAAAACATGAATACCTCCGAAGTCGGAGTTATCTGCCTGTGCGGCGAGGGACCCCTGTGCACACGGCTGCCAGGGAAAATGGATTAACACGCAAAATTCAGTTCCTAGTCTCTAGGGACTTCGTCAGAGTTGAAAGCTGGCGAATGCAACAACAACAACAACAATATTGCTCCACATAAATATAATATTACATTACATACATGTTTGCACCACAGAAATAAAAAAAGTATAATAGCTCAGACAAAAATAGCATTTTAGAAAATGAAAAACGTATTATGCAACGAATCATGGACAAAAAACAAAGAAATGAAAAGACGATTATTTGCTACAGAGATTTCTCAGAAGAATGGCGAAAGTTCCCTGGGCAGCTAAAAAAAGACCAACAAGGAATTTCTCAAAGATGCCAAACACAAAAAGGAAGCTCCTAAGTAACATCAAAAAGAAAAATCAATATTTTTCGGGCACATCATGAGAAGAATAACGTGGAATACTTTGTTACAACTGGCAAAATACAAGGAAAGAGAGATCGCGACGACAAAGTGTGAAAATACTAGATAGCTTGATGTCATGGTATGGAAAACAGTCAACTGAATTGATACGATGCAGTGAGAGTGAAAGGGCATGGTCGCCTGCGCAACCGGTATGGCACATGAAGATGGATGTTTATGTCATTAAAAATGAATTTAGAGTAAGGAAAAATATTAGAGTAAAACTTGCTGACTTGTTGGTGTCAATATAACATTGTAATTAATGTAAGGAGACTGTGAGAATGCACCAGTATGTATACAAATGTTTATACCAAAAAAGTAAAAACATTCCCAAGTGTTAAAAATAGATCTAGTTTATGCAATATCATAAGAGTTCGTGTTATAATTATCTACGCTTTAGCACAAACAAAATAAAATAAGATCTGTAAAAAAAATAACTACAGTTTTATTTATAAGAAATATTTCGAGTAATGCAATTTTTGTATTAAGAGCAAAACTAAAAATTATTCCATGAAAAAATGTAAAATTGAATGTTTCAGGTTTGCGGTTAAGAGAGGACGCAGCGACACTTTGTGGCTCAAAAGATCTTTAGCGGGGTTTTAACATACCAAAATAAAATTATCTTTAACATTTAAAAAAAATTGCAATCAAAATAATTTTTGCGGGACGAAAGTAATACTACAAAAATACTTAGAACACAAGACTACTTATTATAATTACATTTGAATAATTTATAATCTGATATGTGTTTTGGTTTCCTGTTGAAGACATTTTGAGTAGAAACGTCCGTTTATAAAGTCGTGTCCTATTCTCAAAGCTGAAATGTCTTATTGTCAGTCGTATCCTTGTAATTAAATAAGCTTTGCCTCTACTCCAAACTACGTCTATTGTTAGCAAAAATAGCAATTCTTTTGGTGCAAACAAATTAAGATTATCTGTCCTTTATTTATCGACTACACACCCGCTTTTGACAGAGACAACATGAGCTCGCGGAATGTGATTATAACATGACTTTGGCATCTTAACAGACGGCTAGTAGCATGCAATCTTGATAAATCAGTAGTCTTTTTCAATAGCTCCATCCGCAGAACGAACAAGATTTATTCGTGGTGCAAGGCCACGTCTCCTTTCTCCTGCGCCTTTTGTCTTCTGAATTTGACATCAGCACTGACTCGGAAGTTGCTGTGCCATTTTTTATTTTTGTTTTCCATGTGCTACGATCTGCAGCCTGTTTCTTTGACTGATACAGCATTTCCGCATGGAAGCCCTGCAAACATTCTTATATCTCAGCACTGGTCAGCCCTTTGGTCTCTTTCCGTCCTTAAGTTAGCCATACAATTTATGTTTGGGAATACGAAAGTTTGTCATTCTTCTTACATGACCCAGCCACCTTAGTCTACGACTCCTGAGTGTTGTCATGGTGGATGGGAGATTTGCTCGTTTTAAGGCAATAGAGTTGTTTACTTTGTCCTGCCATTTGATGTTTATAATCTTTCGAAGACAACGCACATGAAACCTCTTTTCCTGCCCTGCAAAGGTAGTCAAATTTTCTGATCCGCATAGAAGTATACTGAGCACACAACTTTGGTAAATCTGAACTTAGTCCTAAGTGTTAATTTGGTGATGCCCCGTGCTCTATCTTTAAGTTTACCAAATGTGGAAGGTGCCTTTACGATTCGGGAATTTATTTCTTTTTCAATGGAGATAGTGGTTATGACTATATAACCAAGATAGGTGGACTTTCTCACAGATTTAAGGTGTGGAATATCTAATGTGGAAAGAGATTAGCAAGTTCATAAATATTAAATAAATTACACAGATACGTATATTTTTTGCGCCATTCGGACAAAAATTAAAAACAAAATCGGAAAACAGAGAATAAAAACAAACTCAATTTGAACATGAGCTCTTCGCGCCAGCGCTTGCTATTGTAGACCTGCACTTTGTGCACTACCATCTCTTTAACCCTGGTAGTTATTGTTGGTGCTATGACTTGTACGTATCGTAACAACGTGACTAGAGCATGGGGTAGAGACAACAATTGAGAAACTTAGTTATGATGATGCAGAGCAGGGGACGTAAGAAAACGAGTAGTAGTTTGCACAGGTTACATTTGACGGCAACAATAATAACTCAACGAATGTTTATTACAGGTGGAAACTCCGATGTGAGAGACATATCGTTTTAAGAGCACTAGTAAAATTCCGTAAACAAACATCAGAAAACAGAACATTAGATAGCCCGAAGCAGCATTCCAAAGCGTCATTTGTTTGTCTTTGGACTCAGAAGTTCCCAATATAATAAATATTCATTTATATATTGTTATTTTCCCCCATCAAGGCCAGCTCCTTGTCGTGGGGATGGGGCTTAACAGTCACCAGGGACTGAAAACCAAGACTGGCCAGGCCTTCCTACACCCGTGCAAGACCACAGTCTGCTCTAGCAATTTTAAGTGCTGAAGTCGGAGGCAACCAGCCAAAAGGCGCACTACAAAAATCAGGATGCCACGCACTCACGCCAATGGGAAGCATGCCTATAACTGCAAATCGATATGGCACTCGCCCTGTGATGGACACTCAGGCAGGTGCAGCGCCGGGCCCTCAGCCTCGAAAGGGCCCAACCTATATTACTGGATGTCCTTCTCAATCGCTCTGTGGAGTCAGGGGGCGAGAGAATAGAGTTACTGGCCAACCCAAAATAAGACCACTCAAAATAATGCACTGGAATGCTGAAGGCATCAACAGCAAAAGAGATGGGTACAGTAAAAAGATAGAATTAGAAAATATCCTGCATGAAGAACAAGTAAGCATATGCTGTTTGCAGGAAACCCATCTAAACAACGACATAGCCTTGAAGATTAGGGGATACCAGTGCTACCGATCTGACAGGAAAAACAGACAAAAGGGCGGAATACTGACTCTTGTAAGGAACAACATTAATGCATGTCAGATTGAAGTGTATATGGATGGGGCGGAATATCAAATACTGCACCTCAGGACAGGAAATACAGACTTCCATCTACTAAACTACTACTGTCCGAGTGACCGCCCACTAGCACTAGACACAATTACATTAAAAGAAAGAATAATTGTATGTGGAGACTTTAACAGCCATTCACAGAGCTGGGGCTATGAAGATATGGACAAGAGAGGTGAAGAACTTGAAAATTGGCAGGATGACAATGGGCTTATACTATTAAACCAGGCAACAGATCCACCAACATTCTATTCCAGATCATGGCATACCACATCTACACCAGACCTTGCTTTCCATTCACCAGACCTGGATTGGAATATCACACGTATTGTTGGGAAACAACTTGGAGGCAGCGACCACCGACCTGTCTTTTTAGTGGTGCAAAATGAGGCCGTCAGGGAGAGCAGCACTCTCTCCAGATGGAATTACAAAAAGGCAGACTGGAAAATGTATCAACATTACACCAGTGTACTGACTAAAGATCTAAATACAGACAGAGACATCAACAAAATAGTTGATGAATTCAGTAGACTAATAATACAAGCTGCCAGTGAAACAATACCCAGAGGGACACGGAAACACTACAAACCATACTGGAATAGTGAACTAGAGCAACTGCACAATGACATGGAAACATCTCGAAAACAAGCAGAAAATAACCCCTGCCAGGAACACCACAATAACTATCAGCATGCTAAAGCCAAATTTCAATGGGCTAAACTACAAGCCAGACGGAGAAGTTGGAAAGAGAAAACAGAGTACATGAATCTAGAACGAGACACAAGAAAAGTGTGGAAGCTTGTAAAACAGCTGAATGATGAGGGTACAGAAGGGAACACAAAAATTACACTGAAGAAGGATGGAAACATTCTAACAGGTAAACATGCAGCAAATCACTTTGCAGACTCCTTTGCAAATGACAACAATATTGAAATTAGCCTAGAGAAACGTCAAGAGACCCGTCTAAAACAACAAAATGCAAGACAAGAAGAGACTGCACATGAAGTCATGGAAATACCCATTACACAAAGAGAGCTAGAGCTGGCAATATCCAAATTAAAAATGAAAAAGTCACCAGGTAGTGATGGAGTGTCTAATGAAATGATTAAGAACTTGGGAACTGCAGCTAAAGCAAAACTACTGCAGATCTACAACATTTGCTGGATCACAGGTAAAGTGCCACAGGCATGGAGAGAAGCAATTATGATACCATTACTAAAGCCAGGAAAAGATGGTTCAATGACATCCAGCTATAGACCAATCAGCCTTACAAGCTGTTTGTGTAAAACAATGGAACGTATAATCAATCTCAGACTGCAGTGGTACCTGGAAAGTGAAAATCTCCTTGTCCCACAACAAGCAGGCTTTAGACAGTGTTACTCTACCGAAGATCAGGCAACCTATCTTTCCCAGGAAATTGAGGATGCGTTTCAAGAAAAGAAACTGGTACTAGCAGCATGGATAGACCTAAAGAAAGCATTTGATAAGGTATGGAAGGAAGGGCTTTTGAAGAAACTGAGAAATTATGGAGTAAATGGCAGGATGTACAAATGGGTCAAAGCATACCTGCATAACAGGAGAGCCAGAGTGCAACTGGATGGTCTTAAGAGTAAGAAGGTCTTACTGCGCCAGGGCGTTCCACAGGGAGGGGTACTATCTCCAACACTTTTTCTGATCTACATCAATGACCTAGTTACTGAACTACCACATGGTATCAAAGTGGCAATGTATGCAGATGACTTGGTAATGTGGTGCACAGAGGAGTATGCAACAGTGGCCTCCAAATTGTTACAAAGAGCTATGAATGCACTGAATTCATGGACAAATAGATGGTGTATCAGCATCAATACAGACAAATGCAGTACTACACTTTTCACTCTTTCCCCAAAACAAAAAGCAGGAGCCATCTATATAAACAATGAGCCTGTGAAAGAAGACATACAGGCTACGTATCTCGGAGTTACATTTGATAACAAACTATCTTGGAAACAGCAGATAAATAAGGCAACCCAAAAAGCAAGGAGAAAATTGGCTATTCTAAGAAAGCTGTGTGGAACTACGTGGGGTGCGAGTGGGAAAATACTCAGTAAAGTTTACCAACAGAGTATACGCCCACATTTAGAATATGGATCATCTGCATGGTGTTCAGCATCAAACACCACACTTCAAGAACTGGATAAAGTACAAAACCAGGCACTTAGGGTCATCACAGGAGCAATGAAATCAACACCAATATTAGAGATGGAGAAATTGTGGAGGATACCAGCACTGAGAGAACGGAGGGACACAAAGGTGCTGATACAGGCAGAAAAATTTGCTTGCATGCCGAGACATCCAATGAAGGACCGATTCCAAAATCTTGCATTGGACGACTTAAGAGAAGCAGTTTTATCCACCAAGCCAAGCGTATTAGTAGACAAACACCAGACATGCCAAGAGCTGTTAACCCCCTACTGCCCATACCAGAACAGACTCCCTGGACAGAGGAATCTGGATTATCAGTTCAAATACGGACAGAAGTGAAAGGAATAGTTGATAAAGAGGAACAGAATAGTCTACAGCGAAAAACAATAACTCTCAGTTTCCTGGATGAAGAATACCCACAAGACCTATGGATTCGTGTGTATACAGATGGATCAGCACAGAATGCAGTAAAAAATGGGGGAGCAGGTGCATATATAGAATACCCAAATAACACTAGGGATATGAATAAAATAGCAACAGGGAAATATTGTCACAATTATGATGCAGAAATACAAGCAATAAAGTTAGCAATAGAAAAACTGCTGAACATTAATCTTAGCCCGCAGCCTGTAGTGTTTTTGACAGATGCAAGATCAGTACTCCAGGCACTACAATCCAGAAAATTACCACATCTGCAGACCTTATTGACTGAACTCTGCAAGCACCACAGGGTTGCCCTGCAGTGGATCCCATCTCACTGTGGAATACCAGGAAATGAGAAAGCAGATCAGTTGGCAAAGGAAGGTTCAACAGGCACACAACTAGATACACCTGTTACATACCATCATAAGAAACGGATAATCAAATCAATCAGAGGACCACAAGCCCCAAATCAGGATGCCTTTTATAATATGAATAGATATGAACAAGTTATCATTATACGTCTCAGAACAGGACACAATCGACTCCATAGTCACATGTATACAAAATTCAAGATCGGCACCTCAACTACTTGTACATGTGGACAGGCGCCCCAGACTGCTGAACACATACTTCAAGACTGCACTGAATATAGTAGACTGAGGAAAATCCATTGGCCCATAGATACAACACTACAGACAAAACTATATGGGCCACTGCAAGAATTACAAAAGACAGTAACATTTATACAGGAAACGACATTGCAGATATAGACAATGCTTCAGGCGAACGAAAGATAGATAGATAGATAGATTGTTATTTTCTTCATAAATAATCAAAATAAGTACGAAAGGGATCTTTCATTTAGCTTTACCTCTTTAATCATTAAAATTCACTAAAAGGCTTGACGTTGAGTCTTCTTTTGTCTGTTATGCATATACTCGATGTAACCCCGATGCCCTCACCGTACTTAACGAGCTTTCTTGGTTGTTTTCTTATTTTATAGCTTAATTTGATGTAAAATCTCTCTTGTTGTTAAAACGCACCCCCAAGCAAATACTATATGGTGAACTAACACACGGAAAAAGACAAATCGGCAGACCTAAACTACAATATAGGGATATATGTAAATCATATCTGAATGACTTCTCCATCTGTGAAAATGACTGGGAACATCTGGCAAGTGATCGCACATCATGGAGAGCATTTATAAGGAATTGTATAACATCATTTGATACTGTGCTAAGGCACAATTTAGAAGAGAAAAGACTCGTGAAAAAGGGTGGAAAAGCCTGTAGATCAGTGGGCCTGACTTGTTCCTTCTGTGGCCGTGTGTGTTTGTCAAACATTGGTAAACTTAGTCACGAGAGAAGCTGTTCGACAAAAACAAAACCTCAAAAAATCCACAGTAGCCAACACTGGACAGTCTGACAATAAAAAAAGTGCCATATGTTTCTTGTTGATATCAAGTAACTAAGTAAAATTAAATGACTTATATATGTGTATGAAAGATATATTGGATATTCGAAGATAATAAGTTAAAGACAATCATAATTCTTTGGAGAAAAGTTTACCCATCTTGCCATCGCGGAATGATGGAGACAACGACAAGAGAAAGATCTATCTCGGTTACTCGAATTGCTCAATGAGCAAAAGAGACTCGACAGGAAAAGTAGGGAACAGAACCCGGTCGTGGTTAATGCTGAGGTCAACGGTCTCATCTGCGATAACACCGATGAGAAAGATGCAGTCATCTATACAGACGGATCTGTAAGACGACACGAAAGAAGTGCATGGGCATTTACAGCACGCTCAGCAGGCAGAATAGCCAAGGAAGACAGTGGTGCATATACGTCATGACTACGAGTAGCATGACAATGGAGGTGATGGCAGTGACCAAGGCATTCAAATGGTTAGAGTCACAAGACTACATCCACGCATGTATACTGAGTGATTCGATGAGCATGATTAAAAAGTGGAGGCGGGATCTGTACGCATCAATGGGTAGAGTCGTTGCAGAAATCCAAAATACGTAAGGTCACCTTTGTCTATGTCCCTGGACATGCGGGAGTACGGGGAAATGAGAGAGCGGACAGGTTGGCTAGCTGCGCTGTCGTTGAGGACGGGCAACCGATGGATCGGGCGGACATCATCAATGCCCTTCGAGATGTGGGAAGAGCACAGGACTTCGACAAACACAGATCAACGTCACTTCTTCGGATGATGGAAATGGGAGTTAAGATGGGCACGGCCAGAAATGAGAAACTTGGTGGCCGTGTAAGAAGACTTATCAACCAACATAGATCTGGAGTCGTCAGTCGCTGGACACTGAGGGAATTGCTGAGGAGGGGATCTGAGCACCTATGGACATGTTCGGAGTGCAATGATGATGACCCGCAAATAACTAAATAACTCAATAACCCAATAAGAGAGTCGAACAATTCAGGCAGACATTTGATTGAAAAGTATCAGCTCAGTATATGCACTATACATTTATTTGGCTGGACTAGAGAATCGTTGCCTTTGATTTAAGGTGAGCATGGTTTCAATAGAGATAAGTCTTTCTCGAAATGCACAATTTAAGTAAATAAATGAGTTTTATTGTTATTTTTTTCCCGTTCGCCAGCTTTTACCTCTGACGAAGTCCCTAGAGACTAGGAACTGAATCTTGCGTGTTAATCCATTTTTCCCTGGCAGCCGTGTGCACAGGGGTCCCTCGCCGCACAGGCAGATAACTCCGACTTCGAAGGAACTCATATTTTTCCGTCGATGAGTAATTGACATTTAAAGCCGGGCCTCGCTGCTGAGACCAGGGGTGGTTGCCGCAGAGAAAAGTCATAAATAAAAATCCCAACCAACCGGGAGTTGAACCCACAATCTCTCTGTCTCGAGGCCGGCGTCCCCGAATGAGTATTAAAACAGGTCACCGACTGGGCCACCCAACTGGACTACCGATGTTCGGACAACCCGTGTTCGATTCCCATTGGAAGCAGTGTGAGTTGTACATGTGACTGGAAAAAAATACCCCCGCGGTCGACCCAGCCGCTGGCAGAAATGGGTACCAGGGTAGTACCCTTGGAAGGTGAGGAATGCCGCCCCGCATCGTGAGTTTCGATGCATGAAGCGGCACTATCCAAAAGTCTCCGAACATTTCTGGATAGGCTGCCGAGCACATATGGGTAGAAACTCGAGTGTTAAGATCCCGATTCATGTCTCGTACTTTCATCATTAAGTAAAATGTCTGCTGCCGTAGGTGATCATGTCTCTCCACAACTTTCAATCTCGACAGTTATTTATCATTTCTGTTATTCACCTTCTGCCAAGCCATTCTGTTAAGATGTCTGGTATCTTTGCTTCCCTCTATCTCTTCGTCCCTCAACTTTCCCAGTTGTCACAATATATTCCAGCTGTTCCTTTCTCATTACACGGACAAAAATGGTGATTATTTCTTCTTAATATTGGAAATTAGCCCTCTCTTTGCTCTGGTCTCTTTCATAACGTTTTGATTACTCTTCTCGTATTTTACTATTACTTCAAAACAGGTCAATCGATTCAAATATCCAGGAACATTATTAACTTGGAATGATAAATGTACAAAAAAGTTGAGGCGCAGAAATAACTCACACAACGAATGACCCAAAAAAAATGATGTTGCGTAATCCATCTTGGACAATGTAGACCAAAAAATAGAGTTTTTTTTCAGTTTTATGCGGAGCCAATCTTGTCATATGAGAGCGTATCATAGACAGTCAAACAACAGACAAACACATCTGCGGAGGTCACAGAGATGCTGTTTTACTGATGATGTTGGGAACACCCTGACAACTAATAAAGGTGACGCCCTTTTAAAAGACACTATAGCAAAAAATAAATGCTTGTTGCCAACATCAGGTGAAAAGAGGCAACATTTTTGGGGCATGTTAAGAGACGGAAATAGCAGGAATATATTGTGACAACTGGAAAAATTAGGGGAATAATAGATAACGGGAAACATAAAGAAAATATATGGAAAAATTAAAGAGAATGTTTTGATAACAAGTCAGCAACAGAATTGATAAACATTTGTGGAGGCATAAACTTATGGGGAGACATGATAACCTATGCCAGCAGGCCACTTACGTGATTGTCATGATTTTAATGAAATATGTTTTGCATTGCTATACGTAACTGATATTGCTTTGTGGGCGTGATTCATGGAGGAAAGATAAATACTTCTGAGTGTTTCAGGAGTATAAGATGTGTAGTTTCTAGTGTGGGTTTCTGGTATGGTTTCTAGTGTGATTTTTTAAAGTATGGTTTTTAGTGTAATTTCTAGTATGGTTTCTAGTGTGATTTCTAGTGTGGTTTCTAGTGTGGTTTCTAGTGTGTTTTCTAGTGTAATTTCTAGTGTGGTGTATATCAAGAATGCTGTATCATACCATGACATGATCAGATATTACATTTTAATCTGCAGAAAGAAAATAATATAAAAAGGCAATAAAGCTAATATGTAAAAAAAAACACACAATTAAGACAATAAGACAAATTTAAAAACGAATTGGTTCTTGTTTAGAAAAGTAATCTAGAGGAAACACATTTTGTATAAGCTGAAAGGTTCTAGAATTAGAAACCAAATTTAGGTTTCCACGTGAATCAAAACCCAAAGGTATCCTTTTTTTAAAATAATGATCTTTAAGGAATTTTGGGGTGGGGGGAGGGGGGTTGTTGATGGAAAAGTTTGAGCTGGCTAACTACCATTCAGATACGTTTTCTTGGAAATGACCTTTTGGTACACTCTTGTTATAATGTGATATTTAAGCACGCATTGTTATAGCTCTTAAGCGCGCTGTACTCATCGATTTCATGATATTTTAATATTGTTATGTTATTTTTAGAAAAAGGGAGGAGTAATGTTTTAGCTCCTTAATGTTGTTGTTGCCTGTGCTCATAACACAAGCAGTCCTAAAAGTACGAGAAAATTCAGTGCTTATTGAAACTACAACAAATAAAGGACAGAGAAGATATTTAAGTAATCATTTTATAGGTTGCTGTGGAAGGATATGATCCTGTTCGCGTCAGAAAACAACGATTAAAATCTCTCTCTATCTCTCTCTCTCTCTCTCTCTCTCTCTCTCTCTCTCTCTCTCTCTGTCCCTTTTTCTCTATCGCTGTTTGTTTTAAAATGGTGTGTGTGAAGAAGATGTTTAAATACATTTCTATTAATCTTAATATTGATATTTGTGGTGGGTATTTCCAATTTGTGACAGACACACACACTATGTGAACTCGTTTGTTTCATTCAATTGTTGTGATAATAATTATGAGAAGAATCATTTCAGAGATTGAATAAATTAACATTTCCCAGTTTCAATCATAAATTATATTAACATAAAAAATGAAACTTTTTATAATCAATCTCAATGTATCATGCAACATATAACACTTATACTGAGTATATTTCTCAAATGAATAATAAATAGACAGCGAAAAAAACACTAATGAAAATATTAATGATAACAGTGATTATCTCTTGTAAGTACAAATATGAAAGAGTGGAAGAGAGATAAAGAGAAATACAAGTATGAGATAAGATGTCTCGTAAGATTCTTTGAGAGAGAGAGGGGGGGGGGGGGGCAGCGGGTGTGAATTTCTACTAATTAGTGTTGCCAAAAAGGAAGGTTATAGATCAATAAAATAAACTTGAACTCTTGCAAGAAAATGCCGATAGATGGCAGAATAAGCCAAAAGTAAACACGCCTTGTCTGTAGCTGTATTTTTTTTTTTAATGTTTATGTAATGTCCCCAGACCAAACTGTCGGAATGAGCTGTGGTGAGTGATATTTGTCTTGCTGTTTTCTTTCTCCTGCCAAGATTTGGTGCCTTTTCGTGGCCGAATTAGATGATCTTGGCTGATAATTAAATTACTCCAGGGTCAGAGATTTTGTAGGTGGAATGTGGCATTTTAATGTTAGTGCTGATAGAGGCAGATCCTGGTAATTTTGTGCGAATTAATATGAATGATGTTCATGTAGTGAGGTTGTTGGTCCAGTGAGTGGAAAAAGTGAGGCATTGAAAGGGGAGGCAATCAGCTAGGAATTGTTGTAGACTGACGGACATATGTTAAATGATGTATTCAAATATTGATCGATAAATAGAAAGAAATACATATTAATTGAAGGAAATATTAATAACAATTAGTTATTGAAATAATTGGCTGAGCTCCGAAATGAATGAAAGATGGTTGGTTAAATTGATGAATTTGTCTGCCTCTATCAGCTTCTGTGTGTCGCTGCCTTCACTCAGTGCTGGTATCTCCCCAGTTTCTTTATCTTTAGTATGAGTGTTGATTTCATTGCCCCTGTGATGACACTAAGTACTTGGTTATGTACTTGATTCAACTCTTATAGTGTGGTGTTTGAGGCTGAGCACCACGCAGATGATCCATATTCTACATGTGGGCTTATACTCTGTTGATAAACTTTACTGAGTACTTTCTCACTCGCATCCCACGTGGTTCCACACAGCTTTCTTAGAATAGCCAACGTCCTCCTGGCAGTTTTGGTTGCCGTATATGTTTGCTGTTTCCAAGACAGTTCGTTACGAAATGTAATTCCAAGATATGTAGGTTGTTTGTCTTATTTCACGGGCTCATTGTTTATGTAGATGACTCCTGCATTTTTGTTTTATGGAGAGGGTGAGAAGTGTAGTATTGCATTTGTCTGTATTCATGCTGAAACACCATCTGTTTGTCCATGAGTTTAGTGCATTCATAGCTCTTTCCAACAAATTGGAGGCCACTGTTGCATACTCCTCTGTGCACCACATTACCAAGTCATATGCATACATTGACACTTTGATACCATGTGGTAGTTCAGTAACTAGGTCATTGATGTAGATCAGAAAAAGTGTTGGAGATAGTACCCCTCCTTGTGGGTCACCCTGACGCAATAGGACCTTCTTACTTGGGAGACCATTTAGTTGCACTCTGACTCTTCTATTATCCAGGTCAGTGGCATATTCTCTATGATACCGCAGCTACCGCCGGTAGCCTGAACATATTAACGAAATACAAGAGGAAATGATAATTTATTATATTTAAAAAAATAATTACATTACAAATTTTCGAAAATTCTATTACACATTTCGTAGGCTAATATGATTTATTTGCTTTGATTTTCATTTATTAAAGCAAGGTTTTCCTCTGGCCGCTATAACGTTTGTGAATGTTATAACTATTCTACATTGAAACCTCTAGGAGCCAGCGGTACATTTTTCCTCTATCCGGACCAAGTATTACCGACCTTGACATTCAAAAATGGGAATCAACATTTATTTAGGGGGTGTTACCGCTAGATGAATGCGGTTTCATGGGTTATTTTTAGCTCTAGCCAATCAGAATCGTCACAAAGTCAAAGTGAAACTCTGTCTCATTACCGGAACTTCCTTATCTATTTATAACTTCGTTATGCGCATCAGCATCTGTAGAAAGAACTTTTTCTGCTCTCAAGAGAATCAAATCTTATTGTCGCTCAAATCAGACACAAGAACGCTTATCTGGTTTGACATAAATGTCCATCGAGAAATCATTCCCTCGGAAACTTAAAAACCAACCCAACAGTACTTTCAATGACAAAGTCATCAAGACATTTTCGTCCCAAAAAAAGACGGGTATGATTAACATATAAATAAGTAAGTAATTTAAAATATAGTGAAGTCATTAGAAAATATTACTTCATGTTAGCCTACTAAATATAATGTATGTTTTATTTATTATGTCAGCGGTAGCCCAGACCCCAAAACCAGTATACGCCACTGATCCAGGTATGCTTTCATCCGACTGTACAACCTGCCACTTACTCCGTAATTTCTCAGTTTTTTTTTTTTTTTCTAGAGTCCTTCCTTCCATACCTTAAAGTAAAGGTAAAGTACGAGACTTGAATCGGCGTCTTAGCACGCAAGCTTTCACCCATATGTGCTCGTCGTCTATTCAGTAGTGTTCAGTGACTTCTGGATAGTGTCGATTAAAGAATCGAAACTCCCTATGAAAGGGGGCATTCCTCATCTTCCCGGAGTAATACCCTGGTACCCATTTCTGTCAGCGGCTGGGTCGCGGGGATATTTTTTTTCTAACCACGAGTACAATTCACACTGCTTCCAGCTTCCATATCTTATCAAACGCTTATGTTAGGTTTGCCCATGCTGCTAGTACCAGTTTCTTATCTTGACACTCATCCTCAATTACCTGGGAAGGTTTCCAGATCTTTGGTAGACAAACATTGTCTAAAGCCTGAGCACCAAGGTAAGCTCCTTGTCGTGGAGATGGGGTTTAACATTCACCAGGGACTGAAAACCAAAACTGACCAAGCATTCATATACCCGAGCAAGATTAGTCTACTCTAGCAAGTATAAGTGCTGAAGTCGGAGACAACCAGCCACAATGTGCACCACAGCAATGAAAATGCCACGCGCTCACGCAACTGGAAAGAATAAAAGGATGATTCAATTGATGAAAAAAAGCTTGATTGAATTATATAATTAACTAAATAAATACATTTGAATGTACTGACGGGCAGATTGACGGGTGCGTTTATTTGTGAATAAAGCTTTATAGACTGAATTTATGGATGTTTCTTGTTACTGGTTTGTTGTTAGGGTGGATTGGTGGATGAGCGACACATGGGAATAGATTCAGAGGTTGAATTAGAGATATACGATATTCGGAATGAGAGAGAGAGAGAGAGAGAGAGAGAGAGAGACATATAGGAGGTAAAAGCAGGCGGAAGTTTAAATAATGTATGTCACTTTCATATAAAAATGAAACAGATAAAAGGTATTCCCCTCCCCCCAACATGTAAATGTATAGGGCTCATGTAAATACATTTAATGAAATAATATAGTATTATTTCAGTAAATAATTTCAGTAAATGAACGACGCTAATTATTAAAAACTCACCGAAATCACGAAACAGTTAAAACGGTTGAGTGAAGTGCACCTGCTTACCGGATGAGAACCGCTCGGCTACAGGATACCAGAGCGATGCAGACACAACTTGTGTTTACGCCTGTCACGTACAGGAAATGACCCCGATATTATTTAGAAATATAATTTTTGCTGCATTATCCGTGTCTGCTTCTATCCAGTGTTTTGAGGGTACAAAAGGGGGAACGTTGTGGGGATATTAACAAAATGATGTGTTTTTTTTGGTACATAAATAATACGAATGTACCTGTTTCATTTGCTGAAATCTCTCGTACTCCGTGACACATTTATCTTGTCATATTCACCTCTCACCTTCTGGGTTTTTGTTTTTTATTGACCTCGAATAGCAGCAGGTTTATGATCTGTGCTTAAAATGTCGGAATACTTTTTAACTTTTAGTTTCCCAATGTCGAATAAAACCCACTTTTAAATTCTAGAGTTAAAACTTTGTTGAATTAGTCATGCACATTATAAATGGCTAAATAGTTTGTGAACAGTATAAATATTCATTTTAATAACACCTTTTTACTTATTTCTATCGTTATCACCTTTATATTTCAATTATTGTATCTAATCATTGTTAGATCAACATTATTTTAAACGCGTGTGTTATTATAGTAGATAATATTATTCATTATCTTATATATTATATTAACTTATTGTGATATTGCTTATCATATTCGGTGGACTTACTCTTATGTGCGTTAGACATTACCTACTATAGGTTTCCTCATTACAAATTTATTAAACTGCTTATTATATGCTACGGTATTGCTCATTTAATACTGTTGAGCTGCTCACTATAATCTATTGGTTGTTCATTATATGCTACTAGACTACGCTATATTTGCCAGTATTTTTGCCAATATTTTATTACTTGAACTATTATATTACCAGCCAACAAACAATAAAGCAAAAAATGAAGCCCTCAAAGTTGCTGAAAAACTGGCTATCCAACACAAAAATAGCGTGCACAAGAAATTGGTGCTACTGAGCGACGCACTTTCAGCTCTAAAAATCCACAGGAACAGCGAGCTAGATGACCTGAGAACAACAATAGACCAACTGTGCAATAACTTTCAGAGAGTGGTCATCTAGTGGATACCATTACACTGTAATAAACAAGGTAACGAACGCGCAGAAAAATTAGCTAAGGAGCGAGAGAGGTTACCACAAGTGAATCATCTGGTCAGCTACGATGAAGCTAAATCCATCATCAAAGGCCAGTATCATGAAAAATAGAAGCAAGAACACCTAAAGTATAACGAAATGGATGGATACCTCCAACTATCAAGGAGGGATCAAGTCATCATACTTCGCCTACGCACTAGCCACAACAGAATGAGAAACCACGTGTTCAATAAACTCAAAATAGGAATTAGCAGCCAATGCCACTGAATCCTGGATAACATGACAACAAAACACATTATACAGGATTGCCCCCCAGTACACAGACCTGAAGTAGGACAATGTGGTCCACACCCACCTCCCTGGAAGAAACACTCTACAGGGCAGCCGAATCACTGAAACAGATAGCTGCCTTCATACGAGAGTCCGGAGTCCTAGCCTGAATGAGCGATGATAGCAGAAGGAAAAGAAGAATATTATCAGCCCAGGATAATAACTAACTCCTGCCTTCAGCTCGACACGCTCCTTATAAATGTGCATTCTCGAGTGTGTGTTTTACCAATCTTATAGAGGAACTGGTTATTCTCAAACATAAAACAATGTCTGTCACGTAAAGAACCATCGTACACAATATATTTGTGTATCCCTACCTCAAGCTGTCAGCAGCCAAACCTAGTCACTAATGACAAGTCAGAAAAGAAAATTGACAACAGAAGTGAAATATTTGAGACAAGAAGACTTAGTATCCAGAGAAATACAACTATGAATTAGATCCAACACTTAAGAATTAGAATACATCTAATCTTGAATTACATAACATACAACATATAAAATGGTTTACCGGCCTTCACTGCCAAGGAACGCTAGTGACTGACAGGCCTAAGAAAGAAATGACTCTCAATCTGCAACTATAAACAGACTGCGTAAATGTTTTGTCAAAGTAGAAGATTCCAAATTGGAACGTTTTAACAGAAAGCCAAAGAAGACTCGTTCAACACCACAATACGGGTGTTGATTGGAGGGAGGGTAGTATTTATAGACCAGCTAGAACCGCTTCTTTTTGTTTCATTGTCCTCATTGCACCTCGTATTTATCCAAGATCTATTACAAGTTCCGAATGTTGTTTCTACATTTGTATTCACCTGATACACTTTCAAAGTCTCCTTTTATACAATTGTCTGTATTAATTTATGAATGTTGTATTTGTTTCGTTTCAATTTGTTTAGTCCTTGTTGCAATATTTTTTTTGTATTCCAAGTGCACTTAACATTTTTTATTGTACACTTTTCTTCTCCTTTATTTATTCATATTTGTTTTTCATTCTCATTCAACTTCCATTTTTGTTCTCTTTTTTTTTCTTCTGCGTACACTTTTTGGTTACATAACCTCAATAGCTTCAAAGAATATGACGTATATTGTGAAAAATGCATGCTGCAGAGATTGACAACATGCAGGTAGCTGACGTGATTCGTCTCGTTGATAAAATCTATCCAGCTTGTTGCTGCCTTAAATAAACTCTAACTTTGAGTATTTCTAACAGACGATTAATTATATATGTTATTCACTTTTTGAGGATGGATGTACTGCTTTCAATAAGACAGATGGACAGACGAACAGTAGTGTTCGTAAACAAGTATCACTGTCTTTATAGAAAAGATACATTAGACACGATACTTTATCAATTATACTTTAGTTCTTCTATTCATATTCTTGATTAAAAAAGAAAGTAAACTCTAAATTATTCTTCTCTAGCAGTCTTTAGCAGTGTGGTAAAACATTTTGTTACCCGAGTGTTAAACACAAAGACCTGCAAGGGGACGCGGACCATCGCATTACATATGTGTATATGTGTGTGTGTGCTTATAAAGATAAACACAAACATATAGTTAGGTAATAACACAAGTTTGCAAGCAGACAAGTAATTTATAAGTAAAAATGAGAAAGTCAAGAATTGACTGACTGTGTCCCTAAACTCAATCTTGTAAATTAAGGGCTCTAATTCAAAACTCCGTGCTTGACGACTAATTTAAAGAGCGTCCGACAACTGCCATTTACTTTGCTTTTGTATTTATTTTTTCCGGTACCGCTCATGCTTAAGGATAAAACCTGTTGGTGATCAGTCTTGTTGATCAAATCTCAGATGGTGATCAGTCTTGTTGATCAAATCTCATCTGGTGATCAGTCTTGTTGATCAAATCTCATCCGGTGATCAGTCTTTTTGATCAAATCTCAGATGGTGATCAGTCTTGTTGATCAAATCTCATCCGGTGATCAGTCTTGTTGATCAAATCTCATCTGGTGATCTGTCTTGTTGATCAAATCTCATCTGGTGATCTGTCTTGTTGATCAAATCGCATCTGGTGATCAGTCTTGTTGATCAAATCTCATCTGGTGATCAGTCTTGATGATCAAATCTCATCTGGTGATCAGTCTTGTTGATCAAATCTCATCTGGTGATCAGTCTTGATGATCAAATCTCATCTGGTGATCAATCTTGTTGATCAAATCTCATCTGGTGATCAGTCTTGTTGATCAAATCTCATCTACACCTTCAGATAGGCCCCTCCCAGAAATTTCGTACCTTTGTTCCAACGTTGAGAATTCTATTAAATACAGTCAACAGATCTTTTCTTGCTGTTTTTCAAGTGACCAAGATTCAACGATCGGTGTGGCCAACAGGTGAAATTCCGTCGCACCCACACACCCGCACTAATCCAGTTGTCGGTGTTTCGCAAAAATATCAGAACTTCACAACTTTTCGCATCGATTCGCTGGTTGTTCGCCGAAATCGAAAACTCACCACTTCCGTGAAAATAACGTTACTGGACAGATCTAAAGACTGATTTTCTCAGAGAAGTGGTGGTTAAAGTCTTTGAGTCTTCAGTCAAGTCAAAAGAATTATCATTTGTTACATTTCATTAAGCAGGGGTTACATAGTTACACGAAAACAAAATGATTACTGCGGGAACAATGGACCCTCAGAAAATAGGTACCTATTTTTCTTAACACTCACAATTTTAAAATTATAGTTTTGTTTGATCTTCTATTACTGAAAACTATTCAAAATGCCCGCGAGCCACTCAAATGATCTCGCAGACCACAAATGGCCGCGGGCCGGACGTTGGACTTCTAATTATAATTTTAGTATTTCTAATTTCTAATTATAGACTGGAACCTCTCTCACGAAGTCAAACATTTCTAATTATAGGCTATGACTGGAACCTCTCTTACAAAGTCAAACATTTCTAATTATAGGCTATGACTGGAACCTCTCTCACGAAGTCAAGCATTTCTAATTATAGACTGGAACCTCTCTCACGAAGTCAAACATTTCTAATTATAGACTGGGACTGGAACCTCTCTCACGAAGTCAAACATTTCTAATTATAGACTAGGACTGGAGCCTCTCTCACAAAGTTGAACATTTCTAATTATAGACAGGAACCTCTCTCACGAAGTCAAACATTTCTAATTATAGACTAGGACTGGAACCTCTCTCACAAAGTTGAACATTTCTAATTATAGGCTATGACTGGAACCTCTCTCACGAACTCAAACATTTCTAATTATAGACAGGAACCTCTCTCACGAAGTCAAACATTTCTAATTATAGACTGGAACCTCTTTCACGAAGTCAAACATTTCTAATTATAGTCTGGAACCTCTCTCACAAAGTTAAACATTTCTAATTATAGACTAGGACTGGAACCTCTCTCACAAAGTTGAACATTTCTAATTATAGGCTATGACTGGAACCTCTCTCACGAACTCAAACATTTCTAATTATAGACAGGAACCTCTCTCACGAAGTCAAACATTTCTAATTATAGACTGGAACCTCTTTCACGAAGTCAAACATTTCTAATTATAGTCTGGAACCTCTCTCACAAAGTTAAACATTTCTAATTATAGACTAGGACTGGAACCTCTCTCATGAAGTCAAACATTTCTAATTATAGACAGGAACCTCTCTCACGAAGTCAAACATTTCTAATTATAGACTAGGACTGGAACCTCTCTCATGAAGTCAAACATTTCTAATTATAGACTGGAACCTCTCTCACGAAGTCAAACATTTCTAATTATAGTCTGGAACCTCTCTCACAAAGTTAAACGTTTCTAATTATAGACAGGAACCTCTCTCACGAAGTCAAACATTTCTAATTATAGACTAGGACTGGAACCTCTCTCACGAAGTCAAACATTTCTAATTATAGACTGGAACCTCTCTCACGAAGTCAAACATTTCTAATTATAGACTGGAACCTCTCTCACGAAGTCAAACATTTCTAATTATAGACTGGAACCTCTCTCACGAAGTCAAACATTTCTAATTATAGACTGGAACCTTTCTCACGAAGTCAAACATTTCTAATTATAGACTGGAACCTCTCTCATGAAGTCAAACATTTCTAATTATAGACTGGGACTGGAACCTCTCTCACGAAGTCAAACACTTCTAATTATAGAATAGGACTGGAACCTCTCTCACGAAGTCAAACAACATTGCTAATTACAAACAGGAACCACTCTCACCAAGTCAGATATCTCTAATTACAAATTGGAACCACGGTCGGGAAGATCAAAAAGCACATTTAATCACAAACTGCTGCTAAATTTCTAGAAAATATGGCGGCAAGGTCTATGTAACATTAAAACAAGCGCATTAAAACTTTCACATCGTGATACGATCACTAATATTTCTCAATGATCTCCCTGTTTACGCGTACATTAACACAAACACGACCGGTTCCAGTGGTTGCATTGAGATCCACATATTCGCTACTTTGTTTCCTTCTGTTACAGAAACTAGTTCAATATTGAGTTCTTTTTTCTATATTCCATTTATCGATAAATTATCGACACGCCTTTGGTAGTATTTTTTCTAAGGAACAATCTCTCCATTTAAATATAATCATATATATATATATATATATATATATATATATATATATATATATATATATATATACCATCATCAAGTGCTAAAATATGGTCGAGATTGCATATTTATATCATCATTATCATCATCATGTGCCATATCGGTTGGCGTTGACGATCATGTCCTTCCACAATCTTCTTTCTACAGTGCATTGTGTCAGTTCTGTTGTTGACTGTTTTCCATACCATGACACCAAGATATCTAGGAATTTCTCTCTTTGTTGTTCCCCAGCTCTCTTTCCCTGTATTTTGCCAGTTGTAACCAAGTATTCCAACTTTCCTCTTCTCATAATGTGCCCGAAAAATATTGATTGTTTTTTTCTGATGTTTCTTAGGAGCTCCCTTTTTTGTGTTGGACTCTTTAAGAATTTTCTCATTGGTCCTTTTAGCTGTCCAGGGAACTTTCAACATTCTTCTGAGAAATTCCATCTCTGTGGCGTCTAATCATTTTTTATGTGTTTGTTTACTGTCCATGATTCGCTTCCATAGTCAGGATTAGCTAAATATAACACCGATCAGCTCACTTTCTCGCTTCTATTGACATAGATATGTTGCATAATATGTTTTTGATTTTCTGAATGCTATTTTGGCCTAAACTATTCTGCTTATTGTTTATGTGGTGCATCTGATGGTGATGATCGTTTCTTCGATATGACCATTACTTCTGTTTTCGAACTATTCAGACAGAGGCCTTTAGTATTTATATATCGACTCCTTTTCTACGTTATCTCTTTCAGTATAAAAAAGTAAAGTAAAGTACCCCCGTCACGCAAAGTGGCGTATAGGGAATATGGTGTTAGTGACCATATATTTCACAGACCTTCGGCACATGATTTTTGGGGTAATGTGGTCGGTATTACGCCCGTGCCGCTTCACTTTCCCTGAAAAAAATCAGGTACCCATTAAAGGCTGGGTGAACCCGGAGGCCGTCGGTTGGGATCGAACCCTACCTCTTGTCCTTTGTAGTTCAGTTCACTAACCACTGAGCTATCGCGGCTCCCTCTTTCAGTATGTCTCTTTCTTAATATCTCACCAGAGTCAACTGCATGGCAGAACTTGAGATTGTTAAATCCATTCTGACATGATTTACACCTGTATTGTAACCCTTTCTCCATTTAACTTCGCTTATTGTTTTATAATACTTGTAATGCTCATAACTTTTTACCAAAATAGTCTGAAAATGTTATTCAGTTGGGATATAGTTTTGGATAGATCTCGCTGATCTGTTTTGCCTTCAACATTGGAGATGGAAGAACGCGTTTCATCAACGAATCTTTTAAATCTCAAGTATGGAGCTATGCAAGTGCGTGTTTTGTAGCTAGATTATATTTTAAACATACAGAGATAGTCAATAATGCATTATCCCATCACTCATCATCATCATCTCGAGTGCCTTCTCCGCAACGAAGGTTGACTTCCATGGAGCGCCATTCTGCTCTGTCTCTTGCTTTGATGGTGCAGGTTGTCATAGCCTGATTTGTCCATCTTTTGATGTTACTCGTCCATGTTAGTCTTGGTCTGCCTCTTTTACCTTGTATTTTTCCCTCCAGGATTACTTTTAGTAGGCTGTTGTGTCTTTTAACATGGCCCACAAATCGCATTTGTCTTGTTTGAATTGTGCTTAGTAGTTCTCTTGTCATTATTAGTTGTTATAAGACTTCATCGTTTGTTTTCTTTTCTTTCCATCCAATTCTACCTATTCTTGTTTATATCCACATTTCAAAGGCTTCTATTCTCTGTTCTGTTTTCTTGTCTAATGTCCATGTTTCTGCACCATATAGGAATATTGAGAAGATGTAACATTTTGCTATTCTTAGTTTTAGCCCTGGTGTTATTTGTTTTGATGTTAGTATCCCATCACTACATTTATTAAAAGAATATCTTTTGATTACATTTTTTTGGTGATTAAAATACATGACGCCGTCTCCCTTTGTTAATTATTAAATATATGTAATCTACAGGTATACGAATCACGTGTTTTGGGAGAGCCTTAGTTAAATGGTCAGAGGTAGAGAATGTGGGTCATCGCGGAGGTAGACAGAGAGTGGAGACGGTTGAGCACAGTGCAGAAGAGGAATACTTCCAGTTCCGCTTTCAACTTTGGCCAGATGGTAAGCTTGTCTGTTATATTTTATTCTATTATTTATTAATACAACTTTCTTAGAGCGTTTTGCCCAATAGTTTATGTGTATGTGTTCGGAATTTCAAATAGTTCTTTTCAACCACGTTCCTTTCTTACCAGCAGAGCATGCATGTGTCCATGGGTTAATTGCAATGATATTTGGGGAAAAAAGTAATCTTTCTGAAATTGTTCCTGTACTACGACATTTGTAATAATATTGTTTGTTGCTGTTTATTTTGAAATCAACCCTACGCAATATCCTGTATAGAACTTGCCATGTCATCTATCCGCTTAAAAATCTGAGATCGCTAGCAAACGCTCTTTCGTGTGCACGTAGAATTGGTCTGATGTTTTATAAGTCGCCAGCAAGTTGTGTAGCCTCCACTCAACAAAAACATCTTCTCTATCAGCTCTTGTTCTGGATGAATTATATTCGCTGACAATTCTACTACTGATGTTTTTATACTCACAAATATTGTAATATTAATATTCACAGCAGCTTAAAGCTGCTTGATTTTCCACTCTCTATAGTTGGTATATGTTACGATAAAGAAGAAAAACGTCACATCATATGAACCACTGTTATCATGGTACTGGACAGCTTCTAGCAAAAATGGCGGACCTAATTCTCATACACATAGCAAGGTCGATATATGCTGTTGTACGGTTGTAGCAAGTTTGAGCTCCATAGATAATGAAACCTATCTGTTAGCAACGGCTCAAATTATTTGAGCTAAGTAAAGAGAGACTTTGGGACATGGTGGCTGGTTATCTACTAACATTAAACTCGTTATATTATGGCATGCAGTCTGATAAAAAATATTAGGGGAGTCTGTTTCTTCTTTTGAATAGCTCCACTGTTCCATAGTGACTTCGTCTGAAAAAATGTAGTTACAAAATTACTGACACTAAATGCTACCTTCATTAAAATGCTCCTCGCCTGTAGTTTATAGAAATTCATTTTGGACTTCAAGTTGGACATTCAAATTGAAATTCCAGTTGATGCGGCGACCAAGATGGCCACTAGTCTAATCAGATTTAGGATTAGTGACATTGTTGCAATGTGGTCTAAGCAATTCTTTCTGGTTTGGATTTTTTTCTTTGTGGAGACAGCAGCAGTCTAGTCGCATTCACTTGCCCACAAAATCAACATGGTTTTGGCGCCCGCGCGCTGAGATAGTGCTGCTGGTGACTGGCCGTGGAGTGTAGTGAAAGGTGCCAGGTCTCGGCTCTGCCCTGGGACGGGATGTGTGATCTGTCTTCGACTGCAAATTTGTCACCAGCTGTACTGCGGTCGAATCGAGTGTTTCACCCAAGTGGATTTCATTTGTTTGGGACGGCGATTCTTGGGCACGCCTACTGATCATGAAGCTTATACTGGAATTGTCGCGGGTACATAGAAATTATGTTGCCTGTGACGGCCGTTACGGCGACCCTGAAGTACCCTTTTTGAGCTGCGCCCCATTTGTACCGTTCAATGCGGCACGTTCAATGAAACCGCTTTTATGAACGTAAAGCGCTCAATTAAAAAAAAAAAAAAAAGCACCGCGTTCTATAGAAAAGTCAGGACGATCGAGATGAACATTTTGTTGGTTGCTGGAACAGGGTGACTGGGCAGATATGGGAATGCCCTGCCTGAAGTGAAGCCATTCGGTTCTAAAGTTTGAAGTTTGAAGATTCACATGCAGTTGTTTTAAATGCTCACAGTTTTAAACTTGTTTTTGTTTTATATTTTGATGCTTCTCTATGCATCATTTATCAAAGTCAGAATTTGTTTACGGCACAATTAGATTTCATAATTGTTTTCCAGACATACTCTGCAATATTATTATTAGAAAGCTATAGATGTATATTTGATATAATCAACTATAAAGGAATGGATAACATTTCTACAGATTTGCAAAACGAACAAATAATGTTACTATCTATCATGTGTACAGATTTCTAAAGCGTACGAAAGTCTGACAGACGTATCTCGGCTAATCTGCAAATTGAATCCAAAACTAATTGGTTTAATTAACTTCATTTCCCTGTTATATTTAGATTAATAAAACATGTCTGCATTAGCATCAGTAATTCTACACTCGCTACCTCCTTAACTTTGGTGGTGTGTTTATTAGAGTAGCACATTGCACATCATTCATTTTCCTTAGCTAATTTTTCATAAATACTCACATTTAGGAGGAAAAGGATTAACTTCGACATAATTTTTAAATTATGCACGTGCTTTTCTCACCTAATCGTTTATAAATGTAATAAAATTGAAGTCGAGATACTTGGTATTCCTCCTATTATTGCGCATTAAGTTTTCATTTTACAAACTCACACAAAAACACGCAATACACACACACACACAGAGTCACAAAAATACACATGGGGATTTCCAATTGCCAAGAGTTCTTAAACGTTAACAAAATGCACACTGGACCTTATCTTTCTCGCCGTTATCAGAGTGGGTCGGACATCGAATCTCACTACCCAGAGATCAGGGTAGGATAAAAACACACACAAAAACCCAGGGATTCAATGTAAAAAATTCAAACCGTCTTTGGCGGGATTCGAAACCAGGCACTATCTATCCAGACACAGACGTCTTACCTCTAGTCCAGTGTTTCTCAACCTGGGGCCATATAACCCCGGGAGTGGCCTAGGAAATTCCAAGGAGGCCAAGGTCTTGATATTCGACTGATTATTGACGATATCTTTTCTTCGCCGAGGTAGCCAATGTGTTCTCAACATTTATTTATTTTAACTTCGTAATGTTATAAATACATTTTATAAGTAAAAGTAAAGAGCCCCCGTCACACCAAGTGTCGTATAGGGAATATGGTGTTAGTGACCATCAATTTTACAGACCTTCAGCACATGATTTTTGGGGTAATGTGGTCGATATTACGCCCGTGCCGCTTTACTTTCCCAAAAAAATCCGGTTCCCATTTAAGGCTGGGTGAACCCGGAAGCCGCCGGTTGGGATCGAACCCTACCTCTTGTTCTTTGTAGTCCAGTTCACTAACCCCTGAGCTATCGCGGCTCCCACATTTTGTAAGTACATAATCATAATGTAATCAAGACATTTTCTAATTATAAAATATACTACCATTTACGTTTGGATTTACTTACAGATCAAGGGATCACAATAGATTGTTACGAGGTTAAGAAATTATATTCTATTTTATTTTATTCCTGGAATCAGTTAACTGCAGTCGAGGCATCCCGATACCCGCTTGTTGATGACGATAGATTTTTGCGATGCTAAGAAATAAAACACAGCAGCGGCGAAAGAACTGACAAAATGTCCGTCATGTACCATTTAGCTTTGACAAAATAGTGAGCCTAATTTCTTGTTGTTGTTGTTGTTGTTGTTGTTGTTGTTGTTGTTGTTGTTGTTGTTGTTGTTGCTGTTGCGTTCGCCAGCTTTCATCTCTGACGAAGTCCCAAGAGACTAGGAACTGAATTTTGCATGTTAATCTATTTTTCCCTGGCAGCCGTGTGCACAGGGGTCCCTCGCCGCACAGGCAGATAACTCCGACTTCGGAAGTACTCATGTTTTTTCCGTCGATGAGTAACTGACGTTTCAAGCCGGGTCTCGCTGCTGAGACCAGGGGTGGTTGCCGCAGAAAGAAATCATAAATAAAAATTCCAACTGGTTTAGCCGAGATTTGAACCTACAACCTCTCTGTCCCGAGGCCGGCGTCTTGCCTCGAGACCAACAAGTCCCACATGGACTGGGAATATTAGGAAACTGCAACAAGGAACACTTTTCATGCATAGCCTTCAATGGTTCCTGCCGCTTATCTACCTTATACCCCGAAGCCCACGTCCTCCCGAAAATGATGACCGTCATACTTCTTTATAAATGTATAGCGCTTGATGATGTTCGGCCATCGTTGTTGACTCCAATTCCGAACATACAAACACACAGTTAGTCGTCAGCTCATCCTCGTCGCACATCAAACAATAGCCCGTAAGATTAGGGTAAGGCCAGTCTAGGGAATTACGATGGTCATTACGATGGCGTAGCCCACGTAGCAATGTCGCAAGCACAGCAATGACGCGCCCTTTAGATTCTTGATTACTCTAGTGAATGCAGCCTACGACGAACAAAACACAGTGCAAATTCCCTAAAAGATATAACAATTCAGCTGACGGAGCATTTCACGTTAATAAGTAAAATATAAATAACATGCGTCAAGGAATTCCAACAACGGTCATGAACAGCACCAATGTGATGTAAATGTACACTTTCTGCAGCGACCGAGAGGACGTGGACTAGATTCGCCATCTTAAAGTGTAGTTATACCGAGCCTAATTTATACTGCTTCGAAGTTCACCCACAACACTTTGACATTAAAGTTAAGCTGTGGTCGAGTTTTGGAGGACGAGTGGTGGTGAAGGGAGAAAGAGAGAAGTAAGAAAGAAAAATAATGTTACCGCATCAAAAGAGATCCGACCACCGAGAATAGTCACTTTTGAAGTCCGTCAAATAGTTCTGATGTGGAGTTGTCGTAGGCGCCGCTAATGAAATAATTCACTGAATGGAAAAAAGTGATATCTGTGGTTATATTCCACAATCATCTGTTTTCCTACACATGGCTCTCAAATCTCGTGCTGTGCCATTCCCCCCGCCCCCACCCCGAGCCTCGTACCGTCGCTCCACAATTATGCCATTTTTTACCGCGGGATTATCCTCCTGGCTCCTCAGAGTCCATATGTCTCCTATTTGAGAACCACTGCTGCAGACAACCCAGAGACGTGCTATTGTTGCGTTGACTAACTTTCTCCTTCGACTTGTCTCTAGTGACTGCATTCAACGCTGATATCATAGAGCAGTGATTATGGTTATGATTATGGAAGGCCCCGGTATCACTGCAAACGAATTAATATCCATAATTGCTCAACCGACCGTGCCAGTGGAATCATCCGAATTAATATCTTACCTCGCAAACAAAGAAAGTTAGATGCAGTCTCCATCATAACAGTCTCAGCACACGCCAAAAGACATAAGGCGAAACCGGACAGAAAGTGAACACAGCCATACGTTCCTCGTTATACGATATCATCATTCATCGTAAGCAATCTGAATTTCGAAACACTATCAAAACGGATGAAATGCACAGCTCACGATGTGCACAGAGCACTAAACTCAGTAGCTCTGACAGCAAGCCGGACTTGGAATATGAGGAAACTGCAAGAAGGAACACTTTATTATACACAGCCTTTAAAAGTTCCTGTCGCCTATCCACCATATTGACCGGTATTCCAAAGATGACGTATGCTGCAATCATCACAGAACACACTCTATTGCTCACACTGTAGAGGATTTCAGATCACATGCACGTAATCCGTTTCACCGACGAAGATCCCAACAGTGGAACTTCCAATTTATATACTTATCTGCATTGGAAAGATAGAATAAACCATCTTTCATGCAAAAAAACATAACAGTGAACGTTGGCGAAACAAGACCGCGCCATCTTGAAACCGGAAGTCCAGAGCAGTGATGAAAATACTGAATATAAGAGGTTAATGAACACAGTTTTATGTTGCAACTGATGGTACGTTTCTTGCTTGGAACAGTTAGATGATCTCTTACAAAATGAAAAAGTCCATTAATTTTCCATTTAAATAAAGGCAATATAGACGTTTTTAAATGAAAGACACCTGAAGCCACAGAGATGGAATTTCTCAGAAGAACGTTGAAAGTTCTCTCGGCAGCAGCTAAAAAGAGTAACGAGGACATTCTCAAAGAGGCCAACACAAAAATGGAGCTCCTTAAATACATCAGAATTAAACAATCTATTTTTTCGGGCACGTTATTAGAAGAGGAAAGTTGGTGCACTGACAAAATACAGTGAAAGAGGTATCGCGGACGACAAAGAGAGGATATACTAGATAGTTTGGTGTCATGATATGCAAAGCAGTTAACAACATAATTGAAACGAAGCACTGTGGATAGCAAATTGTGGAAGAACATGATCGCCTATGGCAACCGGTATGGCACATGATGATGATGGTAAACGTTTCAAAGGTTTTCACAAACAAATGTATGTGTGTTTAACTAAAATATAACATGTTTAGCTGAATTTAACTACTTTGCATGTAACTACCTTCATCTTTACTAGATTCTTCTAATGACCTCTTCTAGAAATAAAACAAAAATGGAAAGAAAAAAACTTCCCGTGACTCCATGGAAGGTTGATGAGAAAATAGAGAAAGGGAAAAATAACAGTATAAATCAAACAAAAGTGAAGCAACAGATGAAATTATTCATACAGTATTTGCTTATCTACTGGTAATAAAGGCACGAATGGATACAATGAGACCATTTGGAGGACCTCGACTTTGCTGATGATATAGTTCTCATCAGCAGTCAGATAAAAACGATACAGGAAAACACAAATAAACTATCATCAATAGCCAGCAAAATTGGGCTTGAGATCAATCATCAAAAGACTAGGGTCATGAAAAGCTTAATTCCAACAGGCGACAAAATATACATGGAAAACAAACCAGTGGAAGAGATCGATCACTTTATCTATCTTGGAAGTCACACTGATCGAGAAGGGGATACAAGTAAAGAAATTAGAATCAGAATAGCTAAAGCAGCAATGTCTTTCAGAAGCCTTGAAAAGTTGTGGAAATCAAAACTCATCAGCACAAACACAAAACCTAAAGGAGTAGACTATTCAAATCAAATGTACTATCAACCCTTGCGTATGCGTGTGAAAGCTGGAAAACAACAAGAGACATAGAAACAAAGTTGAACGCATTCGAAAATAAATGTCTAAGGAAAATACTTGGTATAGCGTGGAACAAATTCAAAACAAACGAGGAAATTAGAGAAATCGCCAATCACCACTATTATCTTACATAATAAAGAAAAAACGATGGTCATATGTTGGACATGTGATGAGATGAGACAATAACCGAATAGCAAAGCAAGCCCTCATGTGGGAAACAACAGGTAAGAGGAAAAGAGGAAGACCCAGAGAGACACTGAGAAGAACATTGATGAGAGAGGCAAGCGCAGCAGGAATCGGCTCTCTCAATGAGATAGAGTTGCTTGCACAGAACTGAGACAAATGGCCAGATTTGATAAAATATCTTTAAAAGAATTTAAAACTGCTAGAAAAAAAAATTAGATAAAGAAAAGGAGTATCTTGGTCTACGCCCTGGTCGATCCGGCTACGGCTCGAAAGGTCAATAGATAGATAGATTTGCTTATCTAAATAATTTACATTATAACTTTAACATTAAATACTATAGTTACAGGTATTTCAAGCATAAGAGACAGAGAGAAAGTCGCGTGACCAAGACTTGTACCATCCCGAAACTACGGGAGATATAAACAAACCATATCTAACCTTTAGTTTCAGTAAACATTTTACAGCTGAACACCTGAAAGTTTTCACAGAATGTGAAGGAATGCATCCATTTTTGTATAAGAAACTCTAGGAATAAACATTCAGAGTTTATGGAATTATAAATATGTGATTTATATTTTTAGCAGCTGATTTTATCTGGATGCACATGCGCTTATATGAAGTAAATATTTATGCGTTATCCTATCTTTGCGGGCTACTATGGACCTGGGAATAAAGACCGCATGTCCAATGCTGTCGTAACGCAGTGTACATATTAAAGATTTTTTTTTAAATTTCACCTTCGTTAGAGGAGAAATAATCTGAACAATCAAACCGAAATAAACGGCGTTATCTGCTCGACGAGTGGTTTTTTTTTAAACAAAAAAAAAATCGTCATTAGAAAGAATGGTTAATACAGTAGTATATGTCACATCCACTGCTAGAATATGGGGAGTTTGGAACTTGATATTGAGGTAGAACCGGGGGACTGGGCGCTCTAAATGTCAAGATGACGCCTCCTGGACATGAAGTTACCTGGGTTGTCCTGCAACAGGCGGTGGGAAAATTTGCTATTTCTTGTTTGTGGTTACTTCATGGGTTGATCCTCTTTGTCTTTGCCTAGTTAGATTCGATTTCTAAACCTCTTGGATAATGGCAGAAACCAGGAATTCCCGTGTGCACAAGCGCACGTTAAAGAACCCATGGCATAGTTGAAAACCGAAGGTCAAAACAACCGCTACCAGAGCAAAATTGTTTAGCAAATCTACCCATGCCGAAGACGGATGCGTGGGCCGAAAGATGCAGATATCGCGACTTGACCGTAAACTAAACTACATATGTTTTTTGCCATTCCTATTCTTTTGTTTGTTTCTGATTCTCATTTTCCATCACTTATTAAATAAAACATGTCCACTGAACGGACGAAAGCTACGAAAGAATAAGGAGAAAGATGTAGGAACAAATTGTTGATTCAATCCATTCTTCTTAGATCAGACAAGTAATGTGTCGGGAGTAGTATACAAGGGTCCAACTGATTAGCATTTGGCCCGTAAATTAACAAAGATATATAGTAGGTGCGCGGCGCACCTAATGTACCGTAGGTGCAGGGGGAGTTAACCATGCCATTTCGTGTCGGGATGTTGACCTTTAGTCCCGGTGACCCGGAAGTGACGTGTTTATGTCTGGTGTGTGCTGACTTTGGAGTTCTTTATGTACTTGATCGTTAGTGATAGGTTAGTAGATTATACAACATCATTGACAAACAATCAATATAAAACAGAAGACAAAGATATATTTTATTCTTTTATTATCTCAATAGGTGTATAACATACATTGATATTATATAGCATTACAAAAACATTCAGTACATTGAGTCAATATATAGTACATGGATAACATTTATTTATAGATAGGTAGTTGGATGTCTGCTTAGCGTTGTGTCATAAATGAATCATAAGGGGTGAAACTGTTAGAGATTCCTGGTTAGGCTAAGCTGGTAGTGTAAAGAGTTAAATATCTAGAGGCGTAGTCGAGACGTTATCATCAGCTACCTTTCTTTTTATATAGAAATAGGAAAGAGCATTTCTTGTTTGACTGTAGGAAAATATAGAATTATTTAAGACTTTGAAACCTACATTTTTTCCACCCTTGGCCTTTTGCGTGGCGAGAACCTCTAAAAACATATCTTTATCTAATTTGTTGTGTTGCTTGCTTAGCCCTTTACAACTGATTTTATCGTAATCCCCACTGCAATGGTACGTCTTACTACATAAACTAACAAGAGCTGTCCCTTCGTACTCTAGTTTAAAAAGCCCAGGCGTTCGTTTGGTGTGCGCTTTAACGCCCTTACAGTTTATACATTCTGTTTTGCTAGTATGTTCATCGCAGCGATGGGTGTATGGAGGTCGCCTAGTGTGTAATAAGGGGTGTATAGGGGTCGTCTAGTGTGTCGTGATGGGTGTATAGAGGGCGGCTAGTGTGTCGTGATGGGTGTACGGAGGTCGTCTAGTGTGTCATATTGGGTGTGTAGAGGGCGTCTAGTGTGCCGTGATGGGTGTACGGAGGTCGTCTAGTGTGTCATATTGGGTGTATAGAGGGCGTTTAGTGTGTCATGATGGTTGTATAGGGGTCGTCTAGTGTGTCATGATGGTTGTATAGGGGTCGTCTAGTGTGTCATGATGGTTGTATAGGGGTCGTCTAGTGTGCCGTGATGGGTCAATGGAGGTCGGCTAGTATGTCGTGATGGGTGTACGGAGGTCGTCTAGTGTGTCATATTGAGTGTATAGAGGGCGTTTAGTGTGTCATGATGGTTGTATAGGGGTCGTCTAGTGTGTCATATTGGGTGTATAGAGGGCGTCTAGTGTGTCATGATGGGTGTATGTAGGTCGTTTAGTGTGTCATATTGGGTGTATAGAGGGCGTTTAGTGTGTCGTGAGGGGTGTATGGAGGTCGTCTACTGTGTCGTGAGGGGTGTATGGAGGTCATCTAGTGTGGTATGTGTGGTGTATGGCGGTGTATATCATACTTTAATCAACCAATAAGAAAAATGAAGGAACATTACATTCAACATTACTTATCTTAACTACTTTACATCAATACAGTTGAATAACGTGTTATCGTTAAGTCTTACCATACTTTAAGAGAAAACATTCAAACTTACAGCGTAAAATATAGTCTCAATCATCTACACCGAATATAACCTGTTATCGATAAGCCTTAACATACGTTAAGAGAAAACAAGCCAACTTACTGTGCAAAAATCCGCTAGTGTGAACAGTAACTTTCCTTGAATCAACCAAACTTATAACGCCGTCTAGTTTAAATATAACCTGGTAAGAAATGAATAAATTAGCCAATCAGCGAGTGACTATGCCAACATCGCTTGATATCGGGATTAACCAATCAGAAAAGAGTATTAACATAGGAGGCGGGGCGAAGAAATGGCTGACAGGTGGATTAACCAATCAGAAAAGCGCGTTAGCCCAAGCGTAGGTAGTGGCTGTCGGGTCAGCAGTGGGGGAAAGAAAGGCGGGGTGGTGGGTTACTTGAACTCGTTTGACCCCTGAGGCAATTCCAGAAGAGTTCTATGACCTCATTTTGACCGCTGAAGGCTTTAATACCAATGTTTTCCACTTCAACGAACGACATACATCATTAAAGGTGATTACTTCAGCTCTTAGACTTTGGAGTTCCATATCTTTATCACTTGATTGAATGACAGACAACAGTAAAGACGATCATTTCAGGTAAGAAAACTTAGTTCCAAACCCTAAAATTTTGGTTCATACTCACAAAGTTGAACACAAACTCTACAAATTTAGGCCCAAAGTTGTAATTGTTAGACACGAAAGTCGTAAATGTTATATGCAAAGTCCAAAAGTTTGTCAAAAAGACAACCCAAACTCAAAATAGTTAGACACGAAAGGTCAAAAAAGTATATGCAAAGTCCAAAAAGTTACTCCAAAAGACAACTAATATAACACTTAACCCCAAAATTTCGTCTCATAACCAAAAAGTTGAACTCAAAACCCTAAAAATTTAGTCCCAAAGTGATACTAGTTCGACACAAAAGTCGTAAATATTATATACAAAGTCTAAAAGTTTGTCAAAAAGACAACCCAAACTTAAAATAGTTAGACACAAAACCCAACAATTTATAGGCAAAGTCCAAAAAGTTACTCCAAAAGACAACTAATGTAACTCTTAATCCCAAAATTTCGGCTCATATGCACAAAGTTGAACACGAACTCTACAAATTTAGTCCCAAAGTCGTAATTGTTAGACACGAAAGTCGTAAATGTTATATTCAAATCCAAAAGTTTGTTAAAAAGACAACCCAAACTCAAAATAGTTAGAGGCAAAGCTCAAAAATGTATATGCAAAGTCCAAAAAGTTACTCCAAAAGACAACTAATGTAACACTTAACCCCAAAATTTCGTCTCATAACCAAACAGTTGAACTCAAAACCCTAAAAATTTAGTCCCAAAGTGATACTAGTTCGACACAAAAGTCGTAAATGTTATATACAAAGTCCAAAACTTTGTCAAAAAGACAACCCAAACTCAGAATAGTTAGACACAAAACCCAACAATTTATAGGCAAAGTCCAAAAAGTTACTCTAAAAGACAACTAATGTAACACTTAACCCCCAAATTTCGTCTCATAACCAAAAAGTTGAACGCAAAACCCTACAAATTTTGTCTCAAAGTGATACTAGTTCGACACAAAAGTTGAAAAAGTCATATTCAAAGTTCAAAAGATTGTCAAAAACAAAACCCAAACTCAAAATAGTTAGACACGAAAGTCATAAATGTTATATGCAAAGTCCAAAATTTTGTCAAAAAGACAACCCAAACTCAGAATATTTAGACACAAAAGACCAAATAGTTACATTCAAAGTCCAAAAGTTTGTCAAAAAGACAACCTTAACTCAAAATAGTTAGACACAAAGCCCAACGATTTATATGCAAAGTCCAAAAAGTTACTCCAAAAGACAACTAATATAACAACAAGCCCTAAAATTTCGTCTCATAACCAAAAAGTTGAACTCAAAACCCTAAAAAGTGTCCACTTATCAACCAAAGTCTTTAATACAGCTGAGAAAACCCTAATAAATAATTACAATTTACTAAAAATGTTGCACTTGATGATAGTTGCGACTGTGTCTAAATCATTATTGAAAATATTCATAGAACTCTAGTAAAATCCAAACACACTAAAACACCACATTGAAAGAATGAACTTAAAGTTCACGCCCCTGTCACAACTCTGCTAAGAAAAGTACTGCAAAGCATGAAAGTTATGTCCCCTGCTATAACTCTACTAAACGAAAGTATTACCAAACACGTAGGTTACACTCCTACCATAACCCACTAAGAAAAACAAGATTTTGCTTAAAATACCACATTTATGATTGTTACGCCCCTTGTCCCTTTATGAGGGGACGCCCATGAAACTGTTACAAATAGTAAATTTAACCTAGTGGCATACCCCTGATGTTATATTAGACATCCCCATAGCAAAAATTTACTTAAAAGTCACTTTTATGGTGGTTACGCCCCTTGACCCTTTATGAGGGGACGCCCATGAAACTGTTAGAAATAGTAAATTTACACTCTAGGGTTACTCCAAACTTTACATTAGACACCCCCATAGCAAAAATTTGCTTAAAAGTCACTTTTATGGTTGTTACTCCCCTTGAGCCTTTATGAGGGGACGCCCATGAAACTGTTAAAAATAGTAAATTTACACTCTAGGGTTACTCCAAACTTTACATTAAACATCTCCGTATCAAGAATTTACATAAAAACAACTTTTGAAATTACTACCCCCGTACCCATTTTTGGCGGTTACGCCCATGAAACTGTTAAAGATAGTCAATTTAACATCTAGACATACCCCAAACTTTATATTAAGCATCCCCGTATCAAGAATTTACATAAAAACAACTTTTGAAATTACTACCCCTGTACCCATTTTTTGGCGGTTACGCCCATGAAATCGATAAAAAATTGAAATGTACACTCTAAACTTACCCCAGATGTTGTTTTAGACATCCCCGTAGCAAGAATTTACATAAAAATCACTTTTGAAATTACTACCCCCGTACCCATTTTTGGCGGTTACGCCCATGAAATCGATACAAAATTGCAAATTTAACACCTAGACATACCCCAAACTTTATAATAAACATCCCCGTATCAAGAATTTCCATAAAAACAACTTTTGAAATTACTACCCCGGTACCCATTTTTGGCGGTTACGCCCATGAAACTGTTAAAAATAGTCAATTTAACATCTAGACATACCCCAAACTTTATATTAAGCATCTCCGTATCAAGAATTTACATAAAAACAACTTTTGAAATTACTACCCCTGTACCCATTTTTGGCGGTTACGCCCATGAAACTGTTAAAAATAGTCAATTTAACATCTAGACATACCCCAAACTTTATATTAAACATCTCCGTATCAAGAATTTACATAAAAACAACTTTTGAAATTACTACCCCTGTACCCATTTTTGGCGGTTACGCCCATGAAACTGTTAAAAATTGAAATTTAACATCTAGACATACTCCAAACTTTATATTAAGCATCCCCGTATCAAGAATTTACATAAAAACAACTTTTGAAATTACTACCCCCATACCCATTTTTGGCGGTTACGCCCATGAAATCGATAAAAAATTGAAATTTAACACCTAGACATACCCCAAACTTTATAATAAACATCCCCGTATCAAGAATTTCCATAAAAACAACTTTAGAAATTACTACCCCGGTACCCATTTTTGGCGGTTACGCCCATGAAACTGTTAAAAATAGTCAATTTAACATCTAGACATACCCCAAACTTTATATTAAACATCTCCGTATCAAGAATTTACATAAAAACAACTTTTGAAATTACTACCCCTGTACCCATTTTTGGCGGTTACGCCCATGAAACTGTTAAAATTGAAATTTAACATCTAGACATACTCCAAACTTTATATTAAGCATCCCCGTATCAAGAATTTACATAAAAACAACTTTTGAAATTACTACCCCCATACCCATTTTTGGCGGTTACGCCCATGAAATCGATAAAAATTGAAATTTAACCAATTGGTATACCTCAAACATAATATTTGACACGCCCATGTATCAAATTTGCCTGAAAAATCATCAAAAAATTAGTAGTATATATCCAGTGATTGGCCGGGTAGACTCTCATATAAGAAAAAACAAATCTGCCGGTAGACTATTTATATAAGGAATATTCCTGGAGGCAAAAAAAATCTGCCGGTAGACTATTTATTTAAGGAATATTCTGCCGCTGGCGGCAGTTTCCACGGTCCTATCACTAGATATATACTACTAATTTTTTGATGATTTTTCAGGCAAATTTGATACATGGGCGTGTCAAATATTATGTTTGAGGTATACCAATAGGTTAAATTTCAATTTTTATCGATTTCATGGGCGTAACCGCCAAAAATGGGTATGGGGGTAGTAATTTCAAAAGTTGTTTTTATGTAAATTCTTGATACGGGGATGCTTAATATAAAGTTTGGAGTATGTCTAGATGTTAAATTTCAATTTTAACAGTTTCATGGGCGTAACCGCCAAAAATGGGTACAGGGGTAGTAATTTCAAAAGTTGTTTTTATGTAAATTCTTGATACGGAGATGTTTAATATAAAGTTTGGGGTATGTCTAGATGTTAAATTGACTATTTTTAACAGTTTCATGGGCGTAACCGCCAAAAATGGGTACCGGGGTAGTAATTTCAAAAGTTGTTTTTATGGAAATTCTTGATACGGGGATGTTTATTATAAAGTTTGGGGTATGTCTAGGTGTTAAATTTCAATTTTTTATCGATTTCATGGGCGTAACCGCCAAAAATGGGTATGGGGGTAGTAATTTCAAAAGTTGTTTTTATGTAAATTCTTGATACGGGGATGCTTAATATAAAGTTTGGAGTATGTCTAGATGTTAAATTTCAATTTTTAACAGTTTCATGGGCGTAACCGCCAAAAATGGGTACAGGGGTAGTAATTTCAAAAGTTGTTTTTATGTAAATTCTTGATACGGAGATGTTTAATATAAAGTTTGGGTATGTCTAGATGTTAAATTGACTATTTTTAACAGTTTCATGGGCGTAACCGCCAAAAATGGGTACAGGGGTAGTAATTTCAAAAGTTGTTTTTATGTAAATTCTTGATACGGAGATGCTTAATATAAAGTTTGGGGTATGTCTAGATGTTAAATTGACTATTTTTAACAGTTTCATGGGCGTAACCGCCAAAATGGGTACCGGGGTAGTAATTTCAAAAGTTGTTTTTATGGAAATTCTTGATACGGTGATGTTTATTATAAAGTTTGGGGTATGTCTAGGTGTTAAATTTGCAATTTTGTATCGATTTCATGGGCGTAACCGCCAAAAATGGGTACGGGGGTAGTAATTTCAAAAGTGATTTTTATGTAAATTCTTGCTACGGGGATGTCTAAAACAACATCTGGGGTAAGTTTAGAGTGTACATTTCAATTTTTTATCGATTTCATGGGCGTAACCGCCAAAAAATGGGTACAGGGGTAGTAATTTCAAAAGTTGTTTTTATGTAAATTCTTGATACGGGGATGCTTAATATAAAGTTTGGGTATGTCTAGATGTTAAATTGACTATCTTTAACAGTTTCATGGGCGTAACCGCCAAAAATGGGTACGGGGTAGTAATTTCAAAAGTTGTTTTTATGTAAATTCTTGATACGGAGATGTTTAATGTAAAGTTTGGAGTAACCCTAGAGTGTAAATTTACTATTTTTAACAGTTTCATGGGCGTCCCCTCATAAAGGCTCAAGGGGAGTAACAACCATAAAAGTGACTTTTAAGCAAATTTTTGCTATGGGGGTGTCTAATGTAAAGTTTGGAGTAACCCTAGAGTGTAAATTTACTATTTCTAACAGTTTCATGGGCGTCCCCTCATAAAGGGTCAAGGGGCGTAACCACCATAAAAGTGACTTTTAAGTAAATTTTGCTATGGGGATGTCTAATATAACATCAGGGGTATGCCACTAGGTTAAATTTACTATTTGTAACAGTTTCATGGGCGTCCCCTCATAAAGGGACAAGGGGCGTAACAATCATAAATGTGGTATTTTAAGCAAAATCTTGTTTTTCTTAGTGGGTTATGGTAGGAGTGTAACCTACGTGTTTGGTAATACTTTCGTTTAGTAGAGTTATAGCAGGGGACATAACTTTCATGCTTTGCAGTACTTTTCTTAGCAGAGTTGTGACAGGGGCGTGAACTTTAAGTTCATTCTTTCAATGTGGTGTTTTAGTGTGTTTGGATTTTACTAGAGTTCTATGAATATTTTCAATAATGATTTAGACACAGTCGCAACTATCATCAAGTGCAACATTTTTAGTAAATTGTAATTATTTATTAGGGTTTTCTCAGCTGTATTAAAGACTTTGGTTGATAAGTGGACACTTTTTAGGGTTTTGAGTTCAACTTTTTGGTTATGAGACGAAATTTTAGGGCTTGTTGTTATATTAGTTGTCTTTTGGAGTAACTTTTTGGACTTTGCATATAAATCGTTGGGCTTTGTGTCTAACTATTTTGAGTTAAGGTTGTCTTTTTGACAAACTTTTGGACTTTGAATGTAACTATTTGGTCTTTTGTGTCTAAATATTCTGAGTTTGGGTTGTCTTTTTGACAAAATTTTGGACTTTGCATATAACATTTATGACTTTCGTGTCTAACTATTTTGAGTTTGGGTTTTGTTTTTGACAATCTTTTGAACTTTGAATATGACTTTTTCAACTTTTGTGTCGAACTAGTATCACTTTGAGACAAAATTTGTAGGGTTTTGCGTTCAACTTTTTGGTTATGAGACGAAATTTGGGGGTTAAGTGTTACATTAGTTGTCTTTTAGAGTAACTTTTTGGACTTTGCCTATAAATTGTTGGGTTTTGTGTCTAACTATTCTGAGTTTGGGTTGTCTTTTTGACAAAGTTTTGGACTTTGTATATAACATTTACGACTTTTGTGTCGAACTAGTATCACTTTGGGACTAAATTTTTAGGGTTTTGAGTTCAACTGTTTGGTTATGAGACGAAATTTTGGGGTTAAGTGTTACATTAGTTGTCTTTTGGAGTAACTTTTTGGACTTTGCATATACATTTTTGAGCTTTGCCTCTAACTATTTTGAGTTTGGGTTGTCTTTTTAACAAACTTTTGGATTTGAATATAACATTTACGACTTTCGTGTCTAACAATTACGACTTTGGGACTAAATTTGTAGAGTTCGTGTTCAACTTTGTGCATATGAGCCGAAATTTTGGGATTAAGAGTTACATTAGTTGTCTTTTGGAGTAACTTTTTGGACTTTGCCTATAAATTGTTGGGTTTTGTGTCTAACTATTTTAAGTTTGGGTTGTCTTTTTGACAAACTTTTAGACTTTGTATATAATATTTACGACTTTTGTGTCGAACTAGTATCACTTTGGGACTAAATTTTTAGGGTTTTGAGTTCAACTTTTTGGTTATGAGACGAAATTTTGGGGTTAAGTGTTATATTAGTTGTCTTTTGGAGTAACTTTTTGGACTTTGCATATACTTTTTTGACCTTTCGTGTCTAACTATTTTGAGTTTGGGTTGTCTTTTTGACAAACTTTTGGACTTTGCATATAACATTTACGACTTTCGTGTCTAACAATTACAACTTTGGGCCTAAATTTGTAGAGTTTGTGTTCAACTTTGTGAGTATGAACCAAAATTTTAGGGTTTGGAACTAAGTTTTCTTACCTGAAATGATCGTCTTTACTGTTGTCTGTCATTCAATCAAGTGATAAAGATATGGAACTCCAAAGTCTAAGAGCTGAAGTAATCACCTTTAATGATGTATGTCGTTCGTTGAAGTGGAAAACATTGGTATTAAAGCCTTCAGCGGTCAAAATGAGGTCATAGAACTCTTCTGGAATTGCCGCAGGGGTCAAAACGAGTTCAAGTAACCCACCACCCCGCCTTTCTTTCCCCCACTGCTGACCCGACAGCCACTACCTACGCTTGGGCTAACGCGCTTTTCTGATTGGTTAATCCACCTGTCAGCCATTTCTTCGCCCCGCCTCCTATGTTAATACTCTTTTCTGATTGGTTAATCCCGATATCAAGCGATGTTGGCATAGTCACTCGCTGATTGGCTAATTTATTCATTTCTTACCAGGTTATATTTAAACTAGACGGCGTTATAAGTTTGGTTGATTCAAGGAAAGTTACTGTTCACACTAGCGGATTTTTGCACAGTAAGTTGGCTTGTTTTCTCTTAACGTATGTTAAGGCTTATCGATAACAGGTTATATTCGGTGTAGATGATTGAGACTATATTTTACGCTGTAAGTTTGAATGTTTTCTCTTAAAGTATGGTAAGACTTAACGATAACACGTTATTCAACTGTATTGATGTAAAGTAGTTAAGATAAGTAATGTTGAATGTAATGTTCCTTCATTTTTCTTATTGGTTGATTAAAGTATGATATACACCGCCATACACCACACATACCACACTAGATGACCTCCATACACCCTCACGACACAGTAGACGACCTCCATACACCCCTCACGACACACTAAACGCCCTCTATACACCCAATATGACACACTAAACGACCTACATACACCCATCATGACACACTAGACGCCCTCTATACACCCAATATGACACACTAGACGACCCTATACAACCATCATGACACACTAAACGCCCTCTATACACTCAATATGACACACTAGACGACCTCCGTACACCCATCACGACATACTAGCCGACCTCCATTGACCCATCACGGCACACTAGACGACCCCTATACAACCATCATGACACACTAGACGACCCCTATACAACCATCATGACACACTAGACGACCCCTATACAACCATCATGACACACTAAACGCCCTCTATACACCCAATATGACACACTAGACGACCTCCGTACACCCATCACGGCACACTAGACGCCCTCTACACACCCAATATGACACACTAGACGACCTCCGTACACCCATCACGACACACTAGCCGCCCTCTATACACCCATCACGACACACTAGACGACCCCTATACACCCCTTATTACACACTAGGCGACCTCCATACACCCATCGCTGCGATGAACATACTAGCAAAACAGAATGTATAAACTGTAAGGGCGTTAAAGCGTACACCAAACGAACGCCTGGGCTTTTTAAACTAGAGTACGAAGGGACAGCTCTTGTTAGTTTATGTAGTAAGACGTACCATTGCAGTGGGGATTACGATAAAATCAGTTGTAAAGGGCTAAGCAAGCAACACAACAAATTAGATAAAGATATGTTTTTAGAGGTTCTCGCCACGCAAAAGGCCAAGGGTGGAAAAAATGTAGGTTTCAAAGTCTTAAATAATTCTATATTTTCCTACAGTCAAACAAGAAATGCTCTTTCCTATTTCTATATAAAAAGAAAGGTAGCTGATGATAACGTCTCGACTACGCCTCTAGATATTTAACTCTTTACACTACCAGCTTAGCCTAACCAGGAATCTCTAACAGTTTCACCCCTTATGATTCATTTATGACACAACGCTAAGCAGACATCCAACTACCTATCTATAAATAAATGTTATCCATGTACTATATATTGACTCAATGTACTGAATGTTTTTGTAATGCTATATAATATCAATGTATGTTATACACCTATTGAGATAATAAAAGAATAAAATATATCTTTGTCTTCTGTTTTATATTGATTGTTTGTCAATGATGTTGTATAATCTACTAACCTATCACTAACGATCAAGTACATAAAGAACTCCAAAGTCAGCACACACCAGACATAAACACGTCACTTCCGGGTCACCGGGACTAAAGGTCAACATCCCGACACGAAATGGCATGGTTAACTCCCCCTGCACCTACGGTACATTAGGTGCGCCGCGCACCTACTATATATCTTTGTTAATTTACGGGCCAAATGCTAATCAGTTGGACCCTTGTATACTACTGTCGGGTTGTAATGACTTTCTGGATTTCTCCATTAAAGTTTAAACTTGTCAATTTTAGAAATACCGCAATATTAGATCTCACTATAAATAGACCCTGCTTGCCAATGTTTATCAGTGAATCATGGACAACTTATGCAAAGCAGGAGAGAAGGCTAAATGCATTCCATTGCGATGTCTGCGCCGTATTCTTGGTATCACTTGGAAGGACTAAGTGACAAATGTGGAGGTCATCACTCGCACAGGCCTTCCGAACATCCACACGCTGCTCAAACAACGTTGGTTACACTGGCTTGGCCACGTACACCGTATGAAAGATGGCCGAATACCAAGTATATACACTACGGACAACTGGCAGATGGCAAAATAACTAGCGGGATGGGAGGATGTGCACAAAAATTCGAATTGTAGACTTGTGTAAACGTGACATGAAAACACTGAACATAAACCCTGCAGCATGAAATAGCCTAACAGTAATCTTTGGATACACTCTAAAACTCCAACTCAAACAAGCCGCAGACAGATTCATAGAAAAAGGGAATACACTGCGAAAGAGAAGAAAGAAAAAAATAACAATTATAGAGGCGCTACAAAATCCATAGTTAACTATGAAAGACGGAGACTACTACTAATACTACTTTTAGACACCGTTGAAGATTGATTGACGTTTTGTATCCATGCGTGTATTTTCCCTGCTAGTTTACACATATGTTTATCATTATTATTTTACAGTTTCAGGGTCTATCCTGCTTTGAAAGAAATAAGCGAATACTCTCTCTCACTTTTTTGTTATATATATACAGTAAAGTCTCGATTATCCGGAATGCTCGGGGAAGAACCCATTCTGGATAATTGAATTTTTCTGGATAATCGAGAGTAAGAAAACCAAACTAAAAATTTATGAAAAAACATGATTGAAAAATTGCAATGCTCAGAAATATTTAAATTCGTGTGACATTCACTAGCTTTCTCTATCAACATGGGTCCTGATATTGGCATTCCTTTTCTTCTTCTTTCTAAAAACCACACATAAAGGACGTCGTCGAGTTTTTCAAATTTTGGCCGTTTCATACTTCGTCTCTGGTGTATATTGTTGCTGCTTTCAGACTCCGACGCAAACTTAAACAACTCATCTTTTTGATTTCGTATGTCATATAATGTTGAAGAGGCTATGCCAAATTCAGTCATCAAAACGTTGCGATTAACGCCTTTTTCAAGTCTACTAGCGATTTCAATCTTCTGGTTCAGTGTCAATACAGTTCGCTTGCGTTTACCTTTGCGGGAAATTGAGGTGTGGTTTGCACTCGCAGAGGCCATTATTTAACACAAAAATGTATTCCGTTAAAAAGTATGCACACATGCGTTTATAGCATATCATGTATAATTTATACTGATGGAACGAATTTCAGCTTGCACAAATGTCTGAGACAAACTAACGTCAAACTCTGTATCTTACTCTTTTGAATTTCCAGTCGGTAATTTTTGAACCCCTCCCCCTTTCTTCTCACCATCTCTATGTCACTGCACGCCGGCTGCTCAACCTTTGATTTATAATCATCAAAGTTATGGGCTCTTCAATTTTCACAAACAATACGTCTGCTTCTAATGTTCGGTCAGACTGTCAAACGCCATATTTTTGACAAATTCATGACCAACTTTAGATCTAAAGCAGGCTATGAGAAAATTAAGCAAATTTGTAAAATCATGTAGATAAGTGTTTTTGGCACGACTAAGATTTCCCGACAAAAACATTTAGTCGGGGGAAAAAGTGAAGATATAGACTGTCTGTCGCTTTTACTTGGAATATTTGGAGACACAATGTCTGGATTGAATAAAATATGTTCGCTCCTATTTGAAGTATATTACTGTAAATACACTATTGTAAACGCAATATTGTGTAATGATAGAGCCTGTAGAAGTAAGCGCAGCGCACAAACCGTGTTGTAGCGTTTTCGATTTCCGGATAAAGACATTTAATTTAACTGAACAAAACATGATTCAAGCTTTCTCCCTATAATAATTAAAAAAAAAAAAAGTCCGTTAAATTGAGAATTCCGGATTATTGAGTACCGCATAATCGAGACTTTACTGTATATATATCTTAAAAGCATTGTGGATAGAGGCTATTGCATTTCGGTATAGAATATTGGAAATTTCTAGTGACTTAAATAGTCGATCGGTGATGGGCAGATATAATTTAATACTACGCTTCAGCGCGTGCTGTTATTGCATAGATCTAGATACATAATGTGGCAGTCTCTAATGGAAGTTGCATCCAGCTTATCCTAGAGTTGTTGTAACAATACTAGGTCTATTCTATTTTAAACAGACTCTACCACTGCGGGAAATGCGACAACCTTCATCTATTTTGAACCACACTGTTACCATGGAGCCCAACTTGGAGGTAAAGTGAATCGCCAATTCTGAAGTGGAAGCTTATGAAAAGCTTTCTTTATGTTTTGCAAAAAATGTAGGAGAAAACTCGAGGAGGAATTCCAACACTTGGCATAATAAATATTAAGTTTCAAGACTGTCATAGAAACATTGACTGACAAGCCTTTGGTAATCCATTGTTTATCAACGCTACACAATTATTTACTTTACCATCAACGAACATCATGAGCATCTTCATCTCGTCACACTCTCGCCCTTCTTTTAGGGAAATACGACCTACCCAACTCATGGCCACACCGTTCACCAATATGACGTAGTACACACAACATTTGACAGCATTGGATGTAACCACAGCTCTTGATTCACTGAAAGACCGCAATCAGGTTCACGAACACCGTAGCACCGGCACAGAATCCATAAAATTGAACCTTCAGTTGACACAGTACAGCGATCTATATAATAAAGCTGAAAGTAATCAGCCGCCGAACAAATCCCACATAGGTTGTGCAACAATTTCCAAAGCCGTGACGTAATACATGCAACACCTTTACAACACAGGACGTATTCACATCGCCTGATTTACTGAAAAACCACAACCAGGTGCACGAACTCCGCAGTGCAGGCCCAGAATTCTCAAAATGAAACCTCCAGATGACTTTAACACATAATTAGAAAGCTGAAATTATTCAGTCTCCTAAGCAAATCCCCCGGTTGTCAATACAACTCAACTTCTATTCCAACATCTTGGAGCAGGAAGTCTGGTTTAACTAAAATTATGACTTCTAATTGAACTGAATGACCATAGAAGACTCAATAAACAGATTATATTTCTGTATTAAGGAAATGAAGAATGGAAACTAAAATATTAACAAGACTTAGCTGTAACTGAAGCTGAGCATAGTCAGAAATTAGCCCAGAGCTGGGCTGCATTGAAGACTAGAGATGACTTATTTGTTATTAATCGAGCCAGTCTGTCAGAGTTAGTGATAATGAGTAATAAAACGTGTTGTTTTGGCAAAGAGTTATTGTCTTTGGTACATTCTTTTTCTACATCTAATTTTTCCTATTCCACCTTTCTTCGAATATAGCTTCGAATGTCGAACAACATACAAAGTAACTCCTTTGGCAGTCTGGTTCTTTACTATTTATTATTTAATATAATAATATGTCTTTCTGTATTTATCGCAGCAAATGCTCACTGCTTTCATTTCTGTAGGCTCTAAGATTTGTTACCCTTAACGTAATCAGTTACAGGTTGCAAACGTTACAGGTAGGTGTTTACAGGTTACAGTTACATGTAGGTGTTTACTTATTTTGAAACAAAGGGTTTTGTGCCCATCAAAGATTTGTGTCAACAAATTGCCATTTCTTTCTTCTTGCTCGTCTTCGGTCTCGAGTTGAGTTCGCCCTCTTTTTGGCCCTCATTTTGCAATTTACAGCTGGAACTGCCTCTGGCAAGCTCTTCCCATTCACAAGTTTATATTATTTATGTCTCCTGCGATTAAACACATCTTTATGTTCTAAAGTGTCTTCTTTTCTCGTTGGCCCCTTCTTCGTACGGATGCCTTTAGAAGTCTGAAACATAGCAAGGATAGAGGTAATGTAATATTTATGAATATTTTAGTTCCTCTTGGAGTCAAAGACACAGTTCAGTGAATGAAGTCAAAGAGGTTAGCGACTCATAGTTGACTGCTTGTATTAAAATTAGAAGATAAAAAATATGTTCAATGTCTTCAAATACTCATGCTTGTTAAGGTTAACCTAGACTGGTTAAACGTGTCAGAATCAAAGATGGAAGCAAACTTAATATCGAAAATTCCAACATTCTTCTTCCTCTTTCCTTCCTCATTTGCCTTTCAGCGTCGCGGGGAGATATAATTTGCGATCTTTTGCTCTTCTGTTCGCCTCTGCTGCTGTTATGTTTCCTAGTGCTTCTAATATTCCATCGACCCATCTTTTTCGTGGTCGACCCTTGGGTCTGGTGTTCTCACAACGTTTGTTGAAGGCTCGTTGTGTTGTGTTTTGATCTTTCTGCCTTGTCACGTGGCCAAACCATTTTATCTGTTGTTTCCTTATATATTCTATGGCGGGGGCTATTCCTAGCTTTTTTCTCAGTTCTTCATTTCTGATATTATCTCTCAGACTGTTTCCTGTTTTTCGTCAAACACATTTCATCTCTGTAGAGGTTATTTCTCTTATTGTTCTTGCATCTAGGGTCATTGGTCGCACAACGTTGGGGTGAAGATTGTATTGTAGAGTGCTCGTTTTGCCTCCAGAGTTATTTCCTTGTTGGACAATAGTGGTGATAGCCGTCCAATGATTTGACAAATACCATCATAAATACAGAAATAGTCTGACAATATGCGTAAATTACACTGTTTTGATGTTAACCCCAGTACAATGCAATTTGCGACCATTTAATGTCCTTTTAATAATCAAATGATAACCGTCAATCAATATGGCATTTGACGTCTTGACAGACGGTTGGCAGCAAGCAATCGTGATAAGTCTGTAGTTTGGTAAAATATTAGGGTCTTATGCTGGATGATGATTTGCTGAACAGCTTCTCTCATGGCTGAATCTGCCACTATTGGATAGACAGATCCGTCTGCAGAATGAACAGGACGTATTTGTGGTGCCGGGCCTCGTCTCCTTTCACTTACACCTTTTGTCTTCCACATTTGATATCAGCACTGTCTCGAAAGTTGTGGTGCCATTTTTTATTTTTGTTCTCCACGTGCTACGATATGTAGCCAGATTTACCCCGTTTCTTTCACTGATAGAGAATTCCCTCAAGGAAGCCCTGCAAACATCCTTATATCTTAGAACTGCCCTTTAGTCTCTTTCTGTCCGTAAGTTCGCCGTACAATATTTGTTTGGGAATACGATTGTTTGCCATTCTTCTTACATACAATAATATTATGTGTGTGTGTTTGTGTGTGGTTTTACAGAAGAATGTTGAGAATACCATGGACAGCTAAGAAATGTAATGAGGACGTTCTGAAAAAGGCCAAAGCAAAAAATAGAGCTAATTTCCAATATAAGGGAGAAACAATCATCATTTTTTGGCCATGTAATGAGAAGAGAACAGCTGGAATATAATGTTGCAACTGGGAAAATTGAGGGACGAAAAGATAGAGGGAAGCAAAGAGAAAAGATACCAGACAGCTTAAGAGAATGGCTTGGCAGAAGGTCAACAACAGAAATGATAAATAACAGTCGAGATCGAAAGTTGTGGAGAGACATGATCACCTACGCCAGCAGGCCCGGTACTTGATGATGATACATATAATATTGCCATCATCGCATATACCACCTGAAATAAAACTGCGAATAATAAAGTGTCTCTTTCCTGCACATACTTATAAGCAGGGTTGCCAGCGTAGCGGATTTCCGCTAGATCTAGTGGAAATGGAGCAGCAGCTAAAAAATAATGAATCCGCCTGGCGGAATTTCTAGCGGATTTATTTTGAATGGCAGCAGCAAATCGCGGATTTTTTTATCACGATAATCGACTAAAATTAGCCTTATCGTGGTCAAAACACAAACTAAGAGTGTCTGTAGCGCTTGTGTGACAAGTACGTACTACGTCATTATATCACTTTCGTTCTGACCAATAGAAAATTTAGTAGAGTATTGTAGTAGAGACCTTCGGTTTGAAACTGAAATTTTTCTACTTTGGAAATAAATTGTAGGAGAACTGAGGATTTATAGTCATAGTGCTAAGTCAAATATGTCATAATTAATTAGCAAGTCCAATATTTCAAACTGAGGATTTGTTTAGAGTCAGTGTGAGTGTTCAGCAACGTGTTTCTTTCTACGTGAATATTAAGTCTCTACCGCTAAAAGAGAGTTACAATTTTGGTAATTCCATATTATACATGTAACAACATTCACATTACAACATAAAGATATGACACTTCAATATCAGCAACGATTTCGTAAAGAGTGGGCTAAATGAGGTGGACCTTACAGATTGCATCTTAGAAGTCCCTGATAGTGCTGACAAAGCTAGATGCAAGTTTTGCAAATGTGTATTTGGCATCGAAATATTGTGATATTCTTTCTCACAGCAAATCAAAGAAGCATCAGTCGGCCAGCGTTGCATTTTCCAATTCACGAAAACTGGATACTTTGCAATTTCTTTGCCTTTCAAATTATTTTTATGTTGCCAAATTAAGTTAGTTTCTACATGTATTAATATAGTTGTAGTTGTGCTGCTACAAATCGAAATAATAATTATTTTTCTTTAAATTTACTCTCCTATTTGGTTTGGATATGCGTAATAATAATAATAATAATAAAATAGTACGTAGATAAATGTGCACAAATTATAGGGGAATTATGCTACTATCAGTGCCAGGAAAAATATTAGGCAGAATCATTCTGGAGAGACTAAAAGAGGCTATAGAGAAACACTTGAGAGATGAACAAGCAGGTTTTAGGAAGAACAGATCATGTGCTGATCAAATAACTACTCTACGTATAATAGTTGAACAAAGTTTAGAACTAAAATCCCCACTTTATATTGGATTCATAGATTACGAAAAGGCATTTGATAGTTTAGACAGAAGAATGCTTTGGAAGTTGCTGAGTCATTATGGAATCCCCATAAAGTTTATTAACCTGATAAAAACAATGTATGAAGGAACAAAATGTAGTGTGGTGCATGAAGGACAGCTTACAGAAGCATTTGAAATAAGAACAGGAGTAAGGCAAGGATGCCTTCTGTCTCCATTTCTCTTTCTACTGGCCATAGATTGGATTATGAAAATAACTCAAAACAACAGAAATGGGATCCAGTGGTCACTGACCAAACAACTTGGTGATTTAGACTTTGCTGATGACATAGCTCTCCTATCACACAGCCACCAACAGATGCAAGATAAAATGAGTATATTAGATGAGAGATCACAACAGCTAGGACTAAATATTAATAGAGATAAGACCAACATTATGAGAATTAATGCAGTTGGCAATAACCAAATAAAACTAGGAGAAATACCTCTACTAGACGTACAATCTTATATATATCTGGGCAGTAATATAGATAAAGAGGGAGGAACAGAAAACGATACCAAAATAAGGATATCAAAAGCAAGAGGAGCTTTCATTGCACTGGGAAACATATGGAAATCCAAAGAAATTAGGCTAAATACAAAAATACAAATTTTCAACTCCAATGTTAAGTCGGTTCTATTATATGGCTGTGAAACATGGAGAATAACAAAATTGACAATCACGAAGGTACAGACTTTCATTAATGGATGCTTGCGCAGAATAAAGGGATGGAAATGGCAGGACAAAGTCACAAACGTGGAATTATGGAAATGTACCGGTCAAATACCAGTGGATAAAGAAATACAGCGAAGACGATGGCGATGGATAGGACACACACTACGGAAACCAACTGAGAGTATTACACAACAGGCCCTTTTTTGGAATCCCCAGGGGGAAAGACAAAGAGGAAGACCAAGGAATTCTTGGAGAAGACAGATTGAAGCAGAGATGAAGATGATGGGGAAGACATGGAATGATCTTAAAAGAATTGCAAAAAACAGAACGACTTGGAAAGTGTTTGTTGAAGACCTATGCTCCACTGGGAGCTAAAAGGTAGAAGAGACGTAGATAAATAATAATTTAATGTCAGTTTCCTAAGTAATAAACTCTGGAAATATTTTTGGAAAATCTGGCGGAAATTCTGGCGTGATTTTTCGAACAATCTGGCGGAAAATCGCGGATTTTTGGTTCCTGTCTAGCGGATTGACACCGACGGCAGTTGGCAACCCTGCTTGTAAGGTGCAGAAACATGTGCACTAAATTTAAAACTGAAAAATGATACTGAAGTTCTTGAAATGTAGATTTATAAATGTATGCGTACCAATGTGATGGACACAGGAGAAAACAAATAATTAGGTTTTTTTTTAACAAGCGAACATGATGAAAGAATTATGTAACACAATTTTAAAAATACTAATTACATTTTAGAACAAGCAAAGATACACAATGGGAGCCTACGGAACGGAAAGTCATATTGGAGAGTAAATACCGTGGCAAAGAAGGCAGAGGTAAAGAAAGATTAAAATGGACTGGCAATATCAAAGTAATGACAGGGCTAGTGCTTTTTTGACGCAGTATGCTACGCAGTGCCGGCAACTTTCTTTATATTACAATTCCATTTTATTGATAGTAAAACATATACGCTGTCCACTGTCAAAGCATCCCACTGGCCATCTGTGCGATGAGCCATAAGTGTCGAACTATTACGTAAGCGTGTGGTGACCACCTGCGTTCACATTTTACAAATAACGTACTCCCCCGTGCTCCCATCCCGACCTAATACTTAACCACACACAATTTTTGTTATAGTCCGTTCAGATTCGTTTGCCGAGATGTTATGATTTATAATTCAAAAAGTTCTTGATGATTTCACATGATTTTTGGCATACGGTGTTAAAATGTCCATGTCACGAGAACATATGTGTTACTCGATGTCTAGCTATAACGGTTTTCTTAAAGCGGCGAATTCCTTTGATCTTTGCCCATGTAACTATTATTTTGACCCTAATCAAAATGTTTTACAGTAATCTAGTGCAACGATGACCCATAGGCGTGTCCATAAAATTTTACTTGGTGGCAAGTATACAAATTTTAAATTATATATAGAACTTTTGTTCATAGAGTCAATTTGATATAGTTCCATGCTCTTGGTGTGAGTTTCCAAATGTTGTCGCTGCCTTTCAAATACGTACATTTAGTTCCTCATCTAAGGAAAGTGTGGCTGTAATAGTGGATCCAAGATAGCTGAACTTCTGTACTGACTCAAGCAGGCTTCCATTCAAAGTAATGGTTGTGGTTTGCTTATAACATATTTTTGATTGCTTGGGTGGTCTTGAACAATAAACTGTTTAACAAATCAACTAGGAAATTTGCAAATCAAACTATTTATCTGTAGACTTAATCAGAGTAATGATCATTCAGAATCAGACGAGTCAAATAGGTCGATTACTGCTTTCGGCTGAACAAACAACAAACCATCCTTTTTCAATATTCCTCTTCTTGTCGTAACACATGATCCTCACATTTTACCCAGTAGTCTTTATTTATATTTGATAGAGCCTGATTTGTAAGTGTCTCAACATCGCATAATTTGAAAGTTTTATTTGTATATGCTACGTGTCCTTTAACTTTTGCCCAAACTAGTTCTATAGGATTTAAGTGTGCATGATATGGAGGTAGTCTCAAACATCTATGGCCATGTTCTTGAATTAACTTGTCTATTTTAAATATCTTTGTACGTTGTGTCTGTTTTACAAGGCTAAGCATTCGGGTTTCAAGTAGCTGTCGTTAACTTGTATGTGTTCTTTTATGAGCCACGTTTTGATTGCATCTTTTATACTTGATGATGTTGGGATTCTATCTTCTACGTTAACTACGTTATGGTATGAAGCATTGTCCATTATCAGACAAGAAGGTCGATCTAATATTGGAAGGATACTTTTCTCGATCCAGTCTTTAAATATGTGCCCATTCATTTCGGAGTGGTAGTCTCTATTGTCTATGGATTTTGAAATGAAAACGAGATGAGCATTCTGCAACAACCCATTATGTCTGCTACCTGCATGTGCAACTATCAAACGTTGCCCTTTACTGCTTGGTACTGATCTTTTAATACTTCCATCTGCTAACTGCCATTCCTTTTCATTTGTATGATGAGCGTTGATCCAAGTTTCATCTAAATAAACAATATCATAATCATTTTCGCGCATTTCCTTCACTTCACGTAAATACTTGCTTCTAAGAGCTACTAGATGTGGCTTCTCACAAATAATGTTTTTTCCACCAGCATACTTTCTAACGGTGAAGCCTGCACTTCTTAATATTTTCCATAATGAAGTTTTTGATATTTCAATGTCGTTGTTAGTTTTCAGCCAAAGCTTCAACTTTCTAAGTGTCACTTCTTCGTTTATATCAAACATTCGACAGATTTCTCTTTTTACTAGGTCCTTATCAAAACTGTCTAACGTTTCTTTCCTTCCTTGCTTTCTTGCATTTGTTGGCAATAAATATCCGCTTCCTTTAACTATTCGATCAAATGAACGTTTACACAAACCTAAAATATGCATTGTTCTCTTCTCAGGGTTTGATAAAGAACAATAAAGATGTCCCTTTTTACGCTCTCTGCAGAAGTATTGATAAATCTTTATAGCAATGTTATGCTCAGTAAAATATTTTGCCTTTATATTCATTCTCACATAGACTTGCAGAAGATAATATGGATAGTGCCGCCTCCTTTCTGTAAATATTGAGATTTGCCTCTGAATTATGACTCGAACTCGAGTCTACGGCCGTGATTTTGACGTCACATAATTTCCGGTTTCGGCTAAAATGTCATTTTGTGCTAAACGGGAAATTTCATATGTAACATTTCTTTATAAAAATTTATAGTGGAAACATAATTATTTTAGGACGGTGCGCATTCAGCCGTGAAGGTCATGCCTATATGTTAAAGAATCAGCTGTGAGATGTAAGCATCTACATAATCCCGCCGGTGTTTATAATATCGATTAACTTTTTTTTAATATAGGTTAAATAAGGCATCTTTGAAACTGGATCACATTTCTTTGATAAAAAAATATTTTTATAGCGACATTAGTATTCTAAACCTAACCTTCAAAAGATCAATGCAAATGAACAATAAGTTTTTGAAAAAAATAAATTAATGTCTAGGCAAACGAATCTGAACGGACTATAATAACTTCAATTTCAATTTATTTATCAATGATGTGCCTGAATGTGCCACGATGTCAGTACTGGCGAGAAAATCCTGGTAAGCGCCTGATATTTGGTGAAGCTGAGATTATAAAGCTAGCATGCAAATTCCTCTTCAATGAACGAGAAGCAGTTCGTGGTTTTAGTATCTTCAAGAAAATAAATTCCGAGGTACACAATTTCCTTTAAAGCACACTTTGGGTGGGAGCCGCGATAGCTCAGCGGTTAGTGAACTGGACTACAAAGGACAAGAGGTAGGGTTCGATCCCAACCGACTGCTTCCGGTTCACCTAGCCTTTAATGGGTACCGGATTTTTTTCTGGGAAAGTAAAGCGGCACAGGCGTAATACCGACCGCATTACCCCAAAAATCATGTGCTGAAGGTCTGTAAAATTGATGGTCACTAACACCATATTCCCTATACGTCACTTGGCGTGACGGGGGCACTTTACCTTTTTTTTACACTTTGGGTACAATTGCAATATCTTCTATTTTATGTGAAAAGGGTTTCTCTCAGATAATAATATAAGAGGATATGTTAAAAGTGTAGATGTAAATATAATAACATACTCAGGGTGAGCACCGGTACCTTATTTCCAGAAAAAAGGCACTGGACAGGACTATGTCAGCGTGCACATCAAGGCAAGAGACAGTTTGAAATAACGGCCCATGTTAGTCAACCCTCAATTCTGAAACGGCACAAGATGATGATAATAAACATTATTTTAAGAATGGACGAGAACATGGCAAGCACTATGTGAACCCCCAACAAACAAGTCTATATAATCAGGAGACAAAAGCTCACTGTTTTCTCTCATTGCTTGTGTTCCTTTTTCAAATCACGTTTCAGGTAAATCGACTGAAATCCGAGAACTAAAATATTATCTACATAGCCTGGTGATGCGGCGATGTTGCGCTATTTCACGCTTAGATAAATACAATTTGAGTAACAAAATCAAACAAAATCTACACCGAACGATATTCGAATCACAGTTGATGCTTGTGTATCAGTCATCGCTAGGCAACACAAGACCGATAATTCAAATAACAAACAGGAAAGCACCAGCTAAATAGAATGTTTTTTATCGTTGATATTTATTTTGGCACGGGAAAGAAAGAGGGGAGGAATGATAAAAGCGACACGGTATTAAAGACAGAAAGTTATGAATGTTCATCATTGAAACTACAGTGGCTTGAAATTCTGAGATGTCGCAACAAAAGTCGCAATGTAATAACACCGACTAGGCAGGCAAAATATGAAGAGAAAATGTACATAACGCTACATTCCTTCTTCTTAAGTTTTTTTTTTTCCTTTTATACGATAGATAAACAACCGAACGACGTCAGAATTTATATCGGGTTTATTTTTTCAAATGAACCTGACTGACGGAACAGGATTCATGAAGAGAAATACCGTTCTTATGTTGTTTTCTTTTTGTCAACAACATGAAAGAATACAATTAAATAAACTTATTTTTGTACGCCAATTATGGTTATGGAAGGCCCTGGTATCACTGCAAACGAATTAAAATCCATAATTTCTCAACCGTCCGTGCCAGTGGGATCATCCGAATTAATATCTCATCTCCCAAACAAAGGAAGGTAGCTGCAGTCCCCATTATAGCAGTCTCAGCACACACCAAAAGACATAAGGCGAAACCGCACAGAAAGTGAACACAGCCATCTGTGCCCCTCATACGATATCATCATTCATTGTAAACATCGGAGATTTAAAACACAATCTGGATGAAACACAGCTCACGGTGTGCACAGAACACTTAACTCAGTAGCTCCGACAGCAAGCCGGAAAAATAATTAATTTTAATAATAAAAATAATAATAATTAAGCCAGAATTATAACGAATGGTAATTATCAATAGTAATGAATGTGAGATCTATACTCTATGTGTTTATGCACACACTTTACAACATTTGTACGCCGATTGTCGCGACCCAGCACTCCTCTTTAAACCAATAAGTGATAAATCGATTTTAGCAGATGACAAAGCTGGATCGCTGACAAAGTGTCAGTAGCTTCTGTTTGCGCACACGTCTAGCCCACCTTTGTGTACTTTCCTTCCTACTTGTTGACTTTGCATACCAACCTGATTATGTTGACACTACAAATGCTCCAGGTTTTTCATTGACAGAATGCCAAAAGTTCCGCATGATAAGTGAGATCAAAACAAGGATTTCAAGCTTAAACACCCTGATACAAGCCCTTTCAAAACACTGACTGGAGGTTCACTACAGTATTTGTCCTTAGACATGTATCTCTGTTGATATAGTTTCTCAGAACAATGACCATCCCCAACCGACCTGCTAAGTTATCTATTGGTTAATTAAGCACGGAATAATTTCCGAAATTGAATATAAAGAACAACATATAAAATGGTTTAAGACGTGAAGGGAACCTTTACTTTTACTTACTTAATACTTTTGCTCAATTGTTTTATATAAAATTAACCATATTTTCATATCTTGTAATTTTGGGATTTTTATTTATGGTTTCGCTCTGCGGCAACCACCCCTGGTCTTAGCAGCGAGACCCGGCTTGAAACGTCAGTTACTCATCGAAAAAACATAAGTATCTCCGAAGTCGGAGTTATCTGCCTGTGCGGCGAGGGACCCCTGTGCACACGGCTGCCAGAGAAAAAATGGATTAACACGCAAAATTCAGTTCCTAGTCTCTAGGGACTTCGAGTTGAAAGCTGGCGAACGCAACAACAACAACAAGAAATGGTTTAGCAACATTATGAACAGGAACACACAATATTAATGCAACGAGCCATCAACTAACGCTACAAAAACACCAGAGCCACGAATAAACCATGAACAAGTTTGGGTTGATAGTATTTTAGAAATACTTCGAAACATCAAGGCCAAGAAGAGCAAAGATCTCAAACTCGAGGCTGAGAAATAAATGTGGGATTACAAAAGAGGATGTAGAATGATATTTCTATAAGCTCTTTAAAGGCTAGAGTAGTTGTCTCCATCTTAATTTCCATCCTAGATAGGCACCATTGTGGAGCCCTCCACTTTGACTGTACTTTGCCCTTCATCCAAGCCATTCGCCATTACCTCTCAGTGTAAACCTAGCGGAACACATAACAACATCGTCCTTCTCTCATCGTTGCATTTACTATATCATTTCAGTCTTCTATATCAATCTCTCTAAACTATGCAGTCTGCCTCGGAGAGCAAGCATTAAAGAAAGTAAAGTACCCCCGTCACGCCAAGTGGCGTATAGGGAATATGTGTTAGTGACCATACATTTTACAGACCTTTGCACAAGATTTTTGGGATAATGTGGTCGGTATTACGCCCGTGCCGCTTTACTTTCCCAGAAAAAAATCCGGTACCCATTAAAGGCTAGGTGAAACCGGAAGCCGTCGGTTGGGATCGAACCCTACCTCTTGTTCTTTGTAGTCCAGTTCACTAACCACTGAGCTATCACGGCTCCCGGAGAGCAATACAAACTGTATTATAGTTTTCATTTCTTCAGAGATTACTGCCCCAGATGTTTCCCCCATTGATTATATTTATAATATCTGTCACATGCACCACTGCATCTGATTACATTCTAACATTTCACATTTGATATCGACGTGTTTTGCGCAATGGATTCTGCTACAATCATTAAATCTAAAATATGCATTGGGCTGAGCAATTAAACATCTCGATTTCCTGGACAGCAAACCCTCCATATATCTCATATGCATTTATAAAACCTGATACCCCTAATGCAGACCAGCATGAATTTTGTTTGTTACATTTTGACCGCTCTCTAACCGTGAAAAGCACCAAATGAACAGTGTATGGACAAGAAGTTCAGATTCCATCTCTGACAAAAGCAGATGCTGGTAATTGACGGCAAGTATTACTTTAAAGACTGAACAACTTTTCTTAGATCTTTCTATATCTGGAGCGGATAGTTTGGCTAAACTGGGAGCATCTCTACCACAGCTTCCTGTTCAAGTTAGCCCCAAACATGCAAGCAAATTTTGAGAAACAACTACCACGAAGAATGGTTAAATATGTGGGCTTCAGCTAAGACTGGACGCCTGCTCTACAGATATCAAACAAAAAACCAGACCCCCTCGACCCTGTGCGGGAGCTCAGACGAAGGATCAAAGCTTGATATTCCAGCTGAGAACAGGCTGTACTCCTACCAATCAACACCTGAGCAGAATAAATACACAACATGACCCAATCTGCAGACACTGTCGTCAACAATCTGAGACAGTAGATCACCTGCGACTACACTGTCCTCATTTACAAAACCGACGGAGCATGTTACTCCCACTACTTCCATCCATCAATAACACACTGTACTCTGCAGCTGTACAACTGAGAAGGACCTGCGCCTTCATGCGAGAGACAGTAAGCTGTAAAGAGCTCATAGCTCACGGCTAACAAGGGGATTAATCAAGTCAAGTCAAGTCAAGTGAAATCTCCTGAGTGGCAACCTACGGCATGCGGATCAGATCCAGCCCCTAAGCAATTCGGCCGACCCCTGATGTTGATTGAGAATTAAAATACACTCAGGCCCCTACACATAATGGCTTCGCTGTCTGAAGAACATTTGTACAGTAAATCAAGAATATTTTTATCAAAAAAATTTAAGTGGACTAAATAAAAAAAAAGATGATTTTTATAACAGCTACAATGCCAGATGGATGCAAGACGAGCAAGGATATTATAATCTTGATGGGAGACCTAAATGCTAAGGTAGGATCAGACAACAGAGGCTTCGAAGAGATTATGGGAAAACATGGACTTGGAGATATAAACGAGAATGGAGAGATATTTGTGAATTTCTGCGCCCTTAATCAAATGAGCCTAGAGAGAACAATATTCCAACATAAAAGAATACACAAAGCTACATGGGTGTCACCAGATCATAGACGGAAATCAAATTGATCACATATGTTTAATAATAAGTTTAAGTCATCCTTAAATGTAAAAGTATATAGAGGGGCAGATATAGCTTCTGATCATCATCTTCTGTTAGCAAAACTTAAAATTAATTAAAAGGTATACTACAACGAATAAGGGCAGAAAGTATTTCAATGTAGGGTCTTAAAGAACAAGGAATTAAAGATAAATTCGCAGTCACAATATCAAACAAATACCAAGTCCTCCAACAACTAGAAAATACAATAAATATAGAAGATCATTGGAAACAGGTAAAAAATATATGGAAAGAGACATGCGAAGAAACACTGGGGAAAAGAGAACGCCAGAAATAAAGCATGATGACAGCAGAGACCCTGGATAAAATTTAAAGAAAGAAAAAACAAGAAAGCAGACATAAATAAAAGCAAAACAAGAAGTAATAAAGCCAAGACACAGGAAGCTTACACAGAGTGAACAAAGAAGTGAGAAGATGCATTAAAAGGGATAAGAGGAAATATATAGATGAATTAGCTAAAGAGGCAGAAGAAGCAGCAAATAAAGGGAATATGGAAAGAACTGTACAACAGCACAAAGAAATTAGGTGGAAAATACAAACAGATCCACGACTTTATCAAAGATAAAAAGGAAATCTGCTTGGTAATATAAGGGAACAAATGGAGAGATGGAAAGAGCACTTTGAAGAACTTTTGAACGACCCGGCTCAAAAATCCTCCAGATATACTACCAGCAGATGAAGAATTACACGTTAACTGCGGAAAAACCAAGCAAAGGAGAAATAATGAAAGCCATCAAACTATTAAAAGATGGTAAAGCCACAGGACCAGATGAAATTCCTTCGGAAGCCATCAAGCAGATATTATCACCTCTACCAAGATGTTACATAATCTATGGATAAAATTTGGGAGAGGGAAGAAATACCTAAGACTGGAGAGAAGGTTATATGATCAAACTACCAAAGAAAGGAAGTTTACAAGAGTGCACTAATTATAGGGAATTATGCTACTATCAGTGCCAGGAAAAATATTAGGCAGAATCATTCTGGAGAGACTAAAAGAGGCTATAGAGAAACACTTGAGAGATGAACAAGCAGGTTTAGGAAGAACAGATCATGTGCTGATCAAATAACTACTTTACGTATAATAGTTGAACAAAGTTTAGAACTAAAATTCCCCACTTTATAGTGGATTAATAGATTACGAAAAGGCATTTGATAGTTTAGACAGAAGAATGCTTTGGAAGTTGCTGAGTCATTATGGAATCCCCATAAAAGTTTATTAACCTGATAAAAACAATCTATGAAGGAACAAAATGTAGTGTGATGCATGAAGGACAGCTTACAGAAGCATTTGAAATAAGAACAGGAGTAGGCAAGGATGCCTTCTGTCTCCATTTCTCTTTCTACTGGCCATAGATTGGATTATGAAAATAACTCAAAACAACAGAAATGGGATCCAGTGGTCACTGACCAAAAAATTTGATGATTTAGACTTTGCTGATGACATAGCTCTCCTATCACACCAGCCACCAACAGATGCAAGATAAATGAGTATTAGATGAGAGATCACACAGCTAGGACTAAAGATTAATAGAGATAAGACCAACATTATGAGAATTAATGCAGTTGGCAATAACCAAATAAAACTAGGAGAAATACCTCTACTAGACGTACAATCTTATATATATCTGGGCAGTAATATAGATAAAGAGGGAGGAACAGAAAACGGTACCAAAATAGGATATCAAAAGCAAGAGGAGCTTTCATTGCACTGGGGAAACATATGGAAATCCAAAGAAATTAGGCTAAATACAAAAATACAAATTTTCAACTCCAATGTTAAGTCGGTTCTATTATGGTTGTGAAACATGGAGAATAACAAATTGACAATCACGAAGGTACAGACTTTCATTAATGGATGCTTGTCGCAGAATAAAGGGATGGAAATGGCAGGACAAAGTCACTAACGTGGAATTATGGAAATGTACCGGTCAAATACCAGTGGATAAAGAAATACAGCGAAGACGATGGCGATGGATAGGACACACACTACGGAAACCAACTGAGAGTATTACACAACAGGCCCTTTTTTGGAATCCCCAGGGGAAAAGACAAAGAGGAAGACCAAGGAATTCTTGGAGAAGACAGATTGAAGCAGAGATGAAGATGATGGGGAAGACATGGAATGATCTTAAAAGAATTGCAAAAAACAGAACGACTTGGAAAGTGTTTGTTGAAGACCTATGCTCCACTGGGAGCTAAAAGGTAGAAGAATAAGAAATACAAAAACAAACAATCGATTAAATGACAAACATGAAAAGCACGCGGAGCATTACAGATAGTCAACAACACCATATTTTGAACGAATGGCGCGGGAAACTCAAGAGCGGCTTCCACTGAATCTGTAGGTGGGTAACCTATGGTCTATGGGCCAGAACCAGCCTGTCAAGCAATTTTGACCGGTCTCAGAGGTTTATTGAAAATTACTATACAAGGCGGAGAACATCCGATCAGAGCTTCTTGAAGCCATGGGAGCAAATGATGGATGGATTTGTGGGAGCAGCCGATAAGTAGTGCCGATTATGGTCAAGACTCTGTTATGGCAGGTACGGAATCTCAATTTTAGAGACCATGGCTGCGATCAATGACTTGTACTGTTAGTGCCAAGAAGAAATGGAATGGCAAATTATCTTCTTATTTGCTGAAAATAATAATGTCAAGAAAGAATGCAATATCTACAGCTAGCAATGTTAATGGAAAATAGGAAGCAGCTACCTCGGCCAATAGGGAGCGCCATGTGGTACACGTGACACCAGATCGTCATCAAGTTCCCGTATACAAGATAAAAAATGGAGACTCTATGAATTGGAACTTGAAACATTAGATCAACATTCCAAGTTAAAAAGATAGAAAACATTAATCAAAGAATGAAAAGATTGAAATTCAGCATCCTAGGACTATGTGAAATGAGATGGAAAAGAGCAGGATTATTACAAAGTGATAGTGAAAATGTAATTTACACTGGAGGCACCTTACACAATAGAGGAGTAGGCAACATGTTAGATAGAGACAGCATCAACATTTGGAAAGGTTTTTGGCCTGATCAGATCTTTTAATAAAATTAAAGGATAGACCAATGGATATCAACATCATTAGCTTATGCACCAAAACGAAACAGCATTTGAAAAAATTGACGCCTTTTATAACAAGCTAGAAATGAACATTTACAGTTACAAGAGATACAGTTGTAAGAGAAGTAACAAGTAACTAAGAAATTACCAAGAAGTAACCAGAAAGTAAAAGGACCAACAAAAAGAAATTGATGTCAGAAAAAATACTATTCTAGAACTAATGGACAAAAGACGAACACATAAGAATGAAGAAATGACATATACAAGATTGCACAACAAAACTCAAAATAAATGTAGGGAAGGAAGGGAAGAAGGACTTAACTGAAAAGTGAAGGAAATGAAAAAAAAATACAAATAAAAGACACACCATTCATGCACAATCAATGAAAGAACGAAAAAGAATAAAAAATCAAAGTTTAAAGATTTGGAAATCAAAGGAACGAAATATCATGATGGGCGAAGATAAGATAAGGAAAAGATGGATATGGTGTATCAGTGAACCCTATGGCGATGAAAAACCAGAGCTAAAGAATTCAAACAAAGGCACACGACTGTCAATAACGCAGAGTAAGTGTGGAAGGCAATTCAACACATGGAAAGAAGCAACGCTCCATTTCCCGATAATATAACAATCGAAGAGATAGATGCATTCAGAGAGCTTGGAGCACAGGTCTTAATACAATTACTCTGTGACATATAACAGTGAACATATACTCGAAGATTGAATAAAACCTAAAATGTTTGAATTGTGTTTAGAAGTTCTCTTTTCATTTTTAGTTGTTTTAAGACTTCATCGTTTGTTTTCTTTTCCTTCCATCCAATTCTACCTATTCTTCTATATATCCCTATTTCAAAGGCTTCAATTCTCGGTTCTGTTTTATTGTGTAATGTCCATATTTCTGCACCATATAGGAATATTGAGAAGATGTAACATTTGTTATTCTTAGTTTTAGCCTGGTGTTATTTGCTTTGATATTTGTATGTCTTTCATGACATTAAAATTAATTTTTGCCATTCCTATTCTTTTGTCGTCCGCGATCTCTCTTTCCTTTTATTTTGCCAGTTGTAACTACGTATTCCAAATTTTCCCTTTTCATGATGTGCCCGAAAATGTTGATTGTATCTTTCTGATGTTTTTAGGGCTCCCTTTTAGTGTTGGCCTCTTTGAGAATTTCCACAAGAAATAGAGAAATAGAGATATACATAAAATTGAGAGAAACCAACAAAATGGGTCTCAACTTAAACAGAAAGAAAACACAAGTAATGGTTATATCGATTAAACAACCATCACCATTATGGAACATAAAAATAACCAGGGCACAATTTAAAGAAGTAAAGAACGTCAAATACTTGGACACAATAAAATAGATCAGACGCAAGATGCACCACATTAATTAACAGCAGAATAGCACAGATCAAATTACAGCATTTCAGAAAGTGAAAAACCATCTTGTACAACAAGTCTATGTCAACAAAAGTGAGAAAGAAACTTCTTCGGTGCTATATAGAGCCAGTTCTGGCTTATGGAAGCGAATAGTTGCCAGTAGACAAATAAATGAAAAGACTATTATTGGCCTCAGATAGGATTAGAGGGAGCTGCAATAGCTCAGTGGTTAGTGAACTGGACTACAAAGGACAAGGGGTAGTGTTCGATCCGAATCGACGGCTTCCGGGTTTACAGCTTCAGAGAATGGCTTGGCAGAAGGTCAACAACAAAAATGATAAATAGCTGCCGAGATGAAATTGTGGAGAGACATGATCACCTACGCCAGTAGGCCCGGTACTTGATGATGATGCTGAAAGCAGCACGGGCGTAATACCGACCACATTACTCCAAAAATAATGTGCTGAAGGTCTGTAAAATATAGGGTCACTAACACCATATTCCCTATACGCCACTTGGCGTGACGCAAGGTGGGGGGGGGACTTTACTTCATACTAGATAGGATTAGAGAAATGTTGAGAGTTGCTGTACACCTAGAAATACCCAACGAAGACATTCTAAACGAGGTAAACACAAAGAGAAAGCTCTTGAAAACATCGGAAATAAAAATTCGATAATTTTTGGGCATATCATGAGGAGAGGAAAGTTGGGATCGAACAGGCAAATAATTGCAGTGCTGCGGTAAACACTTGTAGCAAGCTAATGGTAGCGTGTAAGGTACACTCCTATAACTATGGTGACAGCTTCACACAAACAGGACAATTACCAAATAGTTTATCAAGACGCGCCTTCTTCAGAGGACGAGAACAACACAGACAACGAACTAAAGAGAAACTCTTTTACATATACGTAGGGAGGTCAAAAAGTAATGCACACCAATTTTTTTCTCGGAAACTATTCGGGCAAAATGTGTGAAATTTTCACAGATTGTAGCTGAACATCCCCTTTACACTAACTATTTTTCAACATAATCTCCGTCCAAGCGTATTGCCTTACGCCAACGCGAAACTAGGTAATGAATGCCTCGTTTGTACCAAGTTTTGTCCTGCTCGCGTAGCCATTTTTAACTGCACGGATCACATCCTCATCATTGTCAAAGTGTGTCCCACGCAGGAATTTTTGAGTGGTCCAAACAGATGGAAATCTGAGGGAGCCAGATCAGGGCTGTAAGGAGGATGGGCAGTACAGTCCAACCAAATTTGTTGATTGCTTCCCGTGTTACCAGACTTGTGTGAGGGCGTGCATTGTCATGTTGAAGCAACAAATCTGCAGATGGCTTATTAGGCCGAACTCTGTGGAACCGATTTTTGAGTTTTGTCAGTGTATTGATGTAAGCTGTCGAGTTGATTGTCTCACCTCTTGTCATTACATCAACAAGAATCACGCCATCAATGTCCCAGAAGACAGTGATCATAACCTTTCCGGCTGATGGAGATGTTTTGAATTTTTTTCTTTTTGGTGACTGCGGATGATGCCATTCCATTGACTGCATTTTTGTTTCAGGCTCATAATGATGTGCCAACGTTTCGTCACCGGTAACAATTTTTGACAAAAACATTTCTCCTTCAACACCGAAACGCTCCAACAATTCAGAACAGAATGTTTTCCTTTGAACTCTGTGATCATTTGTTAGGCACCGAGGAACCCATCGAGCGCAAATCTTTGAATATCCGAGAGTTTTAAAAATTGCGATTGCACTTCCCTTGCTGACTGTAAGCTGCAATGCCAATTGCTGACTAGTGATACGCCTATCCTTACGAATAATGGCATCAGCCCGGTTTAACATGTCTGTGCTGGTAGCCGAGGCAACACGTCCAGAACGCGGTAAATCATGCAGCTCCACTAGTACACTTTCTGCAGCTTTAATTCTCTGAACCCAGCGACTAACTGTGCTCCTATCGACTGCAGAACATTTGTACACTGCACACAGTCGTTTATGAATGTTTGCCACAGTTTCTTTTTCCGCAACCAGAAATTCTATGACAATTCGCTGTTTGTAACGGACATTGTTGACAAGCTCCATTTAACGGTTCATAGATTGCGTAATATTTATCAGAATTCTGTGCAATTTGGTACACATAATTGGAACATGTCATATTCCAAGTGTGCAAAATTTCATATTCCTATCTTTATTATTAGCCGAGAAAAAATTTGTGTGCATTACTTTTTGACCTCCCCTCATAGAATAAGAGTGACAAGACAATCAAGGAGAAATAAAAGAGGGATAATAAATGAAATGATGAAACAAAGGGGAGAGGTACTACATTATAAGGGAAATAAAAAAAATGGATAATATATAAAAACTAGTACATACAAATTAGTAGACTAAAAATTATACTAAATGTATACGAGACTAAACTGAGACATGGTCCAAGAACTCACAGAGAATGGATGACTGTAAGCCAAATGTAAATATAATGAAACGTTAGAGGGATAGGGAAACAAAGACCAGTCAAGTGATTAGACGAGAGGTTTGATAGGATACGGAGGTGATGACAGGTGTGTAAAGCGGTCAAGGATTAGATGAGTTTCAGTGGAAGTTACTATGGCGCGAAAACAGCACACAAAACCATAACTGCTTCGGGCAACAAGGGAATAAATGAAGAGTAATGGGAAATTGGTGTAAACACCGGGTGCGATCTACAAGGTAGGATGAGAGCGAGTATTACCCTGTGAGAGGGGACGGGTAGAGGAGATGAGTGCGTGAGGTGCGGAGAATTTGTTAGAGAGCAGGTAGTATAGCCGATTCGGTGGATAGATGCGTCGGTAACAGAAGACTAGAATCAGATGGGCTTGATGTAGGAAATCTTCATTATCATGGAAAAGACGACGAAGTCTGAGTAATTGTGAATACGGAAGAGAATTCTTGCAAGATGTCGGGTGGGAAGAGTCGTACCGGAGGAAACTATGATAGTTGGTGTGTAGAAGACCGAGGTAAGTAGACCAGAGACATCAAAGGCAACTATGATAGTAGGTTTGTAGAAGACCGAGGTAAGTAGACCAAAGACATCAAAGGCACCTATGATAGTAGGTTTGTAGAAGACCGAGGTAAGTAGACCAAAGACATCAAAGGCAACTATGATAGTAGGTTTGTAGAAGACCGAGGTAAGTAGACCAAAGACATCAAAGGCAACTATGATAGTAGGTTTGTAGAAGACCGAGGTAAGTAGACCAAAGACATCAAAGGCAACTATGATAGTAGGTTTGTAGAAGACCGAGGTAAGTAGACCAGAGACACCAAAGGCAACTATGATAGTAGGTTTGTAGAAGACCGAGGTAAGTAGACCAGAGACACCAAAGGCAACTATGATAGTAGGTTTGTAGAAGACCGAGGTAAGTAGACCAGAGACACCAAAGGCAACTATGATAGTAGGTTTGTAGAAGACCGAGGTAAGTATACCAGAAACACCAAAGGCAACTATGATAGTAGGTTTGTAGAAGATCGAGGTAAGTAGACCAGAGACACCAAAGGCAACTATGATAGTTGGTTTGTAGAAGACCGAGGTAAGTAGACCAGAGACACCAAAGGCAACTATGATAGTAGTTTTGTAGAAGATCGAGGTAAGTATATAATAGACACCAAAGGAAACTGTGATAGTAGTTTTGTTGAAGACCGAGGTAAGTAGACCAGAGACACCAAAGGCAACTATGATAGTAGGTTAGTAGAAGACCGAGGTAAGTAGACCATAGACACCAAAGGAAACTATGACAGTAGGTTTGTAGAAGACCGAGGTAAGCAGACCAGAGACACCAAAGGCAACTATAGGGTGTTTATAAAGTCTCACTACACTTGGTATCTAGGTCAATTTGAAAAAAATGTTTATGACGTCATCACAATATGTGCTCAATGGTAAGTTCACTTGTTGCGACAGTTTTCTTAATGACTTGTCTGGACTTTTAAGGATTCTGTCTTGGATATCTAAACATATTTCATCATTCACAGCAGGCCTACCAGATCGTGGAGCATCTTCCACATTTCCAGTAGCAATAAACTTATTCAACAATTTCATTGACAGTGGGAGCACATATTGTGATGACGTCATAAACATTTTTTTTCAAATTGACCTAGATACCAAGTGTAGTGAGACTTTATAAACACCCTGTATGATAGTAGGTTTGTAGAAGATCGAGGTAAGTAGACCATAGACACCAAAGGAAACTATGACAGTAGTTTTGTAGAAGATCGAGGTAAGTAGACCATAGACACCAAAGGAAACTATGACAGTAGTTTTGTGGAAGATCGAGGTAAGTAGACCATAGACACCAAAGGAAACTATGACAGTAGTTTTGTAGAAGATCGAGGTAAGTAGACCATAGACACCAAAGGAAACTATGACAGTAGTTTTGTAGAAGATCGAGGTAAGTAGACCATAGACACCAAAGGCAACTATGATAGTAGGTTTGTAGAAGACCGAGGTAAGTAGACCAGAGACACCAAAGGCAACTATGATAGTAGGTTTGTAGAAGACCGAGGTAAGTATACCAGAAACACCAAAGGCAACTATGATAGTAGGTTTGTAGAAGATCGAGGTAAGTAGACCAGAGACACCAAAGGCAACTATGATAGTTGGTTTGTAGAAGATCGAGGTAAGTAGACCAGAGACACCAAAGGCAACTATGATAGTAGTTTTGTAGAAGATCGAGGTAAGTATACAATAGACACCAAAGGAAACTGTGATAGTAGTTTTGTTGAAGACCGAGGTAAGTAGACCAGAGACACCAAAGGCAACTATGATAGTAGGTTAGTAGAAGACCGAGGTAAGTAGACCATAGACACCAAAGGAAACTATGACAGTAGGTTTGTAGAAGACCGAGGTAAGCAGACCAGAGACACCAAAGGCAACTATAGGGTGTTTATAAAGTCTCACTACACTTGGTATCTAGGTCAATTTGAAAAAAATGTTTATGACGTCATCACAATATGTGCTCAATGGTAAGTTCACTTGTTGCGACAGTTTTCTTAATGACTTGTCTGGACTTTTAAGGATTCTGTCTTGGATATCTAAACATATTTCATCATTCACAGCAGGCCTACCAGATCGTGGAGCATCTTCCACATTTCCAGTAGCAATAAACTTATTCAACAAATTTCATTGACAGTGGGAGCACATATTGTGATGACGTCATAAACATTTTTTTTCAAATTGACCTAGATACCAAGTGTAGTGAGACTTTATAAACACCCTGTATGATAGTAGGTTTGTAGAAGATCGAGGTAAGTAGACCATAGACACCAAAGGAAACTATGACAGTAGTTTTGTAGAAGATCGAGGTAAGTAGACCATAGACACCAAAGGAAACTATGACAGTAGTTTTGTGGAAGATCGAGGTAAGTAGACCATAGACACCAAAGGAAACTATGACAGTAGTTTTGTAGAAGATCGAGGTAAGTAGACCATAGACACCAAAGGAAACTATGACAGTAGTTTTGTAGAAGATCGAGGTAAGTAGACCATAGACACCAAAGGAAACTATTACAGTAGTTTTGTAGAAGATCGAGGTAAGTAGACCAAAGACACCAAAGGAAACTATGACAGTAGTTTTGTAGAAGATCGAGGTAAGTAGACCATAGACACCAAGGAAACTATGACAGTAGTTTTGTAGAAGATCGAGATAAGTAGACCAAAGACACCAAAGGAAACTATGACAGTAGTTTTGTAGAAGATCGAGGTAAGTAGACCATAGACACCAAAGGAAACTATGACAGTAGTTTTGTAGAAGATCGAGGTAAGTAGACCATAGACACCAAAGGAAACTATGACAGTAGTTTTGTAGAAGACCGAGGTAAGTAGACCATAGACACCAAAGGAAACTATGACAGTAGTTTTGTAGAAGATCGAGGTAAGTAGACCATAGACACCAAAGGAAACTATGACAGTAGTTTTGTAGAAGATCGAGGTAAGTAGACCATAGACACCAAAGGAAACTATGACAGTAGTTTTGTAGAAGATCGAGGTAAGTAGACAATAGACACCAAAGGAAACTATGACAGTAGTTTTGTAGAAGATCGAGGTAAGTAGACCATAGACACCAAAGGAAACTATGACAGTAGTTTTGTAGAAGATCGAGGTAAGTAGACGATAGACACCAAAGGAAACTATGACAGTAGTTTTGTAGAAGATCGAGGTAAGTAGACCATAGACACCAAAGGAAACTATGACAGTAGTTTTGTAGAAGATCGAGGTAAGTAGACCATAGACACCAAAGGAAACTATGATAGTAGTTTTGTAGAAGATCGAGGTAAGTAGACCATAGACACCAAAGGAAACTATGATACCTAGGAAGGAGACAGAGATAGCAATGTGGGAAGTGATCAGGTCGAGAAGTGAATTTGTCCAACATGCTGATCGATGAATAGGGAGATTTTCTCCTTGGACAGGTCAGTCAGACCGACACAGTCGTCAGATGTACCTACGGTACATAAGGGAAGAGGGCCCTGTGTGGTGAGTATGAGCTGGTGCTCCAGATAGCCTATGAACAGACAAGCTTAGCTAGGACCCATTTTGGTGGCCATCGCTACACCAATGATCTGGGTGAAGAAGTTTCCATCGAGCTCGGAAGAGACTTTCAGGTTGAGAACTAGTTCCGTTAGACGGAGGAGGATGCGGGATGCGATAGAAGGTTGGCTTCTCTTATCAAGGAAAAAAAAAATGAGAGTTCGATGGCCGTCGATGTGGGTAATAGAGGTGTACAGGGAGCAAACATCCATGACAAAGAGGCGGTAGTTTCGGACAGGAGAAAAGGTGATGGAGGCAAATATATTCAGAGCGTTGTTGGTGTCTTTAACGCATGAGATGAGGTCATGACAATGGGTTGAAAAACACCATCGAGGAAGTTAGAAATGTGTACCGTTGGTCACGAGATAGAAGAGGCAATTTGTTGTCGAGAGAGAGAGTCGTGTTTGTGTATCTTGAGCAGCATGTAGAAATAGAGTCTGCCTAAGACACTATCCATGAGGATCATACGAGACGAGTTAGCAGAACGTCCCCCCCCCCCCCCCTGAATGTACTTCAGAATAGCCTTCCGTACCAAGGCATTATTAGAAATAGTGACATCTCAGGGACCGGTTGGTAGAATGTGTGGTAAGATAATTGTCTCTGCCCTTCATGAATATTGAGGCAATTTCCTCCAGACAACCATAGAGCCACCACCCTTATCGGCAGGCTTGACAATGTCCTCGTGGTGACGAAGATAAGAGAGAGCCTGGAATTTCACGGGGTTGAGATTCGAATGTCGAAGTCTAGAGTGACGGAGTGCCTTAATTCCGCTGGAAGTGGCACTAATAAACAGATCCAACGCCTCCAATTGGGCAACGGATGGAGTCCGGTCGGATTTGCGAGAGGAAAAACGGACGAATTCGTCATCAGAAGAAGGTTGAAAGGAAAAGTTTAGATGAAGGTGGGAAAAAAAAAACATTTCGCTGTAGTCGTCTAGTACTGGTGTACGTCCCGTGATAGTGAGCGTCCCGTGATAGTGTACGTCCCGTGATAGTGTACGTCCCGTGATAGTGAGCGTCCTATGTTAGTGAGCGTCCCGTGTTAGTGAGTGTCCCGTGATAGTGAGTGTCCCGTGTTAGTGAGCGTCCCGTGTTAGTGAGCGTCCCGTGATAGTGTACGTCCCGTGATAGTGAGCGTCCCGTGTTAGTGAGCGTCCCGTGTTAGTGAGCGTCCCGTGATAGTGAGCGTCCCGTGATAGTGAGCGTCCCGTGATAGTGAGCGTCCCGTGATAGTGAGCGTCCCGTGATAGTGAGCGTTCCGTGATAATGAGCGTCCCGTGATAGTGAGCGTCCCGTGATAGTGAGCGTCCCGTGATAGTGAGCGTCCCGTGATAGTGAGCGTTCCGTGATAATGAGCGTCCCGTGATAGTGTACGTCCCGTGTTAGTGAGCGTCCCGTGATAGTGAGCGTCCCGTGATAGTGAGCGTCCCGTGATAGTGAGCGTCCCGTGATAGTGAGCGTTCCGTGATAATGAGCGTCCCGTGATAGTGTACGTCCCGTGATAGTGTACGTCCCGTGATAGTGAGCGTCCCGTGTTAGTGTACGTCCCGTGATAGTGAGCGTCCCGTGTTAGTGAGCGTCCCCTGATAGTGAGCGTCCCGTGATAGTGAGCGTCCCGTGATAGTGAGCGTCCCGTGATAGTGAGCGTTCCGTGATAATGAGCGTCCCGTGATAGTGTACGTCCGTGATAGTGAGCGTCCCGTGATAGTGAGCGTCCCGTGATAGTGAGCGTCCCGTGATAGTGAGCGTTCCGTAAGAGAGAAAGTGAACGTCCCGTAAGAGAGAAAGTGAACGTCCCGTAACAGAGATAGTGAGCGTCCCGTAAGAGAGAAAGTGGGCGTCCCGTAAGAGAGAAAGTGGGCGTCCCGTAAGAGAGAAAGTGAGCGTCCTGTAAGAGAGATAGTTATCGTCCCGTAAGAGAGAAAGTGAGCGTCCTGTAAGAGAGAAAGTGGGCGTCCCGTAAGAGAGAAAGTGAGCGTCTTGTAAGATAGAAAGTGAGTGTCCTGTAAGAGAGAAAGTGGGCGTCCCGTAAGAGAGAAAGTGGGCGTCCTGTAAGAGAGAAAGTCAGTGTCCTGTAAGAGAGAAAGTGGGCGCCCCGTAAGAGAAAAAGTGGGCGTCCCGTATGAGAGAAAGTGAGCGTCTTGTAAGAGAGAAAGTGAGTGTCCTGTAAGAGAGATAATTATCTTTCCGTAAGAGAGAATGTGAGAGTCCTGTAAGAGAGAAAGTGTCCTGTAAGAGAGATAGTGAGCGTCCCGTAAGAGAAAGTGTGCGTCCTGAAAGAGAGAAAGTGAGCGTAAGAGAGTAAGAGAGAAAGTTGTCGTTCCGTAAGAGATAAAGTGGGCGTCTTGTAAGAGAGAGATAGTTATCGTCCCGTAAGAGAGAAAGTGAGCGTCCTGTAAGAGAGATAGTTATTGTCCCGTAAGAGAGAAAGTGGGCGTCCTTTAAGAGAGAAAGTGAGTGTCCTGTAAGAGAGATAGTGAGCGTCCTGTAAGAGAGAAAGTGAGCGTCCTGAAAGAGAGAAAGTGAGCGTCCTGAAAGAGAGAAAGTGAGCGTCCCGTACGTGAGAAAGTGAGTCCCCGTAAGTGAGAAAGTGAGCGTCCCGAAAGAGAGATAGTAAGCGTCCTGTAAGAGAGAAAGTGGGCGTCCCGTAAGAGAGAAAGTGGGCGTCCTGTAAGAGAGAAAGTGGGCGTCCTGTAAGAGAGAAAGTCAGTGTCCTGTAAGAGAGATAGTAAGCGTCCTGTAAGAGAGCTGGTGAGTCACTCGAATGTTGGAATGCTTGTTTGTTATTGTTTTGGCGGTTTTGTCTAAACAGTTTATCGTGGTGACACGGTGAATAGTCAACAATTGAACTGATACAATGCACTTCGGACAGAAAATTACAGAAGAAATTCAATAGCCTACATTACGTCAACCGGTATATCACGTGACGATGATACACTCTGGTCCTTGAACTAAACAAAAATGAGAACTAAAAGTAACACAAGCATGCACAATATAATTACAAATCAACGTAAATAAATGATTTGCTAAATAGTGTCGCCAAATAGGAAATGATTTTGTCAAAATTATGACCGTTTAAGTTGAACACGTGTTAAAATATGCTCAAACTAAGAGAATCTACATATGTGATTAGGCAACTAGACCACAGCAGTCTTTTCTACTGTGGAGACGATCTGTAATATCAAAAGGAAGACGCAGCTTTGTCTTTAGTGTCGGGATGAGTAAGGAATCGTTGTTGTGTAACTGGATGGTATGTACTTTAAAAAAGACAAAAATTAAAAGTTAATAAGCAGTTATCACCGGTTAGTTAAAAGTGACATTGTGAAACAATGAATAAAATTGAAAAGTAAAGAGCCCCCGTCACGCTAAGTAGCGCATAGGGAATATGGTGTTAGTGACCATAAATTTTACAGACCTTCAGCACATGATTTTTGGGGAAATGTGGTCGGTATTACGCCCGTGTCGCTTTACTTTCCCATAAAATCCGGTACCCATTTAAGGCTAGATGAACCCGGAAGCCGTCGGTTGGGATCGAACCCTACCTCTTGTCCTTTGTAGTCCAGTTCACTAACGACTGAGCTATCGCGGCTCCTTTGAAAGAATGAATGGTGTATACAAAATGTAAAACTTTCTATGACTTAAGAAAAGACATTGTTATCTGGATAACTCCGTGAATTTAATTAGAAATTAAAGCACAAACCCTCACATTAAACCGGCAAACCCTCAATTTCATATTTAGACAACAATCTATTGTACAATGTTCCTTCTATTGATTCTTCCGCCCTCCCTACAATTCTCTTCCCTTGTCTTCCACTTTCTAGAAATGACAATATCCGGCCCTCGCCATCTTCATAACTTTCACGTTTGAATCTTAGTTTGTGAAAGGTTGCTCTTCTGCTCTGTGCAGTGTTTTCCTATATTTTTAGAGTGACAACTATATATTATAACCGACAAGTAACATGCAGCTCGTATTATAATAATGTAACATTCGATTATATATTATATTAGTCAAGTAGCAAACGACTCACCTCATATTAATAATGACGAAACCTGTACTCAGTGTTATAGTATCAGTTGTTCTCAACAATAAACAATTGGCTCTTTTATAATAGCCAAGTAAACAGCGACGCCATTTTAAAATAACCTAATAGCCTGTTACTCCATTTTATAATAGCCAAGTAAACCAGCGACGCCATTTAAACTAACCTAATAGCCAGCGAATCCCTTTTATAATAGCCAAGTAGTTGGCGACTCTTCTTGATAATAATCCTGTCATCATTTTTAAAAATTCCAAATAAAAACAAAAGCGCACGGAAGACATTCACAGTAGAAATTTTCTTTAAAAAATAATTGTAATTGAATCACTAATTTTAAATGTAAACCTCACCCTAATGGGTCACCACGCACAAGACGGAAACAATTAAACTAAACTGCACTGATAGTCCTAGTAACAATTAAGATAATCAGATGTTGCACTTCATGTTACAGTGCACCCTTCAAACTCTCACCATTTTGCTCATCCTTGCTTACACACATATACACTCACTCGCTTTCTCTCTCTCTCTCTCTCTCTCTTACTCACACACTCACACACACAAACACATACAAATGCCAGGGAAAAAAAGCAGCTAAAATGGTTTTAACGCAAAAATGGCAGGAAAATAAAGTACTAATGCTTGTTTTAAGCTAAAACCCGGCGATGCCCTGTTGAACGAAAGCACTCTCTATTGTTGATTTTACCGCTGACGTTGTGTGCACAGGCAGCCGTTCTGCAAACTTTTCCTTCTAAACAATAGGTTTTAATTCATCGGTCTGTCTGCCAAGGAGATGCACAACGTAGCAAGATGTTAAACAAAAGGACGGGGGATGGTTGGTCTCGAGGCAAGACGCTGGTCTTGAGACAGAGAGGTTGTGAGTTCAAATCCCGGCTGCACTAGTTGGGGTTTTTATTTGTGATTTCTTTCTGCAGCAACCACCTTAGCGAGACCCTGTTTGAAACGTCAATTACTCATCGGCTGAAAGGACGGAGTTGTATGCCTGTACGGCGAGGGACCCCTGTGCGCAAGGCTGCAAAAAAAAAACGAATTATCTCGCAAATTTAGTTCCTAGTTTCTAGAGACTTTGCCAGAGGTGAAAGCTGGCGAACACAAAAAAAAAAAAAAAAAAAAAAACACTGAGAAACTAGCAGTCGAACTGATTAAAGGCCTTCGTTTTTCTGTCATGTGGAATCAAGTTTGATTTCCTGGGGCGTCCATTCTTTTCACTATCGAAAGTGCAATAAGAACGTTGACCTGTACACGACGTAGCGAATGCACTGAGACATTTAAGCTTGAATTCCCAGCCTCTACAGGAATCAAGTGGGATGACATGCATGTGTTAAATTGTTCTTTTTTTTAGCGTCTAATATTCTTTTCAAGGAAGTTGAACGCAGTGGGCAATTTAAACATTTACACTTTAGTTTCAGTTGAAATATCTTCATATTTGCATTACTTCTATTCTCAACTTAAAATTTATATATGTGTGTGTGTGTGTGTGTGTGTGTGTGTGTGTGTGTGTGTGTGTGTGTGTGTGTGTGTGTGTGTGTGTGTGTGTGTGTGTGTGTGTGTGTGTGTGTGTGTGTGTGTGTGATTATATGTTTGAATGTTTGTATATCTATGTGTACATTCCATAAACTCTCAAATGTGCTTCTCTTTCATCCTCTAATTATAGGTGTTTTTCTTTCTTTTCATTTTCTCACTGGTATCGAGGTTATATCATTTGTCGTTCTTGAGCTCCTCGAACTGCCTGGATTAGTGATTTTCCTTTGTTGTTACATGTCTCTGTCACTGCATCTATCCATCTTCTTCTGGGTCTTCATTTTGGTCTTTTTCCATGCCTTCTAATTATAGGTTTTAACTACTAAAATACACTGTACTGTGTGTGGTGTCACAAATTGAAACCCCTTCTAAACAATATATCAGTTTCAAGAATGGGGGGAATGTTACTATGCTGACGATATCTTCATCCATAAATGCTGCAATATTTTCGATATTAGAACTAAAATGGCACTTTGAGATGAAAACAAACAACTTTGTACAGTGCTCATCACCTTCAAGCACTGTGGTGCGTACATGTATGTAGAAATAAATGCAAGTATTTCTGGATGGAAAACCCTGAATGCACTTACTGCAGCGATGAAAAGAACGTGACATAGACCCCACCATCTTTACATCTCACTACACAATAATTTCTTGTCCAGTCAATTTAAATTTGTGACATACTTCATAATATTTTATAAGTACATTTTGTTATACTAAAAAAAATACCAATCGGATAAATAGGAAAGGCTGAAAGTCAAGAAATTAGATTTGCTGTTATGTGCAGCATGAAGTTAATTCACAAATTGTGGCTTAAAGGAGATATAAGAAGACGCAACAGGGAACGAGATGCCGAAAATGTTATCTTTCTAGAATGATTAGATTACGGTCTAGTGAATTGTCGACATCATGGTTTGGTAAGAAACCCACAGTTGATCGACAGCTCAGTCCATTTCATGCTAATCTCCTCGAAACATTTTGCATCAAAACAGACGAAATGCCTAACTAATTGAGGATCACAGCAGTCTAGGTAGTAGTTGAATTTTTGTGACAACAGAAAAAATGAAGGAAAGAATAACAAGAAAGATAAAGAGAGAAAAGTTATCACAGTTAAATATAAGAGAATGGACTGAAGGAACGTAAATATTGAAATGATAAATAACTGAAAGTTTGGAGAGACATGATTACTCGTGCCAGCAACTATAACGCTTGCTGTTGATGATGAGTAGAACATCAATGCAGTTAACATTGAGAAACTCTATCAATTTGAAAGTAACTCGAGAAATCAAGAAAGTGATTGCAACCCGCTGCTGCGTCAAACTGGATATCAAAACTAACGGCTCACGAACCAACATTAATATCATTGTGGCAATAATGGAAACGAACAACAAGTGACAAGTCAGAAGCTGTAGATATCAACGTAACCTGTGATAATATTTAAACATGGACTTCCGTTTCAAAATGGTGGAACGTTTCACGTTCTCTCGATCGCTGCAGAAAACGCATCTGGAGTCTGATTAATTTCGGCTCTCCGATGCAATTTTCTGTGTTGAAATCAAAATGATGTTCTACTTAGCAAATCTGCGCCGACGAAGCAGACAAATCTGCGCCGCTGAGTACACACAGCAATGTTTCTTTTTGACATGTCAAATATTGTGAAAGCGACCTTCACCGTCTAGTGTTGAGATGCGGTTTACGTCACATTGATTGTTGTTCAATGGCCGGCGTTGGAATTGTTTGACGCAAATTATTTACATGTTGAAACGGATTAATGTGGACTGCTCCGTCAAGTCGACCGAAGATTTTCCTCTGGAGAATTTGCACCGTGTTTCGTTCGTTGTACGCTAACCGTACGGTCTGTTTTTTGATGTGCGACGGGGATAATCCGCCGACTAACTGTGTGTTTATATGTTCGGTTGGAGTCAAAAACGATGTCCTAACATCATCAAGCGCTATACATTTTACAAATATGACGATCATCATTTTCGGGAGGACGTGAACTTCCGTTATATGGTGGATAGGCGGCAGGAACCATTGAAGGCTATGTCTGAAAAGTGTTCCCTGTTGCAGTTTCCTCATATTCCAAGTCCGGCTTGTTGCAGGAGCTACTGAGTTAAGTGCTCTGTGCACACCGTGAGCTGTGTGTCTCATCCGTTTTGATCATGTTTCGATATTCCAATTGTTTCTCGACGAATGATGCTATCGTATGACAGGAAACAGTTGGATGTATTCACTTTCTGCGCGGTTTCGCCTATGTCTTTCGGCGTGTGCTAAGACTGCTACGATGGGGACTACAATTACCTTTCTTTGCTTGGGTGATGAGTCAGTAATTCGGATGATTCCACTGGCACGGGCGGTTCAGCAATTATGGATTTTGATTCGTTTGCAGTGATACCGAGGCCTTTCATAACCAATAACCAATATTTAAACGTGTGATGATGACGTATGTAAATAAAAAAAAATAACATAGCCAAATCAAAAGATGGATTAGTTAAACTGAAAAGATCATATAAATTATTATATGAAAGGCAAGCCGCAGCATGCCACTAACTTACCCTCGACGCTGTAACTTACTAAATGAATAAAGACAGAATAGAACTGAACGCATACAAAAATAGCTTTGAGTGATAACAGTACACGAAACTAAACTGGAATCAACATCGAGTAATCGTTATAACAACTCTAAATGAATTATACTTCTGTATAGGAAGTAGTTTCATGTCGGGTCAGGTGTTTTACCAACCCTTGTATTCACTAGACTGTAGAACTTTCACCAATGTTGCCTTGAAAATATGCCCTGGAGAACAAAGTACTAAGGGTTGGCAAATCTCTAAATGTCTTTGAAACTCAAGTGTCACAGAAGAAAACTCAGACTACAATGAACAGAGAAGAGAACAAGCAAATATAATATGCAAGAATCTAAAATACAGATAACTAGTTGATAAAGAATATACAATAAAAGAAAATAACACATTGTGGTCATGTAAAACGACATAACAGACCCAGTAAGACAAATATATAGAGCACAATTCTATGTCAACGAGAACGAGAAAGACCTAGAAGGTGGGTGCAAGAGATTACAGATAAACCGGGACTGATTACCGCAGATGCTTGATATCCCATAGAGCACAGTGAAAACTTAAGAGAAGCTGTCGATTGTGCAATGCCCCTTAAATTCCAACAGCAACAAACTATATGATAATGATACTTCTTTTCAAATAATTTATGCGTCAAACTGACACCTTTTCACTGTTGTCAAAAGTCTACTGTATTATTTACAACTAATGTTTCCTGGCACAAATTGCCTTTTGTCATGGGGGTGGAGGAGAAGAAACATATCACGACCATGTGCCTTTATTTAACTAGTTCAGTTTAGTCGATAGGTCATCCTCATTGCATATGAGGCAAGTCCATAAGTGCTCAGACCTTCTCTGAAGTATATCCATCAGTGCGTAGTGACTAACGACAGAAGTGTTGTGTTGATTGACAAGTCATCTTTGGATTCCTGCATAGCACGCCCGTCTGGCATCTCCAACCGTGGCATTATATTCATGGTTGCGAATTCAAGGTCATTTTAGCAGTATTTTTTATGTGTGTCCAGCGTTCCTGAGACATTTATAATGGCATAGTGGTCCAGTGCCCTTCCGTAATCAAGAAGGGCAGAATCGCTCAAACAATGGCCCTATTGAAAAAACAAATATGCAACCCATTTTCATAAAAGGCAGTAAGAAAATCAATATTCCTGTTATGTTAAGCCAGTCTTGACATATGGAAGCGAATTCTTGAAAATCGAACAACAGACAAGAAAATCACGTAAGGCCAGAAAAAAATATAGGATACAGTTAAAAACTTAGAGTAAAATAAAGAATAATTTTGAGAATACCATGATTAAAAAACACGAGGTCGTTCTAGAAGCGGAGAAAGGAAACAGAAAATGTGTCCCAAAAATCAAGAGGAAACAATTATAATTTTTAAAATTAAATTACCAAAATGGAACAACTTGGTTATATCCTGACAATCAACAAAAAAGGAACAAATGTATGAAATAGGGAAAAGAGAGAAATGATTATACACAGTTTAAGGGAGTGATTTTGTAGGAAAGGAACAAACGAAATAACGATCTATTAACTTGAAAAAAATAATTAAAAAATGGGGATTTGGCGGACTGACATTTGAGGTGTTTCATTGTTTGAATGAGTCTCTTTAATAAAAAAATAAAACAAGGAAAGTATCTTGATAAAGTACAAATCAGGGGTACCTATAACGCCGGACATCGAATAAAAGGTGTCAACGAGTCATAACTAATTATTGGCCTCAGCGTCGGTGAAATATCATTGATCAAGATCTTATTTCTCCTCCCGTTATTCTCGGAAAGTGACAAGAGAAGTCTGACGAGGCGGGTGATGTGTTTAAGATAAAATAGTTATAGTAATATTGTTTCATCTCTGTCTTATCGCGAATTGAAACAAAAATAAAACAAATAATGAGAATATTGAATTAGATTGTTTGGAATTATTACCGAGTAATATTGCCTTGATACCAAAATAGCACATATTTATTTCTGATGTATTTATTTGATCTCTGCCAGAAGACAGAGCGGAAGACACGAATAACTCATTGCCCCCTGGGCAGTATTCATTTCCATTCGAACTTGAGCTACCTCCAGACTTGCCCCCATCGTTCGAGGGTGCGTTTGGTCACATCCGGTACTGGACGAAGGCAACCATAGACGAACCATGGAAATTTGACCACCATACAAAACGAGCGTTCACAATTATACCCAACATGGACCTGAATCAGATCGTTGGTGTTATGGTAAGTGCAAGAGCCCATTCTTGCTCACATTTGTTTGTCATTGATGTGTTAGTTGTCTTCATCAATTACCCATTTCAAATAAACATGCAGTATATGAATCTTCCAAATCAGGATCATGTTTTATTTTAATGAAAGTTGCAGCCTAGGTTTTAATAAAATTAGTTGCTCAAAATTGAATATTTCACACAAAATGAGTCACATTTATCAATATTTGAAATATTTATTTCAATAAGCATGAGTCTATTAAAAAATCACCAAAATTACTCTCTCTCTCTCTCTCTCTGTCTCTCTCTCTCTCTCTCTTTCACTGTATCCACCATTCTGGTACCGCCCATTAAGCAGTTTCAACCATTGCCAAGTGATCTTGTAGTGTTTCTTTGCTGCTGTCGATCCATCTTACTCTGTGTCTGCGTCTTATTCTTTTCCCTTCTCCTATTTTAATAGATGCAGCCATCACCAACACAATTTCATCATTTCATGCACAGAGTAAGGATGATCCCGTGACAGGCCTAGCAAGCCTATAGGGGAGTTTCTCTGCTCATTGTTTATTCATGCTACCAACATTTTAATCAGGAGATTGTTTTAACATTGGCGGTCCCGATCAGTGAACACTCATCAACAAACTAGGCTCCGAACGAGACACTAACCATCACCAAAATTACAAGCATTTAAGCTGCAAAATTGAGGTCGTTTCCAACAAAATAAAATTATAAATGTTAAGTATTATTGGAATTATTGTTCAATCTATACACTGAGCAAATCTTTAAAAACATCAAAGAGATGCGAGGCCTACAAATTAATGGAAAGATAATCAATAACCTAAGATACTGGCTCTTTACGATACTGTACTATTAGCAGAAAATCCTAAAGATCTACAACAATTACTTAATGAAATAAACATGACAAGCAAAAAAATATGGACTAGATATGAATATCAAAAAGACTAAAACTATGATCATAAACAAAGAAATACCCAAAGCCCACAAGTGGATATCAGAATTGAAGGAATAGACACGGAGACAGTTCAGAACTACAACTACCTTGGACATACTATAACCAGTGATGGAAAATGTACAACTGAAATAAACAAAAGAATAGGAATTTCAAAAGTAATTTTAATGTCATGAAGAACATACTAACATCAAAACAATTAACACCAGGGCTAAAACTAAGAATAGCAAAATGTTACATCTTCTCAATATTCCTATATTGTGCAGAAACATGGACATTACACAAGAAAACAGAACGGAGAATTCAAGCCTTTGAAATGTGGATATATAGAAGAATAGGTAGAATTGGATGGAAGGAAAAGAAAACAAACAATAAAGTCTTAAAACAACTAAAAATGAAAAGAGAACTAATAAACACAATTCAAACAAGACCAATGCAATTTTTGGGCCATGTTAAAAGACACAACAGCCTACTAAAAGTAATCCTGGAGGGGAAAATACAAGGTAAAAGAGGCAGAGGTAGACCAAGACTAACATGGATGAGTAACATCAAAAGATGGACAAACCAGCCTATGACAACCTGCACCATCAAAGCAAGAGACAGGGCAGAATGGCGCTCCATGGTAGCCAACCTTCGTTGCGGAAATGGCACTCGATGATGATGATTATTGTAATGTCGTTGTAGATTCTTGGTGCCTTCATGTGTAACGTTATATTATTCTAGAATTTTAGCTACAATGCCACCACTTCTGCATTAAAACAAACAATTGTGCTCTAAATTGCATGACCCATAGTGACGTACTTAATATAAAGCACTGCGGATCCGTGGCACATCTTGACTTTGACACACCTACTTTATTCATTTTTTGGGAGGAAAGCAGGAAGGGAGGTATATTAATTTAATTGGCTGCTAGAGAACTTTAACCATCTTTCCTCTCAAAATTACACACACAAAGAGAGAAAGTGAGAGACAGACAGACAAAGTGATATAGAGAAGGGAAAACAAACACAAATGTTTACTTTCTATTTTTCAGCATTTGAATTCATTTGAAAATTGTTTGTTTACTTATTGTTTGACTATTGCAGTAACTTCAACCAAATGTCTCTTGTGTTATAGTAAAATAATATGTCAAACAAAATAAACCAAGGCATCTATTCAATTTATGAGTTCTGTCGGTGGAGGTTTACGTGGGGATAAGAAATAAAGCTGCATGTCCAGTGCAGTCGGCCACGTGGTGTTCAAGTTCATTGTTTTTTATTTCACCCCTGATATAGGAAACGTTATGATCCTAAAGGATTCATACCCGTGCTTACTTTACAAGCAAACGAAAGGATTTAATCCGATAGATCATCCGTTCTTTTCTGTTATAAAATAATGCATTTTGTGTCAAAATACGCAAGGAATGAACATCGAATTACTTTCTTGTGTTACAAATTGTGTTAAATTCTGACACTGTAAATTCTTTTATTTAAACATGTCATTAGTTCACTGCTAAAAAACCGCCCTTGTTCGACATCTATTCGTTGGATTTTTTTTGTAATTTGATGAATCGCTAAATGTTTAATGAACTGTTTTAACGTAAACTAAGAGTTAAACTAAACATAAACTGTATTTTAATTGTGCAGCAAACCCATATAGACAAACTTGAAAGTTAAACTAAACAAACTGTGGGGAAGAACGACGGATGCTAAATTAGATAAAACTGCGGTAATTGAATACTTTTTTTCTGCATTAAATTAGACTGACAATTTAATGTTAGCCGTGTATTGCTAGTAGACTAGTTATATAATGCATGAGTTTGACGGGCAAAGGGAACTTAATTTTAATCTTATATTTATACTAATGAAAATAGAAACTAAAACGTAAAATAATAATAATTATAAGATGTTCCACATTCAAGCGAACTAGGCATTAGAATTGTATTTGAACTACTAATAAGGATATAGCACCAGAATTGGAAGCAGAATTATTGAGGAAATGACAGGTTCGGTAGCGAGTGGAACACACAGTAACGGGCCTAATTCAGGTACATTCTAACCAAAGGGGCGATCAAATAGAAGTGGGTTATATCAAAAATGTATCGATCTCCAATCAAAATATTCGAAAAGGAAATGGGTACCTGCTTCTTGGTTTAGAGCTGTAAAAACAGCGAGGGAGAAATAATTTCCCTTAAATTATATTTTTAATCAACCAGTGTCTTGCTATATAGTAAGTAATAGTATATACGTACATATGTTAGGGTGCTTATATATTGCGGATGAGCGTTGTATTTTTGATGAGGCTTAGTGTTATCATTCTGTTTGCTGTGATGTAAGGCCGAATCTAACCAGGCAGAACATCTCTCCTTGACTTCTGCTATAGACGTTACAAAACTGAACTAAGTCGTGGACTTCAACATCAATGACAACTGTAGCATGAGATTCCTAGAGACTAGCACCGCAGGTCAGTGCAATACCAGATTTAATGGCTTACAACATAGTAGACCAATAATTACAAAGACATGCAATCAAAAATCACTTCATACTCACACACTCAATAGTGAAATAGACAAATCTATAACTGCTACACAGTTGCATCTAACTTGACTATCACTAACAGAATATCTTAGTCCAGTCAAACTGTCCAGGATGGACCCAAACTTCTGCATCATTCTGTGTCTAGCTAATTCCATGTTTCTAACTGATGGCAGACCTTTCTACTCCATATCTAGCTGTCTATCCTACGCTATCCTGGTGTCAGCCAGCTATCGAGATGCCATCCATCCCGCCAGTGCAATATCTGATCTAAACTTATCCGTGTCTGCTCGAGATCCTGCGAGAACTGACCAGCTCTGAGGCCTTATTCTCAAATCGCTTGTGGTTATAATGTTATGGGAACACCTCATCATCACCATCGAGTGCCGTCTCCGCAACGAAGGTTGGCTACCATGGAGCGCCATTCTGCTCTGTCTCTTGCTTTCATGGTGCAGGTTGTTATAGGCTGGTTTGTTCATCAGATTGATGTTACTCGTCCATGTTAGTCTTGGTCTGCCTCTGCCTTTTTAACCTTGTATTTTCCCCTCCAGGATTACTTTTAGTAGGCTGTTGTGTCTTTTAACATGGCCCAAAAATTGCATTGGTCTTGTTTGAATTGTGTTTAGTAGTTCTCTTTTAATTTTTAGCTGTTTTAAGACTTCGTCGTTTGTTTTCTTTTCCTTCCATCCAATACTACCTATTCTTCTATGTATCCACATTTCAAAGGCTTCAATTCTCTGGTCTGTTTTCTTGTCTAGTGTCCATGTTTCTGCACCATATAGGAATATTGGGAAGATGTAACATTTTGCTATTTTTAGTTTTAGCCCTGGTGTTATTTGTTTTGATGTTAATAAGTTCTTCATGACATTAAAATTACTTTTTGCCATTCCTATTCCTTTGTTTATTTCAGTTGTACATTTTCCATAACTGCTTATAGTACGTCCAAGGTAGTTGTAGTTCTGAACTGTCTCAAGGTCTATTCCTTCAATTTTGATATGCACTTGTGGGTTTTGAGTATCTTCTTTGTTTATGATCATAGTTTTAGTCTTTTTGATATTCATACCTAGTCCATATTTTTTTCTTGTCATGTTTATTTCATTAAGTAATTGTTGTAGATCTTTAGGATTTTCTGCTAGTAGTACAGTATCATCAGCATATCTTAGGTTATTGATTATCTTTCCATTAATTTGTAGGCCTGGCATCTCTATGATGTTTTTAAAGATTTGCTCAGTGTATAAATTGAACAAGCTTGGTGATAGGATGCATCCCTGTCTTACTCCTCTTTTTATATCAATGGGTGTAGAGTTCTCTTTGTTATATTTTATTATTGCTGTTTGCTCCCAGTATAGATTACATATTAGTCGTATGTCCATGTCATCTAGATGTATCTCTTTTAGGCATTCTATAAGTTGTTTGTGGTGTACTCTATCAAAAGCTTTGGTGTAGTCTATGAAGCAGGCATATATTGGTTTGTTTACTTCTGTGCACTTTTCGATTAATGTTCTCATGCAGAATATGGATTCTTTTATCTCATCATTTTTCCTAAATCCAAACTGCTGCTCATCTAATTCAGTATTGATTTTATTCGGAATCCTTCCTTGTATAACTTTTAGCAAAATTATTGGGGAGTTTTTAGGGGAGTAGGGGAACACCTACATTTACTCAAAACAGAGAGACACATAGCACTCTACAGTTACATCACCCGTTTTTTCCGATAAAATATCACCTAGAACATGTTTCACTTTGGACAGACAGTTCGGCAAAAGTGAAAGGCTTCTCTTAAAGCTTTAAGGCTTTTGGGGAATAAGGAGAAGGTGAAGTACGAGACTTGAATCGGCGTCTTAGCACGCGAGTTTTCACCCATATGTGCTCGGTCGCCTATCCAGAAGTGTTCGGAGACTTCTGGATATTGTCGCTTTAAGTATCGAAACTGACGATGCAAGGCGGCATTTCTCACCTTTCCAGGGATGTTTATATGTTTTTTTTAAATTTTATATAAAACAATTGTCAATGTTAGAAGTAACCAGGTCGGTGAGTAAATACTAAAAGTGGAAGGATAGTCTTGTTTCACATGCAGCCATTTTTTAAAAGCAAATTATAATTGGTTATATTCAGTTTTGAATTCACAAATTCTGGAGGACTGGATGGTCCAGAAAAGTTTTGTTGTGTTTTGCAATAATTTGAAAAAGAATAATAATATTTATATTATTTTATTTCATTAATGGTACGGTAAATACTGTTGAACAATTTTACATTCTTTCATTTGTTTCTAAATTAATAGTACATGTATGCAAACAAGAAAGCAACAAGAAAGGTCTCAGTCTGAATAGTAAGAAACAGAAGTAATGGTTATATCGAAGAAACAATCACCACCATCATGCAGCATAAAAATAAACGAGACAAATCTGAAACAAGTGCAACGTTTCAAATACTTGGGCACAATAATGACATCAGATGGGAGATGCACCATAGAAATAAAAAGCAAAATAGCTCAGGCCAAAATAGCATTTCAGAAAATGAAAAATATCTTATGCAACAAATCTATGTCAATAAAAATGAGAAAGTGAGTTCATCGGTGCTATATAGAACCAATTCTGACCTTTGGAAGCGAATCATGGACAATAGACAAACAAAGGAAAAGACGATTAGAGACCACATAGATGGGATTTCTCAGAAGAATGTTGAAAGTTCCCTCGACAGCTAAAAAGACCAATGAGGAAGTTCTCAAAGAGGCCAACACAAAAAGGGAGCTCTTAAAAACATCAGAAAGAATGAATCAACATTTTTCGGGCACATCATGAGAAGAGGAAAGTTGGAATACGTGGTTACAACTGGCAAAATAAAAGGAAAGAGAGATCGCGGAAGACAAAGAGAGAAATACCGGATAGCTTGGTGTCATGGCATGGAAAACAGTCAACAACAGAACTGATACGATGCACTGTAGATAGAAGATTGTGGAGGGACATGATCACCTACGCCAACCGGTATGGCACATGATGATGCAAACATATTTAAGGTATATGATAATGTTCTAATTTTTTCTACCTAAAAGGTTGTACTGGTTAAAATGGACGACCTAAGAACTTAATTCTTTATAAATAAATATACACATTTGTGTGTATGTGTGTGTGTGTGTCTGTGTGTGTGTGTCTGTGTGTGTGTCTGTGTGTGTGTCTGTGTGTGTGCGTGCGTGTGTTTCTGTGTGCACGCGTGTGTGTGTGTGTGTGTGCGTGCGTGTGTGTGTGTGTGTGTGTAGTCGTCAAAAAAGTAAAGTGCTCCCGTCAGGCCAGGTGGCGCGTATTGAGAATACGGTGTTAGTGACCATATATTTTATAGACCTTCGGCACATGTTTTTTTGGGATAATGTGGTCGGTATTACGCCCGTGCCGCTTTATTTTCCCTGAAAATTCCGGTACTCATTAAAGCTGGGCGAACCCGGCAGCCGTCGGTTGGAATCGAACCCTACCTCTTGTCCTTTATAGTCCAGTATATACATGTATACATATATATATATGTGTGTGTGTGTGTACCTATATATATATATATATATATATATATATATATCATGTATATATATGTATACAGAGAGAGAGAGAGAGAGAGAGAGAGAGAGAGAGAGAGAGAGAGAGAGAGAGATAGCGTTTATTTTAATCGAGAAATGACGGCAGCGAACAAGAGAATTACATAAGTAAACTTCTTTACCCAATGAAATAAAGTACAACCTACATCTTAACAAATTTATGAAAATGCAGCAAGGGACATAACTGTAAAAAGCCATACCACATCTCGTGTTTAAGTTACACAAACAGATGGAGTGGAAAAGACAGTGAAGCAGTTTTTGATGAGCAGATTGCCGTCTGTTATAGTGCTAAGTTACAGATTAACAGCTAACGGAAGATTGCCTTCTGTTGTTATATTGTGCTATATACTAATGAGGAAAACAGAATTGACAACACTGCACTTGAACATCTCCAAATATGTTATTTTTTGTCCAGCAGATGGCGCTAAGCATACATGTTTATCGTCATCAAGTACCAGGCCTGCTGGCGTAGATGATCATGTCTCTCCACAACTTTCGTTCTCGACAGTTATTTATCATTTCTGTTGTTGACCTTCTGCCAAGCCATTCTCTTAAGCTGTCTGGTATTGTTTCTCTTTGCTTCCTTTTGCATCTCTTCATCCCTCAATTTTTCCAGTTATTACAATATATTCCAGTTCTTCTCTTCTCATTACATGGCCAAAAATGATGATTGTTTCTTCCTAATATTGGAAATTAGCTCTCTTTTTGCTTTGACCTCTTTCAGAACGTTTTATGTGTGTGTAGATGTATATGTATATATATGTACATATATTTTTTTTTCATATATATATATATATATATATAGAGAGAGAGAGAAAGTTAACGTTTATTTTAATCGAGAAATGGCGGCAGCAGACAAGACAATTACATAAGTAAGCAGACATGTTGCCCGAGTTATTTTCGGATAATTTTCTGTTTTCTATCGCTACATCATGGCTACAAATAACATAATAATTTATTAATAACCTTCACCTTTCAAAGTAACGCTAAATCTTTACAGGATCCAATCCAATATCGTGGAGAACTCAGAACAGGATGCTGTTGTCTCCCTTCTGGCAGTTTAGCGGGTCGCTGTCCATCAGTAGAAAAGGATTTATCCCAGGCTCAGAAATAAGACTTTCTTGTGACATAGAAAATTATACAGGGTCTACATGTTGGGCGGAAATCACACTTAAAATGGTTAGTGCTAAATTGTAAACTGGTATAGAGATGTGAATAATCTTATATCAATTTCAGTTTTTATTATTGACAACAACATCTTCAAATTATTATTTTACAATTATAAATTATTATTTGTAATAACGTGGATGACATAAATATTGTATGAATGACCATTGTCGTCTTGACATACGATATGTAACATAGAATCAGTGAATGACACATAATATCTTGCCAGACGTTTCTTGCTCAAGTAAATTGTCTCATAGCAGCATCTGTAAAAACTAGATGGGACTGGTCTGGCAACAGAGACAACATGCAGTCGTATTTGTGTGCATGGGACAGGAACCCATTGCTTTCCTATTGAGGTTTTCACCTTCTTATTTTGTCACTCCCTCCTGAATGCGATTGCTTCTATATTTATTTCTCTTCTCCATGTAACATGGTCTATCTATCGTTAGATTTGTTCCATTTCCTTTCGCTAAAGGAGAAATTCGTCTTGGATGCCTACACACATATCTCTATGTTGAATTGTGTTCTGTTGTAAATTTGGCACCGTTAACTCGAGGCAAAGTACATTATTTTGGAGATAAGAATTTGTGATTTGAAATTATTTCTTGCCTTTCGTCTTTGTCTTTGTATAAATATATGTTAGTTTGTACATGAGAAAGGCTCTTGCCGAAGCGTCGTAATTTGTCTTGTCTCTCTATAAGTTTAGCAGTTTAATATCATTTAATGTTTTTTTTTTTAGTTTATTATTTATAAATAGTTGCTTCGTTGATATATTTTTATTAAAAAAATAAAGTGTTTTTTTGTCCTGGCTGGCGAAGGCCTTGGTCGCAACTTCATAGTTTATCTGACCTCTTTAGAGTTATATCAGTTTGATTCCAATAGATATTTGTTGTTCATACTTTCTACAACTACACTAAAGCGGCACCGCATGGTACTTTATATTTGCTAGTTACACTTACTTCTACTGTGTTGGTTATCTGGCTTATTGTATTAGATTCTCTGTCTAGTCTTCTGTCCTCTTTGAATGACTTAATGTTTCAATTCTGGAACAATCTGAAGTTTTGGTCAATTGACCTGAATCTAAAGTTCAATAGGTTAGAGCTATACATAGATTCTGTTCTATGAACAAAAATTTAAAAATAAATTAAAATAATGCATAGCCGGTTATTTAACTTATGCAGTTGTTATTATTACATTACATTATATTACATTACATTACATTACATTATATTATATTATATTATATTATATTATATTATATTATATTATATTATATTATATTATATTATATTATATTATATTATATTATATTATTTATATTATATTACATTACATTACATTACATTACATTATATTATATTATATTATATTATATTATATTATATTACATTATATTATATTATATTTATATTATATTATATTATATTATATTATATTATATTATTTATATTATATTATATTATATTATATATTTATATTATATTATATTATTATATATTATATTATATTATATTATATTATATTATATTATTTATATTATATTATATTATATTATTTATATTATATTATATTATATTATATTATATTATATTATATTATATTATATTATATTATATTATATTATATTATATTATATTATTATATTATATTATATTATATTATATTATATTATATTATATTATATTATATTATATTATATTATATATATTATATATATTATATTATATTATATTATATTATATTATATTATATTATATTATATTATATTATATTATATTATATTATATTATATTATATTATATTATATTATATTATATTATATATATTATATTATATTATATTATAATAGGAGAAATACCTCTACTAGACATACAATTTTACATATATATATTGGCAGTAATAGTCAAAAAAGAGGAACACACAAAATAAGGATATCAAAAGCAAGAGGAGCATTCGATGCGCTGGAGAACATATGGACGTCCAAAAAAATTTGATGAAATACAAAAATAAACATTTTCAGCTCCAACGTTAAGTTAGTCTTATTATATGGCTGTGAAACATGGAGAACGCAAAAAATGACAATCATGAAGATACAGACCTTCATTAATGGATGCTTACGCAAAATAAAAGAATGGAAATGGCAGAAGAAAATCACTAACATAGAATTATAGAAATGTCATCATCATCATGATGTGCCATACCGGTTGGCGTTGGCGATCATGTCCTTCCACAGTCTGCCATTCACCGTGCATCGTAGCAATTCTGTTGTTGACTGTTTACCATGTCATGACACCAAGTTATTTAGTATTTTCTCTCTTTGACGTCCGCGATCTCTCTTTCCCTGTATTTTTCCAGTTGTAACCAAGTATTCCAACGTTTCCTCTTCTCATGATGTGCCGGAAAAATGTTGATTGTTTCTTTCTGATGTATTTTTAGGAGCCCCCTTTTTGTGCTGACCTCTTTGAGAATTTCCTCATTGGTCCTTTTAACCGCCCAGGGAACTTTCAACATTCTTCTGAGAAATCCCACCTCTGTGGCCTCTAATCGTCTTTTTAATTGTTTGTTTACTGTCCATGATTCGCTTCCATAGTCAGAATTGGCTTTATATAGCACCGATGAACTCTCTCATTTCTATTGACATAGATTTGTTGCATAAAACGTGTTTCATTTTCTGAAATGCTATTTTGGCCTAAGCTATTCTGCTTTTTATTTATATGGTGCATCTTCCATATGATGTAATTATTGTGCCCAAGTAGTTGTCGCGTTGTACTTGTTTCATGTTATGCTGTATTATGGTTTCTTCGATATGACCATTACTTCTGTTGTCTAACTATTCAAACTGAGAAATGGATATGTACCAGTCAAATACCTGTCGCTAAAGAGATACAGAGAAGACGATGGCGCTGATTAGGGCACATACTGCGGTAGCCAACTGAGAGTATTAACAACAGGTTCTTATTTGGAATCCGCAAGGAAAAAAACAAAGAGGAAGACCAAAAATATTCTTGGAGAAGACAAATGAAAGCAGAGCCATCTCTGATGATGGGGAAGACATGGAGTGATCTTAAAAGATTAGCAAGAAAATAATGGCTTTGAAAGTTTGTTTTGAAGACCTATGCTCCACATGGAACTTAAAGAAGAAGAAGAATATAATATAATTTAAAATACTACACAGTAATTTGGGAATTTTAAACTGTGTGATTTTAAATTTAATCAACAGCGTGATATATGTTACCAGAAATATTATCTATGGAATATCCTCGATTAACGCCATGTTTGAGTTTCCAGAAAAAAAAAACAATACTTTAACTAAACAACGACGTTATATAAACTATTGACGCAAATAAGTAAATAGAGTTATGATCCTTGAGTACATTTCTGGCTAACTAAACAGTTGCTGAATAAGTAAAATAAAAAAAACACAGCACTTCTATAGGGTGAACAAAAATACACATGTATTTCATATACAAAGGAGATAAATAAACACAAATGAAATTAATATTCCCTTGATGGTTGATGCAGTAATGGATGTGGTAATGGTTGCAGGAAGGGAGAGAGACTGCTGAGGATTTCTCCCTCATTATCGCTAACTGGTAGAGAAACATTTGAATCTTTGTCATGATCACTGAAAAGGTACTAAAGAAGCCTGGTAATTGCCATTGCTGGAGGTGAGCTTGGGTGTAGAAGCAATCCATTGTTTATTTACAATTGTACGTTCTTGGAGAGAAATGACGTAAATTTGGTATCACCCCAGGGTGCTTTTTGTGGCTTGTAGTGCTTTTATTGAATCTGTTCCATGTTGATACTGTTATCTGCCTACTGTGTAGGTACGGATCTTGGATTTTATTTATCACTATGTTCATCTACTTGTTCAGCTGCTCGTTGTCGATGATTCTTCACTATGTTATTGAAATACTCCAATACCTCATCTACTTCTATCTAACTTAGGCAATAACCAAGCTTGACGCGCCAGTGCAATACAGATTTTTAAATGAAGGTCTTAATGTTATGTTGAGCCAGTCTTAGCATATGGATGTGAATCATGGACCAATAGGACAATAGATAAAAAAAAATCACTGGATTCTGTAGAAATGTGGTTTTACAGAAGAATGTTGAGAATACCATGGACAACTAAGAGAGTAATAATAAACGCTCTGAAATAAGGCCAAAGCAAAAAAATAGCTAATTTCTAATATTAGGAAGAAACAACCATCATTCTTTGGCCATGTAATGAGAAGGGAACAGCTGGAATATATTGTAACAACCGGGAAAAATTAAGGGACAAAGAGATAGAGTGAAACAAGCGTAAAGATACCAGATACCTCAAGAGAATGACTTGGCAGAAGGTCAACAACATAAATGATAAATAACTGTCGAAATAAAAAGTTGTGGTGAGACATGATCACCTACGTCAGCAGGCACGGTACCTGATGATGATGAAAGGACAATTTGTGGAGAGCCAGGAATAGAACATTAACAACACAATGGCGCATAAGGTAATGATTGAAAAGATTGGACCGTAATCACATTTAGGCTCAAGGAGCTTTCTTAGCAAATATTGTGTAATGCCACATTTATATATATATATATATAAAGAAGCAGACAGATTCATAGAGAAAGAGAATACACGGCGGAAAAAAAATAAAATAGAATTTCTAGGGGCGCTAAAAAAATACATAGTCAACTATGACTGCCGGAGGCTACTAGTACTAATATATATATATTATTCAACGTCTTTAACCTGGGAGTTGGTGCACTTCCGTGTTATTATGTGCCAAAATTAATTAAGAGCATGTTACGAGTGTAGCCAAACTAAAAATGGCGGTAGCTATTAATGTAAATCTTTTAATTGAAAACTTTTAAATAAATACTGGCAACATAACAGTTCATTGTCTTTATTGAATTCCCGGACAGATTTATAAACAAATGTCGTCCAGTCTGATTTTTATGCTCTGTTCTTTTTCGAAGATTAAAAAAAACAACTCAACCAATCAGCCAATCCAAACATTAAAATGGACATGTATGTCTCTGACGTATCTGCTCAAACTAATTATGCATTCACCCATAAATCAATAATCTATTCTCTGTCAGCACATTACATATCACGCTGATGGAAAGTTCAAGCAAGAGAAGAAAGTTGTCAATTCTATATGTAAAGAAGAGATTCCTCGTGGAAAGAACTTCAACTGGAAAGACCGGATGCAAGTTCCGCCATTACCACCGTCGCATTTAAAAGGCTGCAAGTTAATGGACTGCAAGTATATATTACAAGTATGTTATATTTGCATGGATGTTTAGTCAAACTATATGTTGTGTATTATACTCTAATACTTTTTAAAATTGTCTTTCTAGTTTAATTTTTCTCCTTCTTCACTCGTTCTTATTATTCATGACAATCACAAACATAAAGTTACTGCTTCTTCTTTGGTCTTTAATGTCTTCATTTACTCTTGTCATTGCTCAATATTTACTCTTGTCATTACTCAATATTTACTCTTGTCATTACTCAATATTTACTCTTGTCATTACTCAATATTTACTCTTGTCATTACTCAATATTTACTCTTGTCATTACCCAATATTTCTCTTGCCATTACTCAATATTTACTCTGTCATTACCCAATATTACTCTTGTCATTACTCAATATTTACTATTGTCATTACCCAATATTTACTCTTGTCATTACCCATATTTTACTCTTGTCATTACTCAATATTTACTCTTGTCATTACTCAATATTTACTCTTGTCATTACCCAATATTTACTCTTGTCATTACTCAATATTTACTCTTGTCATTACCCAATATTTACTCTTGTCATTACTCAATATTTACTCTTGTCATTACTCAATATTTACTCTTGTCATTACCCAATATTTACTCTTGTCATTACTCAATATTTACTCTTGTCATTACTCAATATTTACTCTTGTCATTACTCAATATTTACTCTTGTGATTACCCAATATTTACTCTTGTCATTACTCAATATTTACTCTTGTCATTACCCAATATTTACTCTTGTCATTACCCAATATTTACTCTTGTCATTACTTAATATTTACTCTTGCCATTACTCATTATTTACTCTTGTCATTACTCAATATTTACTCTTGTCATTACTCAATATTTACTCTTGTCATTACCCAATATTTACTCTTGTCATTACCCAATATTTACTCTTGCCATTACTCAATATTTACTCTTGCCATTACTCAATATTTACTCTTGCCATTACCCAATATTTACTCTTGTCATTACTCAATATTTACTCTTGTCATTACTCAATATTTACTCTTGCCATTACTCAATATTTACTCTTGTCATTACTCAATATTTACTCTTGTCATTACTCAATATTTACTCTTGCCATTACTCAATATTTACTCTTGTCATTACTCAATATTTACTCTTGCCATTACTCAATATTTACTCTTGCCATTACTCAATATTTACTCTTGTCATTACTCAATATTTACTCTTGCCATTACTCAATATTTACTCTTGTCATTACTCAATATTTACTCTTGCCATTACTCAATATTTACTCTTGTCATTACTCAATATTTACTCTTGTCATTACTCAATATTTACTCTTGTCATTACTCAATATTTACTCTTGCCATTACTCAATATTTACTCTTGTCATTACTTAATATTTACTCTTGTCATTAAACAGTTTCAAAGAATTCCACTCCACCCCTTTCGTGAAACTCGCAGTTCTGAAGTTCTGCCATTTAGTCTCAGTCATTTCAAAGAAGTTCCTTTCATTTATTGTTTCATTTGGACTGAAAGTGTATTGAAAATACAGGGTTACTGTTGAAGAAATCGACACTTTTATAAACCGAAATTATTAATTAGAAAGACACCCAATATGTGTAGTAAGATCAGTGAGGGTGAAGGTTGCTGCATCCCGCTACTTGTTAAATGAAGATCGTTACGAATTATGCGGGCAAGGCTTTGTGTACGACTGAACTGAGGAAAGCCAATTCTGTTGCTGCCGTTGGGTGGTATTTTAGAGCTGTATGTAGAAAGCGCTGCCCACACGATTGTGTGTCTATGATATAAGGAAGACAAATGAGAATATGGGATGTGTATATAAGCTTTCCAAATAATGAGGATGATACTGTGCAATCCATTTTTGACAATAGAAACAAGAAAAAGAGTTCTTAAATGTTATGCAGAGCCAGTCTTAACATATGGCTGTGAATCATGGACAATATGACAACAGACAAGAAAATCACTGGAGTCTGTAGAAATGTGGTTTTACAAAGAATGTTGAGAATTCCAAGGACAGGACAGCTAAGAAGAGTAATGAGAACGTTCTGAAAGAGGCCAAGGCAAAAAGAGAGCTTCTTCCTCTTCATCTTCTTTTCTCTTTTCACTGATACCTAAAAGGTGTCGTGGTTTATATCATTTGTTGTTCTTGAGCTGCTCGAATTGTCTGAATTAGTTATTTTCCTTTGTTGTTACATGTCTCTGTCACTGCATCTATCCATCTTCTTGGGTCTTCCTCTTGGTCTTTTTCCATGCATTCTCGAGAAAAACGCCCTTGATGGTGATTGGTGAGGATTCATTCTGACCAGGTGGCCAAACCATTTAAATTGTTGTTGTTCTATATATTCTTCGCAGGGTTTGTTCCTACATTTTTCTTATGGTTTCATTTGTATTCTATCTCTGTTGTTTGTTACTTTTCTCAAGCATCTTATCTCACATGTATTGATCTTTCTTAATTGTGATTTAGAAAGGGTGAAATAGAGCTAATTTCCAATATTAGGAAGAAACAATCATCATTTTTTGGCCATGTAATGAGAAGAGAACAGCTGGAATATATTGTAACAACTGGGAAAATTGAGGGACGAAGAGATAGAGGGAAGCAAAGAGAAAAGATATCAGACAGCTTAAGAGAATGTCTTGGCAGAAGGTCAACAACAGAAATGATAAGTCGAGATGTCGAGATCGAAAGTTGTGGAGAGACTTGATCACCTACGCCAGCAGGTCCGCCGGTACTTGATGATGATAATGATATATGAGAAAGGTCATGGAAGACCACAAGTGTACTACGAATAAGTAGATCGTATTTGTACTGATTACAACACTAAACCACATCCCATAACTTACTCAAAGGATCAAGGATAGAAGTGAAAATACCGCAACAGAATCTGAGGACAATCTGGTGCGAACTGCTGAATCGGAATCCTTAAAAGTAAACGAAATTAAACGTAGGATCATAGCCGTTGCTTATAGTATAAACAAAGTTTGGGACGCATTGGACCATTGGATTGAAGTAGATCATATTACAAGAGGTGCAGACAGAAAATATCTTTAACGTCCTGGTACAAACTTCTCCTATCCGACATCTCCTACAGGTTAATGTGAAAAACCTGCCTGTAACTGTACTGGTTTGGTCTGTATATATTCACATGTATTTTTTTTTCCTTTTGTAATAAACAATTGTAATTGGCATGTTGTCATTTCTCCACTCATGCAGAAAAGGGAATAATGCTATGCGATTACCATTCACCTTTTCTTGTATCATATGTCTGTCTGTCTATCTATTTATCTATCTGACTGCCTGTCTATCTGCAACATTTACTGTTAGCAAGTCATCCTTTTCTAACCACTTTGCTGTATTTGGTTATTACTTCTGTTTCATAGTAAACATACTTCTTGTTTAAACCATTGAATTAAATGATTTTTTTATGTATCCGACGCTGATTTCCTTCCACGCCACTCTCTTAAGCTGTCTAATGTCTTTACCCTCTGTTTACTTTCGTCTTTTTTTTTCTCCTAAGATATGTATAACTGTCGCAGATTAGTTTTTTCCCTTATTCTCATTAAACGTATTTGACCTCCAATAAGATTCCACTAATTTTACCCCAACAGCGGTATTAATTGTTTAGCTCTACCTTAATTCTAAAATCGATTCACTAGTTCAATTGGTCACCATCATCAACTTCAACAATGTCATTACAAAAATTCGAGCAGGGACATGACTTTTTATCATTAAGTCTTTACTGTTGGTCATAATGTATAATATTGACCTACGACCATGCAATTTTTCTTAAATCTTCTTATATCATCCACCTTGTTGTCTCTCTCTCTCTCTCTCTCTTTCTCTCTCTCTCTCTCTCTCTCGCTAGTCCGATTTCAATCTTCTTTCAACAGATCATCATCGAGTGCCATCTCCGCATCGAAGGTTGGCTACCACGGAGCGCCATTCTGCTCTGTCTCTAGCTTTGATGGTGCAGGCTGTCATAGGCTGAGTTGACCATCTTTTGATGTTAATCGTCCTTGTTAGTCTTGGTCTGCCTCTGCCACTTTTATCCTGTATTTTCCCCTCCAAGATTACTTTTAGTAGGCTGTTGTGTCTTTTAACATGGCCCAAAAATGGTATTTGTCTTGTTTGAATTGTATTTAGTAGTTCTATTTTAATTTTTGGTTGTTTTAAGACTTCACCGTTTGTTTTCTTCATCCAATTCTACTTATTTCAACAGATACAATATATTAAAATTGAATCTAATTATTGCTATTTTAATCCGTTGATTGTTTGTGTGTGTGTTGTGTGTGTGTGTGTGTGGGGGGGGATGCATTACATTTATGCGTTGGTATATTATTACGTTCTGATAGCAAATGAAAGAATTTATTTTAAATAATTCATTTGCAGTTCTGTGCTGGGTCCGATGATCGATGCACGTGGGATGAAATTGATTTTGAAGACGAAGTCATCATTGGCACGTTACCATTTGTAACGAAATCTGCACAGAAATCCACTACCCAGGGGTCCGTGAGCGTCACCAGAAAAAGCAGTGTCGATGCTGGTGGGTCTAAGGACCTCACGATTACTGCTGATGGTAAGCTAACATTTATTTATTTGTACTAATGGGAAGTTATCACAGTAAATCGGCGCTGGTCGCTGGCAGCTTTGGTCTCTGTAACGCTGGCCAGGAAATCTGTTGTAAGTGGGTTCGACTGCAGCTAGACGACTTTCACCTGATCTAGGTTAATAAAAATGGATAACATGAAACATAACATTGTTTTACAATTAATTGAAAACAACAGTGTCGTAAAGATAAAATTGTACTACCACCACCACTACTACTGTATCTACAACAACAACACTACTACTACAACTACTTTTACTACAACTACTATTACAACAACAACTACTACTACAACTACTACAACTGCAAGTACTACTACTACTACTACAACTTCTACTACAACAACAACTACTGCTCCTTCAACAACTACTACTACTACTATTACAACTATTACCACTACTACTACTACTACTACTACTACTACTACTACTACAACTACTAAAACTAATATTATTATCCTCAATACTACTACTAGTAGCTATTGTAGAATGCTGGTTTAGTTGATAACAGCGTTTTGGGAAGGCAAGACAACCTGGCGTCTGTGAATCTCGTTACCCCAGATGTATCGATAGAAATATATAATAAGTAAAGTGCTCCGTCACACCAAGTGGGCGTATAGGGAATATATGATGTTAGTGACCATACATTTTATAGACCTTCGGCACATGATTTTTGGGGCAATGTGGTCGGTATTACGCCCGTGCCGCTTTACTTTCCCAGACAAAAATTCAGTACCCATGAAAGTTTGAGTGAACCCGGAAGCCGTCGATCGGGATCGAACCCAACCTATCGTCCATTGTAGTCCAGTGCACTAACCACTGAGCTATCGCGGATCCCTAGATATATATATATATATATATATATATATATATATATATATATATATGTATATATATAGATATAGGAATATCTTCATCCCGACATTATGCTACCAATGCCAGACCTGGACCCTAGATGCAAAAACAATAAGAAAAATAACCTCTACTGAGATGAAATGTGTTAGACGAATGACAGGAAACAGTCTGAGAAATAAGATCAGAAATGAAGTGAAGAACTGAGAAAAAAGCAAGGAATAGCCCCCGCCATAGAATATAAGGAAACAACAGATAAAATGGTTTGGCCACGTGACAAGGCAGAAAGATCAAAACACAACACAAGGAGCCTTCAGCAAACGTTATGAGAACACTAGACCCAAGGGTCGACCACGAAAAAGATTGATCGATGGAATATTAGAAGCACTAGGAAACATAACAGCAGCAGAGGCGAACAGAAGAGCAAAAGACCGCAAATTATATCTCCCCTCGACGCTGAAAGGCAGATGAGGAAGGAAAGAAGAAGAAGAAGATATAGGAATATGTTTATAGCCAACATTGCTTACGGTGCAGGAACACGATTTTAAGACATAGAGGCTCGATAGGAACAGAGCAGTATCGAACGTTTCACAGAAACGTATAACCAACAAGTGACATGAAGAATTGTGCTTACTTACTTAACCAATTAGGGAGCCGCGATAGCTCAGTGGTTAGTGAACTGGACTACAAAGGACAAGAGTAGGGTCAATCCCAACCGACGGCTTCCGGGTTCACCCAACCTTTAATGGTACCTGAATTTTTTCAGGTAAAGTGAAGCGGCACGGGCGTAACACCGACCACATTACCCAAAAATCATGTGCCGAAGGTCTGTAAAATATACGGTCACTAACACCATATTCCTATACGCCACTTGGCGTGACGGGGGTACTTTACTTTTTTTTTTTACTTTACCAATTCGTTGAGATGGACTTGCACTGAATAAATGAAGCGAAATATGTTTTTTTTTTAAATAATTATTCATAAGTTAGAAATACAGAAACTACAAAACAGAAAAACATATTCATAACTTACGTTTCGTTGTCTGTCATGTTTAATTACGTTGTCGGTTGTTACAAAAACACTATTTTCTGCTATTTTCTTTAATCTTTACCAATTTTACCGGAGCTTTGCACGACTATTCTTATGTGTATGCTTGTTTCCATTAATGATCAAGAGTACTGTGAACAGTGACCGGGTATGTGATGACTCTTTATACAAATACAAGACAACTATATACAACTGTTCTACTACTGATAATTTGTTAATTTATAAACATCATTATGTACAGGAAAGCCGAGCTTTGAGGAGTGCTCGCTGTTCAGCAAAGTCAGCATTAAAGATAAGGACGATACCGAACATACAGTAGGAGAGCTCGTTTTCACGCCCCTCTATATCTACTACTCATCCAACTCATCCAACAGAGAAACCCAAGCTACGCAGAATGAACTAATGATCAGCTTTATTTCCATACCAACAAACAATACTCAGTTTTGTTTGCTGAAATACTGACTGTGCAAGAGATTTGGGAGAAACCATTGTGTTACTGGTTGTCTTGGTTACAGCCGCTTTGACCCCAATGTACTCTGGTACTGAGAGACGTTAGACATGTACTCTGAGAGTACTGTTGCATTAGCAACCATTAATAGCAATAATCGATAACTGGATAATAAAATCAAGTTATTTTAAATTAATCATGCTTGTTGTTTGGATACTATATTTCATTTCGAGCATTACATATTTCTTTATCTGTTCACTAGTGCACAACGTATTCACGTTTCAGTTGATTAGACATTTTATAATTTTACACTTTTCTTCTTTTTACATGTTTTAATCAAACATACACAAGTTGTGTTTCTTTAACTGCCTTCTTAATTATGCTTTACAACGTTGAGGAAAAACAATGCAGTGTTTCTTGGCTGAGTTTGCTTCTTACAGTGGCAATTTGTGTGAATTTTGATACTTCAGGAATCATATTGTGAATGACGTTCATCCTCTGTTACTGTATCAAGTTGTTTGTATTATTTGGTGAAAGCTTTCTGCTGGTAGCTGGATATATGTCAGACCATTAAAAAAATTCAAATAGCAATTTACACTAAACCTGTCATCATAAAATTATCTATATTGATAATATATCTTGTTCGTGTATTTTCCACTCTTCTGAGATACCTCTTTTCAGTAGTTATAATCGGTGTCGTTAGTCGCTACACTTAGGAATATCATCATTATCATCATCAGGTACCATGCATGCTGACGTAGGTGATCATGTCTCTCCACAACTTTCGATCTCGACAGTTATTTATCATTTCTGTTGTTGATCTTCTGCAAAGCCACTCTCTTAGGCTGTCTGGTATTTTGTCTCTTTGCTTCCCTCTATCTTTTCGTCCCTCAATTTTCCCAGTTGTTACAATATATTCCAGCTGTTCCCTTCTCATTACATGGTCAAAAATGCTGATCTGCTCCTTCTTCCTAATATTGGAAATTACTTCTCTTTTTGCTTTGGCCTCTTTCAGAACGTTTTTATTACTCTTCTTATCTGCACATGGTATTCACAACATTCTTCTGTAAAGCCACATTTCTATAACCTCCAATGATTTTCTTGTTTCGATCTATTGTCCATGATTTACATTCGTATGTTAAGACTGGCTCTACATAACATTTAAGAACTCGTTTTCTTGTTTCTATTGTCAAAAATGGATTTCACAGTATCTTCTTCAATTTTTGGAAAGCTGCTTTTTGCCTGAGCCATTCCACATCTCACCTCTGTTGCCATCTGAGGTTAACATTATTCCCAGATATTTAAATTCATTTACCAGTTTTAATATTGTTTCACATGTCTTTATTGTGTAAGTATACAGTGTATATAGTGTATGTATCAGTTTACCCACGTTTACTTTTGCTGAATTGTTGTTAACTTTATTTGAAAGTTGAATTCTCACAAGTGATAAATTATGTAACGTCTACTAGCATGTATCAATATATTAACTGTAATGGTGAAAATGGTATCCCAATATTTATGACAAAAGCTAATGAAGAACATTACATTGTATTTGTTCAAGTAAACAAAGTTGACTGCATAATTAACATTAACTATATAGTGGGTGTGCTTTGTCAAAAATAATAACTTGACGCTGAAAACGTGAATATGTTCACAGTGGGATCATTGTTCTCATCATCCTTTTTTTTAAACTGTAGATCGCAGAAAATAATCGCCAAATAATAACAGCAGGGCTGAAACTAAGAATAGCAAAATGTTACATCTTCTCAGTATTCCTGTATGGTGTAGAAACATGGACATTAGACAAAAAAAAACAGAACAGAAAATTGAAGCCTTTGAAATGTGGATTTATAGAAAAATAGGTAGAATTGGATGGAAAGAAAAGAAAACAAACGATGAAGTTTTAAAACAACTAAAAATAAAAAGAACTACTTAACACAATTAAAACAAGACAAATGAAATTTTGGGGGCATGTTAAAAGACACAACAGTCTACTAAAAGAAATATTGGAAGGGAAAATACAAGGTAAAAGAGGCAGAGGCATATCAAGACTAACATGGACGAGTAACATCAAAAGACGGACAAACCAGCCTATGACAACCTGCACCATCAAGCAAGAGACAGAGCAGAATGGCGCTCCATGGTAGCCAACCTTCGTTGCGGAGACGGCACCCGACGATGAGATCGCAGATCTTTCAAGCTAATTTTCTATATTAGAATGACAGTACAACTCGTTAAATATCATCATTTCACAATTCCCCTGATTTTGCTATCGTTATTATTATAATGATTATTATTATTGCTTTCAGTTTCTGCTATCTGGTATTATTCAATCTGTTTCTCTAATACTGGGAGATTCTTAGTGAATCTCATTGTTTATCAAGTATGCTTTTATTAGATTCTTCGCTTCTTTGTGAGATAGTTTTAATTCTATGTTTTATTTTGCATGTGCCTGTTAATTGTTCAGTTGGTTTTGTTAATCCTCAATGAATTTGTTGTTGATTTCGTTTAGTCGGGTTCCCCTGACAGAGACATTGTGATTATAATGTACGTATTTATTATTGTACTGCTTGATATATCAACATCGGAAGAAAGCAATCCACTCTTTTTAGCCAAGAAGCGAACAGCTGAAATATAATGTGACTACTGGAATGATTTTGGAAGAGGAGTTATAGAAAAACAAAAAGAAATGTTGCAAGACAGTTCCAGAGAATTTCTTGGTAAGGTGTCAACAGCAGACTCTATAAACAATCGTAGAGATATAACATTGTGTAGAACCATGATCATATACGCTAGCTGATGCGGTATTTGATTGTGGTAATTAATTTTAATTAATGCTCTGTAAAACGTTAACAGTTTCATTAATTTAGATGAATTAAGATTTTGCTACCCACATTATTACTTACTTTTCCTTTATGTTTCCATTGTCATGTTTTATATCACAAAACAAATAAACAGCCACATAAATGCACTGTAAATACAAGCTATATATTGAAAACGTATGCAGACTGTGATGTTTGTCATTAAACGATTTACCAAATGATATTTCTTGCATGTCGGTGTTACTGTCGTGTTAGATTTGACACAAGTTTTCCAATTAAGACTCCGTAGCAATTGTTGGACTAAAAAAATATAGTGTTAAACCGTGATATTTAAGTTTGATCTTTTGCTTTGTACTTTAGTGATGTTTATATTTGAGTTTTCTGTGATTGCTAGAATATAACGTTTTAGAATGATTAATGAGTATTATAATTATTACTATCATTGTTGCAATTATTATAATTATTATTTGATTAAACGACTGATTAAAATAAACATATGTAAATTAATCGTGTTACAACTTATGAATTTGTTTCTGTAGAAAGAAAATTAGATTGAAACTAGTGGTTCTCTAATACTTTGTGTCACGTTGTTTTTTATGTTATGTTGTACTGCGTTGCGTTTCATAACACTCTGTCCTATTGTCTTCTACACAACTATAACTGAATATTGTATTGTATTGTTTTGCATTGTTTATCATTATATTGCAGTGCAATGAGGTGTATGTATTATGTTGTATTGTATTGTGCTATGCTGTGTTGTATGTTGTATTTATTGTATTGTATTGTATTGTACTTGTATTATATTGTACTTAATGTATTGCATTGAATTGTTTACAATTCTTTAATGACAAAAGGGCATAAAATAACAACAGGAAATTAAATGTATTTGAAGAGCTGTAAACACGACTAGAAGAGATACGATTATAAATAAGATCTTGAGAAAAAAGGTGAGTATAGCAATAGGAGAATTTTTTTTTTAATAGACGTAGAAAAAAAAAAAATAGAATAAAACGGTGTGGTTAAAGCTTCACATAAGAAGAGGACAACACAAACCAGAACAACGTTGCCTTGACCTTGGGTTTACCACCAGCTATTGACTGTATCTAAACAACAAAAAGTCAAATGATTTGGACATCTGAACATAATTTATATTGATTGCAGTCTCTCCTGCTACCTTTTCTTTTTGCACATTGGTACGACGATTACCTGATGCTATTCTTATGGGTCTTTTTTTAGTGTCATATTGCATTGACTATTAAGTGCAGCCATGTAAACTCCTGTTTCTCCTGCTGCTGCTATTATTTCTACTCGTATGTTATCTATCCCCGGTGCTTTATTTCTTAGTGCATATTTGATTACTTTTGTTTCTTTCATGATGTTGTTCAGTGTGTGTGCATTCTGTGTGGCTTTTTGAGTTATTGGTAGTTGGTGTTCTAACAACAATGTACAATGCTCATCTACTTCCAACTTTGCCTTTGTCTGTGTGAGTCTTTGTTTGCTTTGAGGCCAAATTTCTCTCTATTGTAGTGGTTAAAAAGGTGATGACAAATGATGACTGGCAATTTCATGTATGGTTAAATAGATAATTATGCTTATTGACTCTCTTTCTATATATATATATATATATATATATATATATATATATATATATACACACACACATTCGACCGGTAATCATTCCTTGCAAGTTTGACGTGATAAAAAAATGGAGTCCCGATTTCTTGTGGTGGTTAAACAACTTGCTGATTTTATATATTCTCTTCATTTATTTCATGTAGGATATGGCTTCTACAATCTTTCGAAAAAAAAGTAATTATTTTAAGTATTACAATGTTTTCAAACCAATTATTTTTCTTTTGCATTTACTGAATGCCAAGGGTAATTGTTTGATTTGAGAGTGAAAAACAATTATCAGCATTTTTGAGAAATGAAATTTTAAAAAGAGACTTTCATTACATCATTATCTCAATTCGGGACAAGAGGACATTTAATAAATTAATAATTACTTCATGCACAAATTAAGTCGGCATAATTTTTTAAAGGTAATTAATAAGCCGTATCACTTACATATGGAAAACAACTAAAAATGAAAAGAGAACTAATAAACACAATTCAAACAAGACAAATGCCGCTTTTGGGTCATGTTAAAAGACACATCAGCCTACTAAAACTAATCTTGGAAGGGAAATACAAGGTAAAAGAGGCAGATGCAGACCAAGACTAACATGGACGAGTAACATCAAAAGATGGACAAACCAGCCTATGACAACCTGCACCATCAAAGCAAGAGACAGAGCAGAATAGCGCTCCGTGATAGGGAACCTTCGTTACGGAGATGGCACTCGATGATGATGATGAAACAAGTGATTCTCTTCATTTCGTCGTCTTCATGGTCAGACCTAAACAAAACCGCCATTAGGGCCCATCTTGGGGATTTTCCTGCAGGGAACAGGAAATTTCTACTTCACACTGATCATTGCCATTCTTGACAGAGCACACCATTTTTGGCTCTCTCTTTTTGAGAACTCTGTATGGCAAATTTCTTATTGCTTTTCGATCTTTCTGATCATACGACCATAACAACACACACTTCCCATTAATGATTTACGCATCTCCTCTGGTTTGCAATTCTCAATTAAGCGGTCCTTGGTTTCTGACCTGAATTATGTAATCAAAATGTCTTAAGATATAGTTTAATTTCATCGACAGATCATTCTTCATTGCACAAAAATATTCCCACAGTGCTCAGATCCCTTGCTCAGCACGTCCCCCTGAATGTTGAACACCCGTCACATAAGTAGTATACAAGGGTTAATTTGTGTCGCATTTGACCCACAAATTAACAAAGATATATAGCAAGGCGCACAGGTGCCAAATGCACTCAAGACGCAGGGATAGCTGACCTTGTCTGATAAGGGGAGGTAAAAAATGGTTCATTGTTATTTAACAAGGATCGATAGTGATAGTTTAGTAGATTATACAACATCAATGAAAAACAATAACATTAAATATAAAACAGAAAATAAAGATATATTTCATTCTTTTATTATCTCAGTAGATATATAACATACCGTGGATATTATATAACATTACAATAATTACACTATTTAGTACACTGAGTTAATATATAGTATAAGGATACAATTTAATTTGAGCTATGTAGTTGGATGTCTACATAGCTGTATGTCATAAATGAGTCATAAGGGGGGAAACCGTTAGAGATCACTGGTCAGTCGAAGCTGGTAGTGTAAAGAGTTAAATATCTAGAGGCGTAGTTGAGACGTTATCATCAGCTACCTTTATTTTTATACAGAAATAGGAAAGAGCATTTCTTGTTTGACTGTAGGAAAATATGGAATTATTTAAGATTTTGAAACCGACATTTTTCCCACCCTTGGCTGTTGCGTGTCAAGAACCTCTAAAAACATATCTTTATCTAATTTGTTATGTTGCTTATTTAGCCCTTTACAACTGATTTTACCGTAATCCCCACTACAATGGTACGTCTTTCTACATAAACTAACAAGGGCTGTCCCTTCATACTCTAATTTAAACAGATCTGGCGTTCGTTTGGTGTACGCTTTAACACCCTTACATCTTAAACAGTCTGTCTTGCTAACAAGCTCATCGCAAAACTCTGTGGGAAACCAGTTTTATATACTATATTAAACTCATCCTGCAGACCTGACTTAACTAGGTCCTCTAACTTAGGCGCGCTTAAAGCCAAGTATAAACTATCGGTATCTGTTTCACATAACTGAAAGTCGGACCTGTCTACAAATGTATCTAAGAACTCGAGATAAAAATCTAACATACGAAGTTTTGCATATTGATACACGAAAAAACCGATTTGTAGGGGTAAGTCCCAAACCGTTTTCTTTTTCTCCATCTCAATTTCAATAAGATTCTCCCCTATTTCAGTCATCTTTTTAAACCGGGAATTATTTATCTTTTTCGATATCTCATCCCCCTGAACATACGGAGAGAGCGCTATGATTGGCCTTATTGGTTAGAGTCTTCCCGTAGGCCGAGTTTCCCAGGAGTTTCATCGTATCGCTGACTATAGATTGATTTTCGCCAAAATCCCCGACCCTTCTAGCGTCAGAAACCATATATCCAATTTTTTTAAAAACAACATGAGCGTTGATATTCTATCACTTAAAAAATTTGTGTTACCTCTAGACCATGATCTAAATACCATTTTAATAGTGGGTGTTGGCCAAAAAAAATATTTCCCCAACATAACTACCGATTAGGGTGCGACGAGGGGTCGAGAAACAAGTTATGTTTGAGGGCATAATCTCCCATAAACGCCCCAATATCGTCATGTGTGACGTCAATATTTTTTTATTTGGAGTCATTTCACTGAAATGTGCCTTCAGGCGAATGGGGACGTGTAGATTACATTCCACTAAACCAAAACACGTCCCATCTAAAACAGAAGTCAGAATCTGTTTATCACTGAGAGGGTTTGCCATTTTAACTGTCTTCTCTAATGCTAAGATTTTAAGAGTAAATTTACTTCTATTATAGCTGTCATATTAGCTTATAAAGATCTGATCTGGACTCTACAAAATTTCCAACACTAACCTTTTCATTACAAGGCTTTGCTCATCATTTCACAATCTCTGTGGGTCGTCTGTCTCACTTTAATTCTACGCTAAGTAAGACCCACCTGGTTCATGTTTTTAACTAGCCAATCCCCCATTGGTCACATCGTGAGAGGACAATCCATTTTTCCTGTGGGTGTTAAAGTGGCCGACAATATGGTTTTAATGCTGCTAACAGCTTCGAACTACCGGCTGTCAATGTGACACATCAATTACACGATAGAAGTCCACAGCTACTATACATATGAAGTTGGTGTACTTGGCAAACGAGTGGAAGCAAGCTATTCGCGATCCTTGATAGTAACTGTTTGTCCGTCAGCTTTGTTCATGACTGGTTTTGCAAATCTTTAATTGTAGGTTCACAGAAGAATAAGCGAGATATGCACTTCATCTAATTTTTCTTTATCTTTTTATCATTCCATTCTCTATAAACTCTTCAATGTTTCTCAGTATAACAGAGACTGCACTGCATTAATTAATGTAAATAAAGAAGTCAGTCAGGGCTGCGTCCTGTCTCCATGTCTGTTCAAATTATACACTGGGGGAAACCTCAAAGACTTCACGGGAGTGTCAGGTTTAAACATATGGAGAAAATAATAAACAGTAAGACATATCCAATGACACTGTATTGCTGGTAGAAAGCTCAGAAGAGTTACAGCAATTAATTACCAAAATAAGCATGAAAAACATAATTATGTGTCAATAACGAATGTGAAATATGAATAAATAAAAGAATTGAATGATAAAATGCATCTTTATCATCACCAAATACACATATCCATCAAATCAACATGAAGATGAAAACTGAGAATTATAAAGGGTTATATTTATTCAACACTTATGTGTGTTAATCATGTATTTTATACTAACACACACCCATATATATTACACATATTTCGGCTTCGGGACATACTAATTAATGAAAGCCACTAACTGGAAAGTAACACCTCTGAGACAATGAGTTTATGGAAGAGCAAATTAGCAAATACAATGTTAAGCATCTTGCATAAGAACACTGCAGAGATTCGCTTCTAGCTGAAACGATCTACCTCAACGCTGAAAGGCAAGTGAGATGAAAGCATGTGAAGTAAAGGCTTTGATTACAACAGCTCTTAATGACATTTTAAAACAGCAATGCAATTTGTACCAACGCTACCTTCAGCAGTCAACATCCGACAGAAAGATAGCAATCAGAAGCAACGGAAGATAGTTGACCCAGAAGGCGATGTTTTATGACATATCAAATAAACAAGCGACATATCACAGAACATTAACATGAACATTCCATTTTCAATAAACGCTTAAAGGTAACAGTGGCATTAACTGCTTCAGGGCCTACGACCTCAAACAGCAACTAGGGTCAAGTGGTCAGAGACCCATAGCTGACTGATTGTGTCAATACTGAACACTGAATCCCAACTGATCAAGATCCTACTCCATTTCACTCCTGTGAGCCTGTAAACAGACCAGCAAGTCTTGCCTAACGATTATGGATCAAAGGCTGAAGCCAACTCGGTATCGAGAAATATAAATGCTCTTATTGAATGCGTTAGGTCGAAATTCACAACATAAATGTAAACAACAACGTATCCATGCTCGTTCAACGTCTTTTTATGTTGCGGACAAAGAAGTTGCGTAAGCTTAGACAAACACACAAATTATATTCGTTATCATTGTGTTTATTTCTATAACCATTTGTCGGGTAGGAAAGTTAGCAAAGGGAAATAATATTTATTAGTTTAGTCTGTCAATTTTGATGCAGTTATTGGCACCTGATTTGTGCATCCCTGAGTAAATCGAGCGAACCCTCTCATTAACCAAGGCCCAACTTTATAAACTTTTTTCAACTTTTACGTGATGATCATGTAAAGAGGTAACTTAGCTTAACCAAGTAATCATCGTAGCTATAAGACACTCATCATCATCATCAAGTACCGGGCCTGCTGTCGTAGGTGATCATGTCTCTCCACAACTTTCGATACATTTATGTATCATTTCTGTTGTTGACCTTCTGCCTAGCTTTTCTCTTAAGCTGTCTCGTATCTTTTGCTTCCCTCGATTCTTTCGTCCCTCAATTTTCCCAGTTGTTACAATATATTCCAGCTGTTCTCTTCTCATGAAATGGCAAAAAAAATGATGATTGTTTCTTCCTAATATTGGAAATTAGCTCTCTTTTTGCTTTGGCCTCTTTCAGAACGTTTTCATTACTCTTCTTAGCTGTTTATAGTATTCTCAACATTCTTCTGTAAAACCACATTTCTACAGACTCAAGTGATTTTCTTGTCTATTGTCATATTGTCCATGATACAAATCCATATGTTAAGACTGGCTCTACATAACATTTAATAACTCTTTTTCTTGTTTCTATTGTCAAAAATGGATTGCATAGTATCTTCCTCATTTTTTGGAAAGCTGCTATAGAAGGCACTACAAGACCTAAAAATGGTGGCATGAAGACGTATCTAGGGCGCTGAAAGACTTTACTGTTAACTGTCACAATATGCAAATATCGTTAAATTAAAGGCTAAAGAGAAAGGGGAACGACAAAACAAATGTGGTGCCTTTTAAGAAATCACATGCTACTATAATTCTTTTTAAGCATTTTCCAGTTTAGCGTTATCGGTTTCATGTATGGATCACATCGCTTCCATCAAATATCGAAAACGTTTTAAAACATTTTCCAATGACCTGTCTACATTTTGAATTGCTCATAAACATTATATCCACTTTGGTAATTGCTTCAGTGACTCAGTAGTGATGATTCGAAGAGCACGAGTTGATGCAAACTTCGGCTTTTGGACGAACGATGGCGAGCTGCAATGGCTTTCTTGAATTCCCGGGCTCTGCTGGAGAAATTGTAACTTGGTTTGCCTAGAACATTACCACCTACATTGAAAGCAAAAGGAATGAGAGGGTTTTTTTTTCCGAAAACACCAAATGCTTGTGACGTCTTCAGCTATGAGAGCTGTAGATAGTTGTCACCCTTTTACCCAAAACCGCACCTGCTCGCGATAATAAAAATGTCAAAGACTGTGGATGATCTCCCTCAGCAGGAGGGCTTTCATTATATAGGGTGTTTTTAAAGTTGCAGTGCAGTGAATTTATACTCTCTAAAGAAAAAACGTCACCAGAAATGAGGTTAACTAATGCGTCACACAAATTGTAAAATAAATGGTATTATTCAAATATACTTGACTGCTATCGGCGAGCTTATAATGGGTAATGTTGGTATTAACACAATAAAGTTGTGCCTAAAGCATATGTTGAAAATGTCCACCACGGGCCTCAAGACATGTCGTGATTCGTCTTTCCATATTTGCGAAAACCTTCAGAATAATGTCTGGTGATATTTGTTTAATCTTGTCTACTATTTCAGTCTTTAGGTCATTAATTGTCTGCGGATTATTTTCATAAACTTTCCCCTTCAATGCCCCTTACAGATAATAATCTGGGGGTGTTAGATCTGGTGACGAGCAGGCCAGATTCCACGTGAAATAATGCGATTTGCAAATATGCTTTCTAAATAATTGAGTGTTGTTGTGGCTGTGTGTGCTGTTGCCCCATCCTGCTGAAACCAGGATTCCATAATTTCCCGTTCTGTAAGGTGTGCTATGAACGGTTCCAGAATTAAAGTACGGTAACGTTCTGCATTTATTGTTTCATTAAAAAAATATAGGTCCTATTATCCGCATACGACTTATAGCGCACCACACTCCGACTTTTTGATCGTAAAGCGGCACTTGATGAAATTCATGGGGGTTTTCACTGCTCCACAGCCGATTGTTCTGACTGTTCACATAACCGGATAAATGAAACCAGGCCTGATCAGTGAAAAAAGTGACGTCAAGGATGGCAGCGCCATGTTCATAAATAAAATTCTGAAACCACATGCAGTAGTTTAAACGGGATTCATAATCTCTTTCTTGGAGTTGAGACACTTCAGTTAATTTGTATGGACGATGTGTAGTTCACTTCTTAAAACCTTGTGAACAGAACTCTTAGATATTTGCACCTGTTGAGACAAGTGGTTTAAAGATGCATTTGGACTCATTGTAATTCTGTCTTGGAGTTCCATAATTTGGTCTTGTGAAATTGAAGGTCTTCCAGATCGGTGTGCATCTACCACACTACCGGTTTCACGAAACTTTTTGATCAATTTTGTAACAGAATTTCGGTGAGGGACTTGTGAGTCTGGAAATTTCCTCACGAATTGTCTAATGACCTCATCCGTATATTTACCGCCATTACGAAAGACATGCTCAACCAGAAATACCCTGTTTTCAATCGTCAACACCATTTCCTTCAAGCAATGAGACAGTGAAAGTAGCGTAGTGCCCGTCCTTTACGTAAATAAAACCTTAAAGGAAGCAGCGGTTTGTTCATAAATGTGGTTTACAAAATTGTGGTACGTAGATGATGATTACGTCATTTACTGAATATTAGAAATATTCACTGCACTGCGACTTTAAAAACACCCTGTAGATGGCAATGACCTAAAGTTACGACAGTATGAGGTCTCCTATATCAGTGGATGATTGAGAAGTGCTGCGACCCTTGCTTCTATTTGACAGCCTGTTTTTACGAGGTTTTGGTCAATTGACGGGGCATTCCCCCCCCCCCCGTACTTCTCATTACTTTGATTAATAATGTGCGAACCAAGCTCATTTACTTACTATTCTATTCAATTTAAAACAATTTAAAAAGTAAATAAATAAACATAAAATTGCACAAGGATATAGGTCTATTCTACGATGATAAAATCAAGTCAGACGGAAACATAATTTTTTTCTAACTCCAAAAACACGATATTATTTTTATAACGTTTAATCTTCCGCAGAGGAAATGTTAAATACACATCTTTCCAAGAAGCGCCATAACGGCATGTCACTTTCATTTTTATTATTGTCGCGAGTATTACAAGTAAAGTTTAATTAGTGCTGCACTGTGCACATTTATTTGTATATATATTATAGGAATAACTATATTTCCTAGAACAACACAGAATCAAATAACATAGAACTGGAGACGTCAGTCACTGGACACTGCGAGACTTGCTGAGGAGGAGATCTGAGCACCTCTGGACATGTTCGGAGTGCAATGATGATGACCCACAAATGCATCAATAACTCAGTTCCTGGGAGTTCAATTTGTAGAATTTAGTCGTAGTTTATTTGTCCTAAAGCGTTTCTTAAAATTAAAAAAATGAAACAAATTACAAGCTTCTATCATAAAGTTTCAAAATCGCAGAATGTCAGCAAAACCGATACTCAAACTCAATTGCTTTTACATCTCCTGATGCTACATCTAGCGCTACTATTACTACCTACTTTTTATTATAATGAATAAGAGCAATGAAGGCCGTAATAAAAGATTTAAACATTAAAAATACCTGGCTTATAACGCCATTCTACACAGGAGATTAAAATAATGTGGCCACGACAGAAGACAAAGAGGGATGGAAAGAACAACAATTGAAGGCTTAGATACTTCGCGCGATCAGGGGCAGACCAAGAAGGTGATTTCAAGACATCAAGGAGACATTGAACTCAAGACATCAAGGAGACATTGAACTCAAGACATCAAGGAGACCTTGAACTTAAGACATCAAGGAGACCTTGAACTCAAGACATCAAGGAGACATTGAACTCAAGACATCAAGGAAACCTTGAACTCAAGACATCAAGGAGACCTTGAACTCAAGACATCAAGGAGACCTTGAACTCAAGACATCAAGGAGATCTTGAACTCAAGACATCAAGGAGACATTGAACTCAAGACATCAAGGAGACCTTGAACTCAAGACATCAAGGAGACCTTGAACTCAAGACATCAAGGAGACATTGAACTCAAGACATCAAGGAGACATTGAACTCAAGACATCAAGGAGATCTTGAACTCAAGACATCAAGGAAACCTTGAACTCAAGACATCAAGGAAACCTTGAACTCAAGACATCAAGGAGACATTGAACTCAAGACATCTAGGAGACCTTGAACTCAAGACATCAAGGAAACCTTGAATTCAAGACATCAAGGAGATCTTGACAACAGAAGTGGGAGATCTGGCTAAAGAGAGATTCTTTCAGACGGGCTGTCGGGCTGTGGTGAATGCAACGCTCTACGAAGGACATGCGACCCGATAATGATGATGTTATTAACAATTAAGAAATCAAATGAAGAAATGATAGAAAAAGGATTCAAACAAGCAGCGGAAGTAGAAAAAAAAAGGATATGAAAAAATTCGTTAGACAAATCCTTAAGAGATATTGACTTGAGGACATAATGTCAAGGAAAAAAGACAAGGAACTGAGTAAAATGATTACGGGTGTTGAAGGTCGGTAACTTATTGATAACATGGTCGAAGGTACATAGGCAAAACTAAAATGAATTTTATAAATGAGAAACAGGGGTATATATATACATATATATATACACACACACATATATATATAAGTAATTAAAACTCACACAATGAGAGAAAAACATACAAGTTATCTACACAAAAAAGGATATCGCATAACAGCAACTGCAACCACATTGATTAAAAATATGTAATGTCGAAAAATGATCTACAAGCGCTGGTTGATATAATGTATCAGTTCTACTCGGCAAATCTAGTTGACATAAGTATGTATGTATGTAAAATTCATATATATATATATATATATATATATATATATATATATACAAACATACAAATCATACATGAACACATCACAAATGCATACATACAGACACACACACACACACACATACATACAAGGAAATTTCCTCTGTCAAGAGAAAAGGGAAAGTGTTTGTTGAAGACCTGTGCTCCACAAGGAGCTGAAAGTATTTGTTAAAGACCTGTGCTCCACAGGAAGTTGAAAGTATTTGTTGAAGACCAGTGCTCCACAGAGAGCTAAAAGTGTTTGTTGAAGACCAGTGCTCCACAGGGAGCTGAAAGTGTTTGTTGAAGACCTGTGCTCCACAGGGAGCTGAAAGTGTTTGTTGAAGACCTATGCTCCACAGAGAGCTGAAAGTGTTTGTTGAAGACCTATGTTTCACAGGGAGCTGAAAGTGTTTGTTGAAGACCTATGCTCCACAGGGAGTTGAAAAGTAGAAGAAGACCTGAATACACTCAGAATTTGGAATGACAAGTGCTCTTCACCTCCTGTAGTCGCACAAATTGAGACTGACAGAAAGATCTCATGCGGTTACTGTTTCTTGGATCTAATGAAGCCATCAATGTTTACACAATGTGTCACCAACAAGAGGCAACTGGCTACCTATGGGTTTGCCAGGAGTGCTGTGATGCCAGCTTTAACCTAACATGAAGTATTTTTGACACTTCCCTTACCTATTTGTTTCTTGAGTTGTGGTGAATTGTGACTCCTCTTGCATTTATGAGATCAGGGATTTTGATGTGTTGCTTAGAGTAGATGTGTGCATGCATAGCAATGTGTAAGAGAGAAAAATAATTGTTTATTAAAATTTAAAACCATATGTTATAATTATTTGACTGAAAGTAGCTGTTGAAACATGATCTGTTATGCTTCATATCCTATAACTTCCGTTTCCAAGATGGCGGAACTAAGTCGCGTTCTCTCTATCGCTGCGGAAATTGCTGTGGAATCTTATCAATTTCGGGTTTCCGTTACAATGTTCTGCATTCCAGTCGAAATGATGTTCTACTTGTCATATCTGCGCCATTGAATTGGCGTTGCACGCACGGCAATACTCCGTTTTGACAAATCAAGTGTTGTGAATGCGCCTTACACCGTCTAATGTTGATCTGCGTTTTACGTCACAATGAGTGCTGTTCAATGACCGGTTGATGGAGATGTTTGCAGCAAGTTATTTACAACTTCCAACGCATTAATGTGATGGGCTCTGTCAAGTCAGCCGAAGTTTTATCTCTTTTGGGAATTTTGCACCATGTTTCGTTCTTTGTAGACTGCATTCACTAGAGTAATCATGAACCCATGGGCGCAGCCATTTTGTGCGTGCTACGTCATCATAATGGATCATTGTCCCAAGATCGACCATGCGCTAATCTAGCGATCTGTTATTTGGTGTGCAACGGGGATAATCTGACGACGAACTGTGTTTTGTATGTTCGTAGTTGGAGTCAAACACGATGTCCTAACATCATCAAGCGCTATACATTTAAATACTATGACGATAATCATTTTCAGGAGGACGTGAACTTCCGGGCAATATGGTGGATAGGCGGCAGGAACCATTGAAGGCTATCTCTGAAAAGTGTTCCTTGTTGCAGTTTCCTCATATTCCAAGTCCGGCTTGTTGCAGGAGCTACTGAGTTAAGTGCCCTGTGCACACCGTGAACTGTGTGTTTCATCCGTTTTGATCATGTTCCGATATTCCAATTGCTTACGATGAATGCTGATATCGTATGACAGGAACAGTTGGCCGTGTTCACTTTCTGTGCGGTTTCGCCTTATGTCTTTTGGCGTGTGCTGAGACTGCTATGATGGGGACAACAGCTACCTTTCTTTGTTTGGGAGATGAGTTAGTAATTCGGATGATTCCACTGGTACGGGCGGTTGAGCAATTATGGATTTTAATTCGTTTGCAGTGATACCGGGACCTTCCATAACCATAATCATAACCATACATACATACATACATACATACATACATATATACATACATATATACATACATACATACATACATACATACGTACATACATACGTACATACATACATACATACATACATACATACATACATACATACATACATACATACATACATACATACATACATACATAACATACATACATACATACATACACACACATACATACATTCATTCATACATACATACATACATACATACACACACATACATACATACATACATACATACATACATACATACTACATACATACATACATACATACATACATACATACATGATGCATACATACAACATACATACATACATACATACATACATACATACATACATACATACATACATACATACATACATACATACATACATACATACATACATACATACATACATACATACATACATACATACACGCATACACACATATACACACACATACATGCATACATTAACTTTATGCCAGAATTGTCAAAAGCACTTTACGCTTTATCAAAACATCTGCACCGAAACCACTTGACATGAAGTGCTTTTGTATTTATTAGAAGTGTCCTTGGGAGGGTCATCCGATGTATGTGAGGTCAAGTTGTCTACTAGGAACTAAATACAGGTTGACAGGTCAAACATAATTTTGAGAATAAATGAATTTTACTCAGAAATACCATTTTATAGAATATACTTAATCTTCTTTCCTTCCTCATCTGCCTTTCAGCGTCGAGGGGAGATATAATTTGCGGTCTTTGCTCTTCTGTTCGCCACTGCTGCTGTTCAATATCGTTTCCGCTGCTTCTGTTTCCATTCTTGATGTCCTTTTGATATAGTCTTATATATTCTTTCTCAATGCCTGCGTTTCGCTGTTTGTTATGATTCTGATGATATCCCTGGTATCTCCAGCTCTTTTAAAACATGTTTTAATAGTAATCTTCGTTATCCAAGGAATTCATTGCATTCTTCTGATAAACCACATCCCATCTGCCTCCAATGTTCTATGTGTTGCTTGGATATCATCCTTGACTCTCTCCCATATGCAAAATAGATTCTATGTACCGCTTTATGGCACTTTTTCTAAACATTAGTTGAAAATGATTTGTTACATTTCTTAACAATTAGTCACAGCAATTTGGACAATCTCTTACGTGAAGTTGAACCAGCTGTGCATCTCATGGTTAACACACAAACTATACGTGGCGGTGATATGAAAACTGAAATACAATTGAAATAAGTAAAAAAGTAAAGAGCCCCCGTCACACTAAGTGGCATATAGGGAATATGGTGTTAGTCACCATAATTTTTACAGACCTTCGGCACATGATTTTTGGGGTAATGTGGCCGGTATTACGCCCGTGCCGCTTTACCTTGCCAGAAAAAATCCGGTACCCATTTAAGGCTGGGTGAACCTGGAATCTGTCGATCAGGATCGGACCGACCTCCTGGCCTTTGTAGTCCAGTTCACTAACCACTGAGCTATCGCGGCCCCACAATTGATATAATTAACACTTAAACCATTGCTGAGAATTTCCAATAAAATCGTTGAAGAAGTAATTGTTTCTGCCAAGTGGGAATTTTCATATTTGCAGTTACTTCAGAGAAATGACTCTTGTATCGGTTGCCTATAGTAGTCTAAGAAGATGTCGATATTTTTTTTTCACAAAGAGCAAGCAGGATGAGAAAGGGAGACGTAAATGAATTTACATTTACAGTATTTCAAATTTAAAGTAAAATGTATGTCTACTTTCAACAAATACCTAATCTAATCTAAGGGAATACCAGCCAATATGGTGGATAGGCGGCAGGAACTGTCAAAGGCTGTGTCTGAGAAGTATTCCTCGTTGCAATGTCCTCATATTCCAAGTCCGGCTTGCTGTCGGAGCTACTGAGTTAAGTGCTCTGTGCACACCGTGAACTGTGTTTCCTCCGGATTGTGTTTCGATATTTCGATGAATAATAATATCATATGACGGGGAACAGATGGGTGTGTTCACTTTCTGTGCGGTTTCGCCTTATATCTTTCGTCGTGTGCTAAGACTGCTTTGGTGGGGACTGCAGCTACCTTTCTTTGTTTGGGAGATGAGCATTTGGATAATTCCACTGGTACGGGTGGTTGAGCAATTATGGATTTTAATTCGTTGGCAGTTATACCGGGACCTTCCATAACCATAACCTAATCTAAGGTTACAAAAATATCCTTTAATCTTCCTCGTCAAAACCCAGGCATTAATCTCCAGCGCTAAATGAAGAGTCAGTTGAAACCTCTTGAAACTAAGAATCTATGCCCCACACAACAGTTTCCTTTGTACCATCAAGTGCATTACAAATATATTTCTTAAAAGATGTAACCATTGTCTGCTTTTTCACAACCTACAACGAAGGTTTGACCCATTCACAAACTTACGAAATGTTAGGTGTATTACTTCTTCCTGACGATGTAACCTCAAAATCTACACCGAGCTGTTCCATGTCTCCTTCATAAATCCCTTTGTCCTGTCAGCGCCGCAGGATAAAACAACAGAAGACAAATAATAATAAATGAATATTATTATAGAGGGAAACTTGCGAGGTGATAATCAGCGAATCATTTCAGAGGAAGAGGTATGTTACAGCATTCGGAATAAATGACAAATAATCAACAACAGAAAAGAAACAAAGAGCAATATATGGTCCAAAGCAGGATCAAACCCGTACAATTATGTGCAGCGAAGGCCCTGTGCCACTAAGTACGGGTTCGATCCTGCTTCGGACCATATAATGTTCTTTGTTTATTTTTTTCTGTTGTTGATTATTTGTCATTTTGTTCCCGAGTGCTGTAAACATACCTCTTCCTCTGAAATAATTCGCAGGATAAAACAACCACTTAGTGAATTTTTTTTCTCGTGCCCTGAAGTTTTAACAGTAACACTTCCTGTGCCCTTGACATGTTCAGCTTTGTTCGAGCGCACATCAAGTCACAGAAACCTCGTCCATGTTTCCTATTTGCACAAATTCAATATTTTCTCGTTTTCCTGAATTAATAACGATTCCAAGAAATTCAGCAATTTTTCTTAATTTTCTCTTAATTATTTTCTTCACTTTCATCTATCTTTTGTGATATTTTTTGTTTCAGTCTTCACACATAGCTGGTTTCTCTTCACGAATCTTGAACACCATGATGATGGTATTATAAAATCGACGATTTCTCTGTTAGCCGCTGTCACTTTCTCTAAATAAAAAAAAAAAGTAAAGGGACCCCGTCACGTCAAGTGGTGTATAGGAAATATGGTGTTAGTCACCATAAATTTTATAGACCATCGGCACATGATTTTTGGGTAATGTGGTCGGTATTACGCCCATGCCGCTTTACTTTCCCAGAAAAAAAATCCGGTACCCATTAAAGGCTGGGTGAACCCGGAAGCCGTCGGTTGGGATCGAACCCTACCTCTTGTCCTTTTTAGTCCAGTTCACTAACCACTGAGCTATCGCGGCTCCCACTTTCTTTTAATGAATAACCATAATATTTGAAGACACTGCTTTTTGTGCTATAAAATGCAAGTATTCAGATCTCCTACAAGTTCCGGCCATTTTTTCGTTCCGATTGGTAGGTTATGTTTACGGTGAATTGCTTTTTTGTTTAGATCCACTTCCTATTTCTTCCAAGTTCTTATAATTTTCTCTATTGAAGTGGCCCGAAATGCTGCTTTGCAGTCCTGTTTCTATGTTCTTTAGAATACGCAATCTCACGTAACAATGCCAACGTAGTTTCTTAGCTATAACTTACAAATAAGAGACAATTAAACAGCGGAGAAATTTAACATACTTTAAAATCGTTCACAACAATTGGAAAGTTTAAAAGATCACAGATGTGATCGTCGATGACAGGGCAGGCACATCCACTTAATTCTACGTAACTGGAACGCTTTCACACACCGCAAGGAAGGAAGGATGAAATCCTTAGCTCGGAAAAGGTAAAATTTCCTGAAATAAAAGTAATCAAATACTGACTATCGGTGCATAAGATACACTGCATTTCAGACCTGTTTTCTAAAGTAAAAAGTATGTCTTACACGCCAGAAAATATAGTAATTATTGTGATCTTCTTCTTCTTTCTTCCTCATCTGCCTTTCAGCGTCCAGGGGAGATATAATTTGCGTCTTTTGCTCTTCTGTTCGCCACTGCTGCTGTTGTGTTTCCTAGTACTCCTAATATTCCATCGACCCATCTTTTTCGTGGTCGACCATTGGGTTTGGTATTCTTACAACGTTTGTTGAAAGCTCGGGAACTTGGTTCTAATGCAATAGTGGCCATGTACGAGTAGTTGGAAAGATAAGAATAAAACTGCGGTAGGCACTGAAATCCCCAAGAAATATAAAATTAGAACTAGATATACTTAGAGTAGATAAACAGATGAGTGATAAGTACAGTACGATAGTACAAAATATATATAACGCTATTGAGAAAATACAGGACATCCAGGAGCAGTGGGAAATGCTCAAACAATCGATTCAGCAAACATCAAAAGAGGTAATACCAGTGACTAAAAGAATCAACAAAAAGAAATGGATGACATAAGAAATATTACAACTAATGGACGAAAGAAGAAAACATAAGAAAGAAGAACGAGCATACAAAATATTGCACAAAGAGATCCAGAACAAATGCAGAGAAGCAAAGGAAGGATGGTTAAAACAGAAATGTGAAGAAATGGAAAAGCAACAAAAGCAAAGACTCAAATTTTATGCACAATCAGTTAAATGAATTAACAGAAAGAAAAGAAATCAAAGTTTCAGGATGTGTTAAATCAAAAGAAGGAAAGATAATAATGGGACAGGAGAAGACAATGGAAAGATGGACAGAATATATCAGTCAACTCTATGATGATGAAAGACCGGAGTTAAACAATTCGAACAAAGACACAGGACCACCAATTATGCAGAGTGAAGTGGACACAATTTAACGCATGAAAAGAGGCAAAGCTTCAGGTCCCGACAAAATAACAATCGAAGAGATAAATGCATTAGGAGAGCTGGGAGTACAAGTCATAACAAAACTACTCAATGACATATAGCACTGGACAAATACCCGAAAATCTACTAAAATCTATCTTTGTAGCCATACCGAAGAAGTCAGGCACCACTGATTGTGACGACCATCGTACTATTAGTCTCATGAGCCATATGACGAAGATATTACTAAGAATCATCATGAGACTTGTAAGAAACAAAATAAAACCAGAAATAAGTCAGGAACAATATGGAATTGTGGAAGGAACGGGCACCAATAATGCAATATACATCTTAAGAACATTATGGAAAGATCTATAGAGGTAAAGAAAGATCTACATATGTGCTTTATAGACCACACGAAAGCATTTGACAAAATAAAGCATGTGGAAATAATCAATATACTGGAGAAATTAAACATTGATGACAATGATCTGCGAATCATAAAAAAACATGTACTGGCAACAAACAGCAGCTATACGAATTAACAACCAAACAGGACAATTTCAACTTATAAAACAAGAAGTCAGACAAGGCTGTGTTCTGTCGCCGGATTTGTTTTCACTTTACAGCGAACATATTATGAGATCAATAGTAGACAAAAAAGGTTATTGGTTATTGGTTATTGGTTATTGAAGGCCTCGGTATCACAGCAAAGAATCAAAATCCATAATTGCTCAACCGCCCGTGCCAGTGGAATCATCCGAATTACCAACTCATCTCCCAAACAAAGAAAGGTAACTGTAGTCCCCATCGTAGCAGTCCCAGCACACGCCAAAAGACATAAGGCGAAACCGCGCAGAAAGTGAACACAGCCAACTGTTCCCTGTCATACGATATCATCATTCATCGTAAACAAGCGGGATATCGAAGCAGGATCAAAACGGATGAGACACACAGCTCACGGTGTGCACAGAGCACTTAACTCAGTAGCTCCTGCAACAAGCCGGACTTGGAATATGAGGAAACTGCAAGAAGGAACACTTTTCAGACATAGCCTTCAATGGTTCCTGCCGCCTATCCACCATATACCATGGGAGTTCACGTCCTCCCGAAATTGATGATCGTCATAGCACTTGATGATATTAGGCCGTCATTGATGACTCCAATTCCAAACATATAGACACACAGTGGTGGTAATTTGTCATTTCCAATCCAACAGAAGCCACATGACCTGTAGTTAGTAAAACCACAGAGAGAATATGATTTTGTGACCTTCACTGATTCACTCTTAGATGTGAATGTGTAGTTTACACAAGAGGAGAAGTTTTCAACTACAGTGATTCCATTTAAGGCAATTCTGGGATAGCAAGGCAAGTCTCCTTTATAGCAGCAGAACTTGATGTTCTCCGCTCCCTTCTTGTAGCTCCTGCCACACGATTCTGATGTCTCATTAACTTGGACATCATTCAAGAACAATGTCAGATTAACATTCCATAGATATGGCTCTGCTGATGAAGTGCTTGGTGCAACAGTTGTATCAATCATACTGGAGGCTCCTGGTCTGTGGTCATTAATATCACAGACGGCACATGGTGTTTTTATATTCAGTATTTCTTTCTGGGGTGTAAATATGTGGCACACACATGGAGAGTGGTTTGTGGTCACAGTAATCCCATTAAAGTCAATTCTAGGGTAGCATGGCATAGCTGTTTCAGAACAGCACAATCCTGTGATGTTTTCTGTGTTCGCTATAAAGCTGCTGCTGCTACACAATCCTGACCAATTATAGGTGTGGACATTATTCACTTGCAATGACAAAACTGCTTTGTTTACATGATAAACCTCTGGAAGCGAATCATTTATGGGACTAATAGTACAATTTATTCTTCCATCGGGGATATCTGCATTGAGTCCCCAAAAAAGGTCTTTGGTTAAAAAGCACATATGCGTTTGAGTTAAACACACAATGAGCCCACTTCGTAGATTCAAAATGATTAGACAAAAAAGGAATTGAAGTCAACGGTCACAACATAAATAATTTGCGATATGCGGATGACACAGTCTTAATAGCAGAGACAGAGAATGAACTATAAGAAATGATAGACATAATAGTAAAAGAAAGCAACAAGAAAGGTCTCAGTCTGAATAGTAAGAAAATAGAAGCTATGGTCATATCGAAGAAACAATCATCACCATCATGCAGCATAAAAATAAACATGACAAATTTGAAACAAGTGCAACGCGTCAAATACTTGGAGACAATAATAACATCGGACGGAAGATGCACCACGGAAATAAAAAGCAGAATAGCTCAGGCTAAAATAGCATTTCAGAAAATGAAATATCTTATGCAACAAATCTATGTCAATAGAAATGAGAAAGAGAGTTCATCGGTGCTATATAGAACCAATTCTGACCTATGGAAGCGATTCATGGACAGTAGACAAAGAAATGAAAAGACGATTAGAGGCCACAGAGATGAGATTTCTCAGAAGAATGTTGAAAGTTCCCTGGACAGCTAAAAAGACCATTGAGGAAGTTATCAAAGAGGCCAACACAAAAAAACATCAGAAAGAAACAATCAACGTTTTTCGGGCACATCATGAGAAGAGGAAAGTTGGTATACTTGGGTACAACTGGCAAAATAATCGGAAAGAGAGATCGCGGACGACAAAGAGAGAAAATACTGGATAGCTTGGTTTCATGGCATGGAAAACAGTCAACAACAGAACTGATACGATGCACTGTGGATAGAAGATCGTGGAAGGACATGATCGCCTACGCCAACCTAAATGGCATATGATGATGATGAAGAAGTACATTTTAGCAGACATTTTAAATAGATCTCGTCTTATGACATCTACGTCAAAGTCGTCAACTTTCCTTGTCCTACCTGGCTTGATACGAGTGCACTCTGAGTCTTGTTTAATCTAACGGGAACAGGATGATCTATCCAGACCAAGTGCCACTTACATTTGTTTCTCTGTGTCATGGATACTGCAATATAAAGAACACATCTTCGATTTCCCGCAAAAGTGTTGGTATAGTAAAACGGTAACCGTCTGCATAGTTATAAATTAAAGCTCATTATGATGATATAAATGTCACTTGTTAGAAGGTAATATTATACCACAATAACTTCACAATAATAACAGAATACGCCTTTGTCATGAACGGCTGCTTCATATTATTAAGTTACTGTTTATCTGTTTCAACTGAAAGTCAAATTGGTGCACGGAGAAATTGAGAGTTTGTATTTCTTTGGCCCGTTTCAATGAGAAAACAAAACTATTTTTAGAATAACACGACTGAACACCGTACATCTGTTAAAAAAAATTAGATCCAATTATGTGTTATAAGATAGCCTAAAGAAGAAAAAGGCAGCTCCTAAAAAACATCAGAAAGAAACAATCAACATTTTTTGGGCACATCATGAGAAGAGGAAAGTTGGAATACGTGGTTACAACTGGCAAAATAAAAGGAAAGAGAGATCGTGGACGACAAAGAGAGAAAATACTGGATAGCTTGGTGTCATGGTATGGCAAGCAGTCAACAACAGAACTAATACGATGCACTGTAGATAGAAGATTGTGGAGGGACATGATCACCTACGCCAACCGGTATGGTACATGATGATGATGAAAGAAGAAAACTTGCAAACTAGATCAAACGTCTAAGAGCAAAGAATATTCATATAACTTCTTGGATAGTCTAAGGCTACATACAATCATTGTAATATAACAGGTAGTTTTTTTTTTTCGCAAATCGAATGCAAACGTGTTCATGCATTTATGAACGGACTATGGAAGTTCATTGGTTATGTGCTCCGAGTAGACGAAAAAAATAGCAGGAGATTTTGTGTGAACACCGGATAACAAAGGAAAACAAGGAAGACCAACAACAAATATTCTAAGAAGAACTCTTAATATAGATCGCTCATCTATGGACACAAGAAGGAAATAAACAGCAGTGAATGTCAGACACCGGAAGTTATCATAACTGTCCTATGTGCCGTGTTCGGCCTGAAAGGAACTAACGACACTTTTTTGTTAAAGTACGTGTCTCGTTTTTTATTCTTTATTTTTGTCTTTGCCTTTCAGTGTTGAGGAGAAATGGAATGTCCTTAGCAAAGCTCTTTTACTGGTTAGCCTCACATATGGTGCTTCGTGTGGCTTCATATATTTCAATTGTCATCTCTTGAGAGACCTATCTATCTCTTCTGTTGTGTTATAAACTTAATGCTCTTAGGGTAATTCTGTTACATGCTCAAACTATCTAATCTTTTGTCTCTGATGTAACTAATGGCTGGTTTTACACTTTCCATAATTTCTTCATTTCTTATTTTGTCGCTTATTAAGAATTATCAAAGACATTATTCCTATAGTTATGATTATCATTTTCTTCTTTGCTGTTAACGCCTGTGTTTGACACTCGCAACTCAACTTTAACAGAAATAATGTGTACATTAAACTACATTACCTTTTCTTCGAAAAAGCATAATTAATAAATCATTAATAGTAATTAAGTAAATGAAGTTCGGAAGAGTGGGAAAGTTTATTCAAAAGGTGTAGGAAATAACAACTTAGTGTCTTAAGAAAGAACTAGTTAACGATGTCGATCACAAGTCATTGTGACACAGAATAGACAGCAGTACATGTGATGTCTGTCACGTAACTGCCATATTGCGAGCAATATTGTTTGGTAAGAGTAAATAAATGTGTCATAGATAAGAGGCAATCAAAAGACTCTTCACACAAGGGCATATGTTTCTTTGACGTCTTAAAACTTTTTTTGGGTTTATTTTTTGATACTTCATTGGGGTATAATTGTACTGCTTGTGGTCTTAGTAGCTCAAAAACAGTGCAAGCAGCAGAAATAGACTCAAGATGCAACAAAACTTGTCAAATCATCGAGCATATCACCACTAATGTTCAACAAGGAAATGAAACTAGAGGAAAAACGGGCACTCTACAACACAATCTTTATCTCAGGTCTGGACCCTAGACTCAAAAACAATAAGAAAAATAGCCACAACAGAAATGAAATGTGTTAGACGCAAGACATGAAACAATATGAGGTGGGAAGATCAGAAATGAAAAAAAACTGAGGAAAAGCTAGGAGTAATTACCGCCATTGAAAACATATAGAAACAATAGATAAAAATGGTTTGGTCAAGTGATAAGACTGACAGATCAAAATACAACGTTCTTTCAATAAACGTTGCGAGAATACCAGACCCAACGCCGACCACGAAAAAAATAGATTGATGGAGTATCCGAAACACTAGGAAGGAAACATGACAGCAGCTCCTGCCAACAGAAGAGTAAAAGACCGCAAACTAAATCTCTCCTCGACGCTGAAAGGCAAATGAGGAAGAATAGAAGAAGCAGAAGAAATGGCTGTACAAACAGAAATATATGGAGAGACATGATCATATCTACAAGCCATTTCTCTTGACTTAGGAAGTCCAAGTAGAGATGGAATGTTGTGGAGAGAAATGACCACGTCCACTGGACAGGCGCTTTATTTAACAGTGATGACAAACATTAGGGTCTTCATCTATCTAAATAAGTGTTTCTCAACAGTGAGACAAGTGGTCCTAAGGAGGGGGGGGGGGGGGGGGGGGGGGGCGGGGGGGGGGGTTACATGAAATTCCGAGGGGGCTACGAGTAAAAACGGTACTATGTGTGTGTTTAAGGGTACGCAAGACATGAGACAGGGGGCCGCGATACGAGGCTAGGAAGTAATGCATGTGTTTGTTGAACGCAACGCTCAGATATCACTTATCTCTCCTCAGTGAAAAGCATCATTAGCATCGCCGATAAGAGAAATCAACAGAACAACTACGCAGAACAATACATATTGAAGGGAAAGGTCAACTATTGAGCCAGAAACAACCAAGATTTACAAGAACTAGCACAAATCATCAACTGTGGAGAACTATGTCTTCTACCTGATATGGTTCAAGAGGAAAATGTATAAGAGAAGCGCACATCAGAAGTATTTGGCGGACTTTAAAAGTGACTATTCTTGATGAACGAATCATCTTTAATATCTGAAGCAAAATTATTTTCTTTCTCACATCAACATTCCCCCCCTCCCAATCCCACCGCTCGACCAGTGCCTAACATAACTTCACTCTTCTGTTTAGACATATGCAAGGTGTCCTAACGAATGTTGAATGAGTAAGGAATAAATTTACAAGTTTACCATCAGAACATAAAAGAACGAAGCTTCTGTCAGTCCTTTCACAGTTCCTGATTTTAATTCCTTAACATCTGAAAAAGCTGTTGTGATCTTTTGATTTGTGAGCATATACAAAAGTATCTGGTAGTAGATTTTGCAAATAGAAAGTGTATTCCTATCATTATGATTATACACTTAATAAAGTGTATTTATAACATTATGCACTTAAAATATAAAGATAATGAGTATCTAGGCTACCTTGGCAAAGAAGAAATATCGACAATACTTAGTTGAGTATCTTGGCCACAGATTTATTTCGTCACGGCAAGACAAGACAGACCCTTGTGCTTAATTTGCAATATTACATTTCCCGTTGAAAGCATGCAAACATGTAAGTGCTATCAGAAGCTTTTGGAAACGTCTCATAAAGATAAAAAAAAAGATCAAGAACTGGAATATTTTGGCGCGTTGGGAAATAATTTTGAAGTTAAAAAAAAATGTTTGTTCAGAAATCTACAAATCTTAATGACAAAGGTTGAATAGCTTCATACGGTATAACCAAGATGATAGCCAAAGAAGGAAAACCACGAACAATAGAGGAATTCGTGATTTTGCCAGCTGAGTTTATTGCTATTACAGCCGTAACATTTTAGCATACATTTCTATCTAACTCACACAAGCTGTGTGTGTGTGTGCGTACGCGCGTGTGTGTGTGTGTAAGCAATTGTCATTTTTGGCCATGTAATGAGAAGGGAGCTGCCGGAATATATTGTGACAACGGGGAAAGTTGAGAGACGAAGAGGTAGATGGAAGCAAAGAGAAAAGATACCAGACAGTTTAAGAGAATGGTTTGGCAGAGGGTCAACAACAGAAATGATAAATAACTATCGAGATCGAAAGTTTCGGTGAGACATGTTCGCCTACTCCAGTAGACATGGTACTTGATGATAATATGTGTGTGCGTGTGTGTGTGCGTGCGTGTCCGTGTGTGTGTGTGTGTGTGCGTGTGTGTGTGCGTGCGTGTCCGTGTGTGTGTGTGTGTTTGTGTGTGTATATAAACAAGGTCTGAAGGGGGCCACAGTAAAAGAAATGTTTAGAAACACTGATCTAGATCATACTTTAATAACGGCTATAGTTCTTGTCTGATCTGACTGAATACTTCTAGTACAAGTGTTCTTGAGACTATTAAACTGTCACCTCTGTCGTTGCGTTCAACTTATCTATATCCTGGAAAGTATATCCACGGAAATCACTTCAGAAGATTACACTCTGGATATTATGCCGCTCTTACTCTGGGATCTACGAGATCTTCAATTCTAGGAAATAATGACTGAGAATATGCACCTAACATTATAGTCTATACGTAAAAAAAAGCTATTGTGCCTAGATGAACTATAAATGTAAGAAACAGATTCAGCTATACTGTTCATTTGACAATAAATCCAATTAGTGTACAACCCATCTTTGAATATCATACCAACTGGTGTGGGTGATCATATTTCTTCACATCTTTTAACTATGCAGCTGATTTTTTTCTTCAATTTGTCTGCAAAAATCAGATTTGTGTGGGTTCCAACAATTCTTTTGTCCGATTGTTCAAGATTTACTTATACATATCAGTATTGGCTTTACAAAACACTGAAACGCTCTACATTTTTGTCAACTTTGTCAAATATTGGTTATGTTGTAGCCGTGTGTACAATCATCAAGTACCATGTCTGCTGGCGTAGATGATCACGTCTCTCAACAACTTTCGGTCTCAACAGGTGTTTGCCTTTTCTGTTGTTGACCTTCTGCCAAGCCATTCTCTTAAACTGTCTGGTATCTTTTCCATTGTCTCCATTCATCTCTTCGTCTCTCACTTGTCCCGGTTGTTACAATATATTCCAGCTGTTCCCTCTTCATTACATGGCTAAAGAATGATGATTGTTTCTTCCTTATATTGGAAATTAGCTGTCTTTTTGCTTTTGCCTCTTTTAAAAGGTTTTCATTACTCTTCTTAGATGCCTATGGTCCTTTTCTTTGTTGCTGTAATTACTTCTGTCTTTATGCTATTGAGACTGAGCCATTTATCTTTGATTTCCTTCACTATAATATCTAACATTTCTTGTAACTCATTTTCACTCTTAGCGATTACGACTGTATCATCAGCATACCTGAGGTTATTTATATTATAACCTCCAATTGTTATTACAGACGTGTCCATTATGGACCTTAAAATAATCTTACTATACATATTAAATTAATCTGGTGACAACACAAAATCTTGTCTAACACCCTGTTCTATTTGGTGCTTCAGTCCCTGTTGATGTCCAGTTCTTATGGCCGCTGTTTGTTGCCAGTACATTTTCTTTATTATTCTTTTTTCTCTTATTGATTGTCTTGTTTGATAAATGCCAATTGTCCTTTCAAGATCGCTGTGTTGTTTGATAATTGCCAATTGTCCTTTCAAGATCGCTGTGTTGTTTGATAATTGCTTGTCCTTTCAAGATCGCTGTGTTGTTTGATAATTGCCAATTGCTCTTTCATAGATCGTTGTGTTGTTTGATAATTGCTGGTTGTCCTTTGAAGATCGCTGTGTTGTTTGATAATTGCCAATTGTCCTTTCAAGATCGCTGTGTTGTTTGATAATTGCTTGTCCTTTCAAGATCGCTGTGTTGTTTGATAATTGCCAATTGTTCTTTCAAGATCGCTGTGTTGTTTGATAATTGCCAATTGTTCTTTCAAGATCGCTGTGTTGTTTGATAATTGCCAATTGTCCTTTCAAGATCGCTGTGTTGTTTGATAATTGCAAATTGTTCTTTCAAGATCGCTGTGTTGTTTGATAAATGCAATTGTTCTTTCAAGATCGCTGTGTTGTTTGATAATGCCAATTGTTCTTTCAAGATCGCTGTGTTGTTTGATAATGCCAATTGTCTTTCAAGATCGCTGTGTTGTTTGATAATTGCCAATTGTCTTTCAAGATCGCTGTGTTGTTTGATAATTGCAATTGTTCTTTCAAGATCGCTGTGTTGTTTGATAATGCAAATTGTCCTTTCAAGATCGCTGTGTTGTTTGATAATGCAATTGTTCTTTCAAGATCGCTGTGTTGTTTGATAATGCAAATTGTTCTTTCAAGATCGCTGTGTTGTTTGATAATGCAAATTGTTCTTTCAAGATCGCTGTGTTGTTTGATAATGCAATTGTTCTTTCAAGATCGCTGTGTTGTTTGATAAATGCAATTGTCTTTCAAGATCGCTGTGTTGTTTGATAATTGCCAATTGTCCTTTCAAGATCGCTGTGTTGTTTGATAATTGCAATTGTCCTTTCAAGATCGCTGTGTTGTTTGATAATTGCCAATTGCTCTTTTAAGCAATTATAAAGGTCAATAAAGGTAAATAAGGTCATTATATCATTGAGCAAACAGTAATAATAAAATATAACAAGGAGAACTCTACACCCATGGACATAAAAAGAGGAGTAAGACAAGGATGCATCCTATCACCAAGCTTGTTCAATCTATACACTGAGCAAATCTTTAAAACATCACAGAGATGCCAGGTCTAAACATTGATGAAAAGATAATCAATAACCTAAGATATGCTGATGATACTGTTCTACTAGCAGAAAATCCTAAAGACCTACAACAATTACTTAATGTGATAAACATAACAAGCAAAAAATATGGACTAGATATGAATATCAAAAAGACTAAAACTATGATCATAAACAATGAAAATTCTCAAGACCTACAATTAAATATCACAGTTGAGGGAATACATCTGGAGACAGTTCAGATCTACAACTACATGGGTCATACTATAACCAATGATGGAAAATGTAAAATTGAAATAAACAAAAGAATCGATATGGCAAAAAGTAATTTTAATGCCATGAAAAATATACAAATATCAGCTGGGCTGAAACTAAGAATTGCAAAATGTTACATCTTCTCAATATTCCTGTATGGTGCAGAAACATGGACATTACACAAGAAAACAGAACAGAAAATTGAAGCCTTTGAAATGTGGATTTACAGAAGAATAGGTAGAATTGGATGGAAAGAAAAGAAAACAAACGATGAAGTTTTAAAACAACTGAAAATAAAAAGAGAACTACTAAATACAATTAAGACAAGACAAATGAAATTTTTGGGGCATGTTAAAAGACACAACAGCCTACTAAAAGTAATATTGGAAGGGTAAATACAAGGTAAAAGAGGCAGAGGCAGAGGCAGACCAAGACTAACATGGACGAGTAACATCAAAAGATGGACAAGTCAATCTACGACAGCCTGCACCATCAAAGCAAGAAACAGAGTAGAATGGCGATCCATGGTAGTCAACCTTCGATGCGGAGAAGGCACTCGATGATGATGATATCATTTGATATGGTCAATTGTTCTTTTAAGGTTATTATATCATTTCCTATGGCCAATTGTTCTTTTAAGGTCATTATATCATTTCCTATGGTCAATTGTTCTTTTAAGGTCATTATATCATTTCCTATGGCCAATTGTTCTTTTAAGGTCATTATATCATTTGATATGGCCAATTGTTCTTTTAAGGTCATTATATCATTTCCTATGGCCAATTGTTCTTTTAAGGTCATTATATCATTTCCTATGGCCAATTGTTCTTTTAAGGTCATTATATCATTTCCTATGGCCAATTGTTCTTTTAAGGTCATTATATCATTTCCTATGGCCAATTGTTCTTTTGAGGTCATTATATCATTTCCTATGGCCAATTGTTCTTTTAAGGTCATTATATCATTTGATATGGCCAATTGTTCTTTTAAGGTCATTATATCATTTCCTATGGCCAATTGTACTTTGAATCAAGGTCATTATGTCATCGTATATGGTTAAATTTGCCAGTTTTGCTTTGTCTTAATTAAATTCACGGGCACATTTTTGTCCACTTTCAGTTCTCTTAAGATACATTTTTTGTTTGTTCTTTCTCTCCAGATTGTTTCAATGATTCCTCTGCAGCATTTTATTTATTTGATTGTTTTATTTTCTCAATAACTACCAGAGCTAATGTTCAAGTTTGCCACATGTCATTTCATGTGAAAAAAAATGCAATACCTCAGTATTAGGCTTACCTTGGTAAACCAGTTGATTTTTTACTGCACATATTTCGTTGTTACCAATCTGTGCGCTGACCAACCTCTTGTCAATCTCTACTGAAACATTCTTAGTTGTCTATGATGAGTGGCACTATTCGATCTTGTTGCTGCATGGCGCCATCCCTTGCAGCTTAATAAATACGTTTTTGCACAATATTAATATGTCTACCAAGATTACAAAAGGGCTTTAATCATGTGACCTTAAATAAAGTGAGAATGCAAATTCATGTTAATATTAATTATAAAGAAATGTTTATTATGCTCCTCATGCTTACTTATTTTACCCCCGTCACGCCAAGTGGCGTATAGGGAAATATGGTGTTAGTGACCCTATATTTTACAGACCTTCAGCACATGATTTTTGGGGTAATGTGGTCAGTATTACGCCCGTGCTGCTTTACTTTCCCAGAAAAAAATCCGGTACCCATTTAAGGCTGGGTGAACCCAGAAGCCGAGGGTTGGGATCGAACCCTACCCCTTGTCCTTTGTAGTCCAGTTCACTAACCACTGAGCTATCGCGGCTCCCTATTATGCTCCTCAATGAGACATATTTCGACAGTTTGTATATAGAAACTAATATTGTTTAGCAGCTTTAGACTCTTATTACTTTGTGACGTCAGACTCAAAGAATGAAAGCTACCTAGAAGTTACTTCATCTTATCGTAAGTGCCTGGGGAGGGGGGAGAATGGAGGTATGCTCAGTCTCACCCAGTGAGTAATGATTCGTAAAAGAAGCAAAAAAAAAACGTTATCAGAAATAAGATATGATAAAATCAGATATGTCAAGTCGAAATACGGATAATATAAAAAATCAGCTGAAAAGTAAGACGCAATGTAAAATAAAAACATTCTTTTCGGACATACAAAGACGAAGAAAAGGACGCAAAGACAATAAGAAGAAGAAAACTAGAAATAAGGCGTTGACAATTAAAATGTTAAAATATAACATTATTTTGTTAATTGTCAAAGATGAAAATGTCAGTTATTGCATTTTTGTTGCGTTTCATAAGTGGTGGTGGTGGTTGCGTTCGCCCGATGACTAAAGTATTCTAGAGTATCGTAGCAGACTCGAATATTCCTCTTCATCATCCGCCCTTACAAGGACGTAGTGGACGTGTCTACGTTGTGTTGTGGTTTGCAGTATAAATGTTATATTTGCGCCTTTCGGCACAACACATCCGACTTCAGCACGACATTTTTGAGTACCGGGTTGTCTTCCCTCTTCGATCCCTGCACGCTTGGCAAGACTAGACAGGTTAGTCTGTTACTGGAGGCACCACGGAGAGGTGGAGCAAGGTCTGGATGGTTAATGTTCACCGATCCTGGCACAAGCCATCAGCTGTGGGTCGCTGACAACTTCCAGTTCTGGTGCTGGGAGGCGAAGATTCGCCTCCGTTTCATAAGTATTAGGAATTCTCTCAAAGGCAGGAATGCAATAAAATTTGGGGAAAATACTTACAGGAAGTATTTTGTATTACATATCCTCATATCCGTTACAATATCAAGTGGATATACACAGGAAGTAAATAACGCATTAAATAACAGACCCCCAAAAATGCTAGTAATGAGTGAAGACAATGGACGAAATAGGAAGAAATACTGAATAGTGAGTCATGAGTCATGGTAATACTAACATGAATTTAGATTGAAACTGATAAATAATACGTGGAAAAGGAAGATGCGGATATTTTATGTTAGCCTACGTTATCCTACAGGCTAACATTATTATGGCTAGATTTTTGGTAACATGACCAATCAGCTATATCGAAATGTCAGTCGCATAATTGCGACACTGTTAAATTAAGAGACACACACACACAAAAACTACGAAGAAGATGAAAAAAAAAAGTTGACCTTCCAATTCTCCTGAAGGGTTAACGGCAAACCAATCATTGCTCATCCTCTTCAGAAAGTAGGTGAGCTATTGTGTATAAATATGAACGAGCTGTTCATAGTTGGGTCATCAGTCGGTCAGACAGACTAGCAGGTCTATCGAGTTGTTTTCTATCCTAGTTGGGTCATCAGTCGGTCAGACAGACTGGCAGGTCTATCGAGTTGTTTTCTATCCTAGTTGGGTCATCAGTCGGTCAGACAGACTGGCAGGTCTATCGAGTTGTTTGCTATCCTTGTTGGGTCATCAGTCGGTCAGACAGACTAGCAGGTCTATCGAGTTGTTTTCTATCCTAGTTGGGTCATCAGTCGGTCAGACAGACTAGCAGGTCTATCGAGTTGTTTTCTATCCTAGTTGGGTCATCAGTCGGTCAGACAGACTAGCAGGTCTATCGAGTTGTTTGCTATCCTTGTTGGGTCATCAGTCGGTCAGACAGACTAGCAGGTCTATCGAGTTGTTTGCTATCCTTGTTGGGTCATCAGTCGGTCAGACAGACTAGCAGGTCTATCGAGTTGTTTGCTATCCTAGTTGGGTCATCAGTCGGTCAGACATTTACATCAAACGTTAACTAGATTTATATAGTTAGCTCTCCAATACTGTAGTCTTTATATCGATTATATACAACTTTACCAGAGACAACAGTGGCAATGAAACTCATCCTGTCGGCCATTTTTGTTGCAGCATTTTTAAGGGTGAGTGTATGTTTTTTTTTAATGCAGTTGTTAATTAATTAACCGACTGTGTTTGCAGCAGCAACAACGATGTTCTTAAATGTGAGTAAGTATTACAAATGTGAGACGAAAAAAAGTATGCTTGTTTAGCCTATTTTCCACGGAGTAAAGTTGTGGCCATTAAGAAAAATAAAACTAAACAATAGAGATCTGGATTTCGAAAAAAAAAAAACAAAAAAAAAACTAAGAGAAAACAATTGACGTTGCCTGTCATTATACACATTGCTAATTTGGTATTGTTAAATGTTTACACAAAGAGAATATTTTTTGCTGTCTTTTCTGAAATGACACAAAATATGCCGGCAGAAAGGTCAATTCTTTTACTCTTTGATATCGCTACTTCATAACGTTTGAGATGGGAGTCTTCCACACATTACCTTGGTTCCAGTAAAGTAGGTTGGAAACTATGACATTGTTAATGATTTAAAAGTCAGAATTTATGTTCAGCAATAATGGATGTTTTATGGTGGTGGCTTGCTGATCGAAGAACGTCCATAGCAAGCTTTGACGGATGCAATGTCCCTCACATTGAACATGAACAGAAAACAGAAATGAACGATGCAACCTGATCCTTGAGAACATTGACAAAACTCTACGTTGTTTTGGATGTACAAAAGTTCATATTCTGTAGCTGGATAATGATATTATTAAAACAACACAATTGCACTTTAGATTTTTTTTAAACTGTCAGCGACCCATCTCTTGATCTCTGTTGTTCCTCTGTGAGAACTATTAAAAGGCCAGAAGAGTACAAGTGCGTGCACTCGTTTTATTTGTGCAATTAGCTTCACCGAAGGCCAGAGGTGCGCGTGGCCGTGCGGCTAAAACCACTGTTCCGCAGGCTGAAAGCTGACGTTCGGTGTTCGAAGCCCGCGGTAGACAGAAAGGATTTTTTCTATCGGGGGTGAAATAAAAATCCTGAGTCTCACACGTCGTGGCGACTGCTTAACCAAGCGGCCTTTTTTCCCTCTGGTTCTATCGTTGCCCCCGACATACACCAGCAATGGTACTATGTGTCGTAAAGATAGTGAAGGCAGAATTTTGTAAATAACCATTGGAAATGTATCGTAGTAAAGTCTATTTTCATGTCATCAATTACTGTGTATTAAAATTGTATTTAAACTTTGCAAAAATACTTATTCTACTATGATTTATATGACAATCTCGGTGATGCCTTTGTTGAGCAATGTTTTCCAGTATCAGAAAGATTTTGTCTAGTGTTATAGATGGTATCTGCGAGTCTCGATTTAGCCATTGATTTATGTGGGGCATGGACGGGAGAGTGATCGGAGGGTGCGCAACACTTTCTCACTAAAAAATCAAACACAAGCGTACGTTACTGTTGCATTACAATTCGGAATTATAAGACTTCCAGAAAAGAAAACAGTAACCAAAGGGCAGTATACAAATGAGTACGATGGACAGGAAGGGATACGATACAGAGGTTGAAACACTTTATCCACCTCATTAAAGGCCATTCCGAATTTTATTTATTTATTTTTATCTCGGACCTAGGACGGCTCATAGAATGGACCGAAGTCAAAGTTCTCCAGAATTGGCGATTTTCAGCTAATCTTTTCTAGTTCTTGCTTGTTTCGTAGTCCCATGGTTGAGCCTTCCCATGTAATTGTTCTGCGTAGCGATTCTCGTCATTGTTTATTTTTTTAAATAAATGGTTTCCACATGAAAGTCTTTCTTCATTAATTCTCACCATTTCACCGATGTATTTCCAACGCATTCTTCTTGTAAAGCTCTTCACGTACTTGTCTTCATTCTACTCTTACCTGTTCATTTGAAATGTATTCTTGCCAGCTTATGTTTGAGATCCTAGGAAGACATTTGTTTTCAAAGGAATTTAATTTCCTATCTCAGGTCTGGGTGGATTTCCAAATTTCACATCAGAGATTTCTAATATCATTTCAAAGTAAAGTGTTAATATTATTTTTTTTTAATTTTTTCAAAATTAATACATACATATAGCAGTTTTTCCATATGTTTTATTTGTTGTATTTTGTTTTGCATTGGCATACATGTTGTTTTCCCCGAAATGGAATTGAAATAGAAATGCATAACTTCATTTCAACTCCACTGTGAAAAAAATAATAATATATATCTCAATACAAAACAAAATACAACAGATAAAATAAATGCAAAAACTTATATATATATATATATATATATATATATATATATATATATATATATATATATATATATATATATATATATATATATATATATATATATATATATATATTATTCTTCATCTTTTCTCTTTCACTGATACCTAAAAGGTGTCGTGATTTATATCATTTGTCGTTCTTGTGCTGCACGAATTGTCTGAATTAGTGATTTTCCTTTGTTGTTACATGTCTCTGTCACTGCATCGATCCATCTTCTTCTGGGTCTTCCTCTTGGTCTTTTCCCATGCATTCTCGAGAAGAACGCCCTTGATGGTGATTGGTGAGGATTCATTCTGACCAGGTGGCCGAACCATTTAAGTTGTTGTTGTTCTATATATTCTTGGCAGGGTTTTGTTCCTACCATTTTTCTTATGGTTTCATTTGGTATTCTATCTTTCTTGTGTTGTTTGTTACTTTTCTCAAGCAACGCATCTCACATGTATTGATCTTTCTTAAATGGGATTTAGAAAGGGTCCATGTTTGACTTTCATAGCACAAAGTTGGTATGAAGATGCTATTTATCATTTGTTGTTTAGCTGGCATAGAAATGTTTGGATGTCTTAACAATGGTGAAAGCTGGTATGTTATTATATATATATTAATGGAGAAAATCATAAAAAGTAAACAGTTTTGAATCTGTTGACTCTTTGCTAACAAACAACGAAAGACAACAAATGAAATCAATAGAAGAGTGAACATTGTTATAAATAAAGCAAATTAACTGCACTAGAAAGGAACTAATATAGCAATAAAACTTGTTTTTAAGAGTCTGTCTTTTCTTCCCTTAGCAACATACGGCAGTGAAACTTCGACTATGGAAAAAAAAAGATGAAATAAACATAACTACCTTTGAATGCTAGTGCTTCAGAAGAATACCATGGACGGTGAAAGAATAAACATGCCTAAGACAATAAAACAATAAAGGAAAATTTCTTTAAACTGGTTGCTAAAGAAAATAAAAAATATGAAAATAAAATGTTGATCACACGGAACGAATAATATAAAAGCCCGCAGAAGGTCATTATTGGGGATTTAGTTCTAAGTAGACGTGAGGGGGGAACACCAAGAAAAGGGTGAGGGGAGGATGATTGTAAAATAATTATAGACGACCTGAAATAGGTTCGGCAGAGGATAACATCGTGGGCAGGACAAAGAAAACTTTCGAGTTTCTGACATAGAGAAGAAAACTTTCGAGTTTCTGCCATAGGGAATAAAACTTTAAAGTTTCTGACATAGAGAAGAAAACTTTCGAGTTCCTGACATAGAGAAGAAAACTTTCGAGTTTCTGACATAGAGAAGAAAACTTTCGAGTTTCTGACATAGAGAAGAAAACTTTCGAGTTTCTGCCATAGGGAAGAAAATTTTAGAGTTTCTGACAGAGAAGAAAACTTTAGAGTTTCTGACATAGAGAAGAAAACTTTCGAGTTTCTGCCATAGGGAAGAAAATTTTAGAGTTTCTGACAGAGAAGAAAACTTTAGAGTTTCTGACATAAAGAAGAAAACTTTAGAGTTCCTGACATAGAGATATGTTCCAAAACGAACAAGATAGATGTTAATGGTATTGACAATCATTATTTCTAACATAATTATGTGAAAGAAAATATAGTAAATCTCATACAAAAATCAGAAAGAATCCCTTGGCATATAAGGAATAAAATGTTAACACCCATGTTTTTTTTTTTTTTAAATAACGCTATCAATAGTTCGCCATTGCTGTTTTTCTTTCCAGATACATCGTGTGCACATTAACGGCTCTGTGAACACAGTAGCAGTCGAGTGTGATCGCTCTTGTCGATCTGTTCACTAGTTGCTGCATTACCGCGTTCATACAAACATTAGTAAACATTCCTACTGCATTATTTCCAAATCCCTCTATCGCGCCCTCTTTATTTCTGTCTGTCTCTCTCTTTCACTTAATAGTTCATAGTCGTTGGGATGTATTACAGCAAATAATTTATGTCTATCTATCTATCTATCTATCTATCTATCTATCTATCTATCTATCTATCTATCTATCTATCTATCTATCTATCTATCTATCTATCTATCTATCTATCTATCTATCTATCTATCTATCTATCTATCTATCTATCTATCTATCTATCTATCTATCTATCTATCTATCTATCTATCTATCTATCTATCTATCTATCTATCTATCTATCTATCTATCTATCTATCTATCTATCTATCTATCTATCTATCTATCTATCTATCTATCTATCTATCTATCTATCTATCTATCTATCTATCTATCTATCTCTATCTATCTATCTGTCTGTCTGTCTGTCTATATGTCTGTCTGTCTGTCTATCTATCTACCTACCTGTCTGTCTGTCTGTCTTTCTGTCTGTCTCTCTGTCTGTCTGTCTGTCTGTCTGTATGCCTGCATGTCTGTCTGTCTGCCTGCATGTCTGTCTGTCTATCTATCAATCTATCTATTTATCTGTCTGTCTGTCTATATATCTATCTATTGTACCTCTTTCTCTCTGTCTCAGATGCCAATGCAGCAATGCTAGTTATAGGGAGGCGTGTCCCGAGCTCTAGTTTAATCAGATGAATGTCTCCTATGTATTTCCTTATACTTATGTACAAACTGTTCTACCATTTCTCAGACTTGCCAGGGACGGTCTCCAGTCCGTTTTGTCTGTAACAAACCTTCTGATGTTTTCTTCCTTGTGGATACGTCCTCATCAATTTGGCCTGGCTACTACGACGATGTGAGGACGTTTCTGAAAATGTGATCGGTATGTTCAATGTTGGCCTGGGAGCAAATGACACCAGAGTGGGCATTGTGACGTACAGCACTACAGAACATCTGGAGTTTCAATTGAACACGTACGAGGTATGTGCTTTGTCAGTCACCAAAAGTAAAACTGAAAGAAGACGTTACTCTCGGTTGACTTGAAACTAATAATAGCATGTCTATTAGCAATCTGTAAATTCGAAGTACATTGATTTAGAGACGTATAAAATGTCGAAACTTATCACTTAGATGATATTGTATTGCAATTTATACCAGATTAGAGATAAGAAGATCGTAATTATCGTCATCAGTTTATGTACCTACATGCGTAGGTGATTTTGCCACTCCACAACATTCTATCATTACAGCTTCTATAAAATTCCGTTCTTGATTTCCAATCAACTCAATCTCTTAAAGTATCTGACACCTTTGCTCTCGTACTCTATGTCTCTCTCTCTCTCTCTCTCTCTCTCTCTCTCTCTCTCTCTTATCTTTTCTTCATTTTGATTCAGTTGTTACAATATGTTTCAGCTTTTGACTTCTTATTAAATTAATCCAACAAATAAATAGTTATTTTCCTGATATATAATCAAATGTTGCAGCACATAAAATCCAAAAACAATGCACTGTGTAAACCAGAAAGACCATAACAGAAAAGGAAAGCAACCAAGAGGGCCAGAGAAACATTCTTCGAGGGTCCGTTCAAGCTTGCTAAGAATCTGCTTGAACCACCTACTCGGATAGCCAGAGAGACGATCTACTTAAGTTTATGACAGGTCTGATGTGGCGGATCCAACCCGGCACCCCACTTAACGATATGTCTCCGACGCTATAAGAAGTAACAAATGTAGTCCATAGAGCCCGTTACAACTTAGCCCCCGGTCAAAACAGCGTTTTGTACCTGGTCTACAAAAGATGCCCAGAGCTACTGAAGCGACTACACCGGCTGCTCATGAGTCTCAGAGACTCACCTTGTACCTCATGAAAAACGGGTACATAGATACTGCTTTACAGAAGGGAGGAGTTCCTGGTGTTCCGGGATGCTTGGAGTACGCAACAATGAAATGCGAGGCAATACAGAGAGCAAAGACCAAGATGCTAAATCAAGACGTAATATGGTTGGATCTTGCCATATCAGTCCCACATCAGATGATTTGGCAGGCTCTCCGAATGTACCATGTACCCCAGAATGTAACTGCTATGCTCAAACTATATTTCACCGGTTCCACACTTCGTTTCTCCACCAAGGAATATACGACCGACTGGATAGAACTGCGATTCAACATTATGATGAGCTGTACAATTTCGCACACAATCTTCGTGATGATGGAAAGGAAAGGCAAGTAATAATGAAAGCAATAGAGGGAGTTGCAAAAGGACCTTGGAGATGGATACCACATGCCATCACTTATAGTATTCATTAATGACACTACAGTTCTAAGAGAGCTACGTTTGGAGGATGCTCCAACGCCAAGACAAGCTCATCGCGTGGTGCCGAATGAGCTTCAAACCTCACGTAAGTAAGTCACGGAGTCTTTCCATCAGACGAGTGTAGACCGAGGAAGTCACGGAGTCTTTCCATCAGACGAGTGTAGACCGAGGAAGTCACGGAGTCTTTCCATCAGACGAGTGTAGACCGAGGAAGTCACGGAACCTTTCCATCAGACGAGTGTAGACCGAGGAAGTCACGGAACCTTTCCATCAGACGAGTGTAGACCGAGGAAGTCACAGAGCCTTTCAATCAGACGAGTGTAGACCGAGGAAGTCACGGAACCTTTCCATCAGACGAGTGTAGACCGAGGAAGTCACGGAACCTTTCCATCAGACGAGTGTAGACCGAGGAAGTCACAGAGCCTTTCCATCAGACGAGTGTAGACCGAGGAAGTCACGGAACCTTTCCATCAGACGAGTGTAGACCGAGGAAGTCACGGAACCTTTCCATCAGACGAGTGTAGACCGAGGAAGTCACAGAGCCTTTCCATCAGACGAGTGTAGACCGAGGAAGTCACGGAACCTTTCCATCAGAGGAGTGTAGACCGAGGAAGTCACGGAACCTTTCCATCAGACGAGTGTAGACCGAGGAAGCCACATAACCTTTCCATCAGACGAGTGTAGACCGAGGAAGTCACGGAACCTTTCCATCAGACGAGTGTAGACCGAGGAAGTCACGGAACCTTTCCATCAGACGAGTGTAGACCGAGGAAGTCACGGAACCTTTCCATCAGACGAGTGTAGACCGAGGAAGTCACGGAACCTTTCCATCAGACGAGTGTAGACCGAGGAAGTCACGGAACCTTTCCATCAGACGAGTGTAGACCGAGGAAGTCACGGAACCTTTCCATCAGACGAGTGAAGACCGAGGAAGTCACATAACCTTTCCATCAGACGAGTGTAGACCGAGGAAGTCACGGAGTCTTTCCATCAGACGAGTGTAGACCGAGGAAGTCACGGAGTCTTTCCATAAGACGAGTGAAGACCGAGGAAGTCACGGAGTCTTTCCATCAGACGAGTGAAGACCGAGGAAGTCACGGAGTCTTTCCATCAAACGAGTGAAGACCGAGGAAGTCACGGAGTCTTTCCATCAGACGAGTGAAGACCGAGGATGTCACGGAGTCTTTCCATCAGACGAGTGTAAACCGAGGAAGTCAATTCAAAGTAGTGAACCAGAAGATCCAAATCGTCAGCGGGGAGCCAATAAAGATTCTAGGCAGGATGTATAACGTCTCATTGAAGAACACGAAGGCTGTCCTGAGAATAAGAGAGATTACAGACAGAGGGCTTCAGATCATTAACCGGAACAGACTTTTAGGAAAGTTCAAAATCTGGTGCCTCCAATTCATGTTAATATCTAAACTGCAATGATCTCTTTTGATATCAAATAAAAAATCAGCTCAAGTGCGATGGAAGCGATGGCGAACAAGATTAGCAAGTACACGCAAAAATGGCTGGGAGTACCATCAGGACTGATGGATGTAGCTCTGTACTGCAAGAAAGCTAAGTTGGTCCTCCCGTTCAAGTCAGCCCTAAAAGAATGCAAAGCCGAGGAGGTCAGACTAGCAGTATACTACAAAGCTGATCAGACGAAGCAGTCCGGACAGTGGAACCCACATTGAAGACCGGTCGAAAATGACAGGCGTGTGCAGCAGTAAACGAAGGATGTGAAAGTCTCCAACTGAAGGAGAAAGTGATGGGCTACACGCAGACCAACAGGCGTGAATTTCGTCACGGAGGCATGCAATAGTGGTTAAAAGCATCAAACAGACAACAAATGGACATGGTTTGTTCGGTTTATCAGAGACGCTGAGGAGAATAAACGTGTGCGCAATGCAGTTCAACAGGTGCAGCAAGGCCAATGGACCACATGGGATGAGAAGTTGCAGAGGACGATACCATGGAATGACATATGGCACATGGCACCACTGCGGCTCATCTACATAATAAGATCTTTGTACAACCTTCTACCATCAGCTTACAACCTTCTACCATCAGCTTACAACCTTCTACCATCAGCTTACAACTTTCTACCATCAGATTACAACCTTCTATCATCAGCTTACAACCTTCTACCATCAGCTTACAACCTTCTACCATCAGCTTTAAACCTTCTACCATCAGCTTACAACCTTCTACCATCAGCTTTCAACCTTCTACCATCAACTTACAACCTTCTACCATCAACTTACAACCTTCTACCATCACTTTACAACCTTCTACCATCAGCTTACAACCTTCTACCATCAGCTTACAACCTACTACCATCAGCTTACAACCTTCTACCATCAACTTACAACCTTCTACCATCAACTTACAACCTTCTATCATCAGCTTACAACCTTCTACCATCAGCTTACAACCTTCTATCATCAGCTTATAACCTTCTACAATCAACTTACAACCTTCTACCATCAGCTTACAACCTTCTACCATCAGCTTACAACCTTCTATCATCAGCTTACAACTTTCTATCATCAACTTACAACCTTCTACCATCAGCTTACAACCTTCTACCATCAGCTTACAACCTTCTACCATCAGCTTACAACCTTCTACCATCAACTTACAACCTTCTACCATCAGCTTACAACCTTCTACCATCAGCTTACAACCTTGTAAAGTTGGTAAAGACAGTTGACAATCGATGTCCTCTCTGTAGTGGAAGACAGACGGTGGAGCATGTTTTTTTCCTCATACAAGACGGCGCTAAGCCAAAGTGATACAAGTGACGACACAACAAAGTGCTGCATGAACTGGCTGCCGTTGTGGACGGGGCACGAATAAAGGCCAACACTAAAGTTCGACTATCCACAACGAGCAGCTTTTTCTAGAGAGCTGGACAGGACGCACCCCCAAGAAAAACAGCTGGAACGACTCAACGATCCTCGACATAGTAAATGACTGGGAGATGGTTATTGACTTCCCAGGGCAAGGCAAGTACTCAGAGTGCATTAAAAGATCTAAAATGCGTCCGAACATTGCACTTTACACATCAAATATGAACCACGTCATCTTAATAAAACTGTGTGTCCACACTGTGCCATTCGAATCCAGTATAGAGGAGCAGCATGAATTTAAACAAGCCACATATACCACGATGAGGACATCAATGTGCTGTGTTAAAGCTAAGACAAGTAGTATTCGACCGGGTATGGTCCGCAGATTCGTCCAGAAGAGTTGTATAGAATAAGGGTAGTTATTTTAGGTTAAGTGTATTGTAAGCTTTAGAGTTCAATGCAGCAGGAGGTCGACATCCACCTTCCTTGAAGTGTGAAGAAGCTAAAGGGGCGAAACACTTGCTCAACGGGTCTTTTTCTGAAGATCAGACTGCCTTCTTGTGTGAGACTCTGTATAAATAATTTCATATTACAATAATGTCAAAGCAAAATGCAAATTGTAATAATGTAAACTTAGATAAATGTAGACTTATGCCAGTATGTTGATAAGTGACCTGTAAACAACACTAACGGAGTTCTGTTCTTTACGACTGAAACACAAAATAAATTATAACATTTCTTTCTAGAAAATTGATACCTTTTATTGACTATGAAGTGCTATTTCTTTTCATAACATTGAATTTTAACCAAGGCAAAATGTATTTTTGTGGCCTTTTAAGAACCAAATTAATTATAATAACGTTCTACAGGATTGCCCTCAGTACACAGTATTGAGAAGAGCAATGTGGTCCACACCCACCTCCCTGGAAGAGAAACTATATGGGGCAATCGATTCACTTAAACAGACAGCTGACTTCATGAGAGAGTCTGGAATCCTACTTTGATTGAGTCTTGATCGCAGAGAGAAAGAGAGAGAATTATAATAACTGTACTCAAGTCTTTGAAGAATTACATTAGTTATAATATTTATTTTCTAGAAATGATAGAAGAATTACATTAGCTATATCTTTTGTATTCCAGACTGTTCAACAGGTGCAGAATGCAGTCGATTCTATCACATTTCACACAGGCGATACACACACCCATTTAGCTCTAGAGTTTGCTTCAGCAGTTTTCTCAAACAAATTGCACGGTTCTCGAAATGACGTCACCAAGATTGCTGTGATACTCACCGATGGAGAATCGAAATATCCAGAAAAAACTGCAACCGCTGCGAGAACTCTCAAAGCAAATGGTGAGAATCATAAATGACTGTGTTAACAGAAACTTAGATTTTTAAAAAAGTTGATTACTGTGAAACAGAATACCAACAAGGAATGAAAAACATATAATGCCTATGGTTGTTTACGTGCTTAACAGGATCTGGGCTGAAAGCGATCAGCAACTAATAGCTGACTGCTTAAGTTACGATCAGTGAACTGAAACTGTGTGTGATCTTACTCCAGTTTCAATTGGCTGTTCTATTAACAGGTTAAATAAGTGGCAGAAGAAGGAAGGCAACCAGGTACCCAAAAAATGACTTGTTGAGATCGGATATCTGGATTGAAAGGCGCAAATATCAGTTTACTGTAAATCATAATCTAAAGGAAATGTCTGTCAGGTCAGGTAATTTTACCTGCTACTGTATGCAGTAAACAGTACAACCTGTGGCTGCCCTGCTGCCTTGCAGGTAAGCTCGGGAGAGTAAAAGGCTAAGGGAGGGTACCCCGAAGTAAAACAACCCCACTGCCTTGTGGGTGAGACTTTTTAGTCAAAGGCTAGCGGAGCCAACCGTAAACAAACCGACGGAAGGCAACAGAAAACCACTGTCGTAACTTCTTTGTACAATCATGAATCGCCACAATAATAGAAATACGCTCATATAAAGTTCCCTTAAAGGCGGACGTTAATAGAAGCAGTCTGTCAACACACATAATAAACTTTAAATAAGATTTATCAAAATTGATATAATTTAACAGATATTAAAGTATAGTAAACGTGTCAGAAATCCGCTGTGTAATCTCCATGTGACACGACTAGCTGAGAGGAGAGACGTGTATTCTGCTTTGACGAAAACGGTCAGGAAAAAAGCTCTATGTTTGTGCGCGCGCATGCCTGCATGTGTTCTGATAGGTTGGGGGAGGTGTTAGTATTAAAACAAATAGTAAAAGAGAACAGTTGAAGTCTATATTGGGAAATATCAGAATAAAAATATATGCTTAAAAAAGAAAGCTCTTACTTTTCTTGCCTACTTCTTGTGCCATTCACACTCGGGGAAAAGTCTAGTTTACGTCTTTAGCTCTTCTGATGGACTGCCCTGCTGTTATGTTTCATGGTGACTGATTTCCTTCCATTATCTGGTTTATTGTGGTCCCTTATATCTAATATTCCCTTGGCTATTGCTGCTAAGTCGTTGCGTCACATTTAGTTCTTTCTGTCGTATCAAGTAGCCAAACAATTTAATCCAATGTATTTTTATGTATTTAATTGCGGGTATTATTGCAAATGGAGCCGCGATAGTTCAGTGGTTAGTGAACTGGAATGCAAAGGACAAGAGGTAGGGTTCGATCCCAACTGACGGCTTCCTGGTTCACCCAGCCTTTAATTGGTACCGGATTTTTTTCTGGGAAAGTAAAGCAGTACGCTCGTAATACCGACCACATTACCCCAAAAATCATGTGCCGAAGGTCTGTAAAATTTATGGTCACTAACACCATATTCGCTATACTCCACTTGACGTGACGGGGCTCTTTACTTTACTACTCATTATTGCAGATAATGATGTATTTTAATCGCCTTTCTTATTTGGAATTGCCATCGATATCAAAGAGCAGAAATGCTATACAGGTGACAAGGGCATTGAATGGACACTAGGATCTCAATTGGAAGACCTTTATTTTGCGGATGACATAGCTTTTATCAGTAGCAATGTGAACATGATGCAAGAAAAATCAAATGCCTTGTCATCAATGGCTAGGAAAATAGAATTTGAGATTCACAAAGAAAAGACTAAAGTAATGAAAATCAAATTCACCCAGAAGAAAACGCATGCATGGAAGAGAAATCAGTGGGATAAGCAGACCACTTTCTACCTTTGAAACAACATTGATCAAATAGGAGACACAATGAAAGAAATTAGAATCAGAATAGCGAAGGCAACAATGATTTTCGAAAACTTTGATAAATGTGGAAATCAAAATTTCTAACTGAATTACAAATTGCTAACAAAACTACCAGAAAAGCTGGAAAACAACTGATGAAATAGAAAATAAACTGGATACATTTGAAAACAAATGCCCGAGAAAAACACATCGTTTTTCATGGCATGAATTCAAGACTAGTACAGAAATAAGAGAAATGACAAAGAAGCATCCAAACATATCATGTATAATCAAGAGAAGTAGCTACCTATATGTTGACCATGTGATGAGAGGAGACAAAATAGAGAATCCTAAAGCAAGCCCTCAAATGAGAATCACAGAGTAAAAGAAACAGAAGTTGAATTAGAGAAACTCTAAAAATAACATTGAGGCGAGAGGCAACAAAAGCAAGCATAAGATCACTTGCCGAGATGAAAAAGCTCACCTAAAACAGGGACTTCTTGCGAGATATACAATGCGGGTCCTGTGCAAGGTCTCACCCTTGAAAACAAAGATAGTTGGACACAGAGAGTTTAAAAGTCTAAATTTTCTGCTCTGTGTCGACTTCAGCTCGAAAGAAAATAGACAGACAGACAGACTGACTAATAGACAGACAGATGGATGGACGGGTTGATGGATGGATGGATGGATGGATGGATGGATGGATGATGGATTGATGGATGGATGGAAGGATGAGTGGGTTGGTGAGTTGGTGGATGGATGAATGGATGGATGAATGGATGGATGAATGGATGGATGAATGGATGGATGAATGGATGGATGGATGCAGGGATGGATAGGTGGATGCAGGGATGGACGGATGGATGGATTATTATTATATAAAATAATGTCTTGCCAAGAGAAGAAGCAATCTCAATGCAGGCTCTCAAATGTGAACAAGAAGGTAAAAGAGAAAGTGGTCGACCTATACAAATACTAAAAGAGCCATGAGGAGTGAAGCAACAACAGCAGGCATCAACTCCCTTGCTGAGGTTGAGAGGTTCGATCAGAACAGGGACGTGTTGCGAAATCCAACACGGGTCCTGTGAAAGGTTTCATGCAAGATAGCAAAATTTAGGGATTTGACAACAAATATACTTGTCTTGTCCAGGTCTTTGACAACACACTTACTTGTCTTGTCCAAGTCTTTGACAACAAATATACTTGTCTTGCCCAGGTCTTTGACAACAGTCATACTTGTCTTGCCAGGTCTTTAACAACACATACTTGTCTTATCCAGGTCTTTAACAACACACTTACTTGTCTTATCCAGGTCTTTAACAACACACTTACTTGTCTTATCCAAGTCTTTAACAACACACTTACTTGTCTTGCCCAGGTCTTTGACAACAATCATACTTATCTTATCCAGGTCTTTAACAACACACTTACTTGTCTTATCCAGGTCTTTAACAACACACTTACTTGTCTTATCCAGGTCTTTAACAACACACTTACTTGTCTTGTCCAGGTCTTTGACAACACGCTTACTTGTCTTGTCCAGGTCTTTGACAAACCGCTTACTTGTCTTGTCCAGGTCTTTAACAACACACTCACTTGTCTTATCCAGGTCTTTGACAACACGCTTACTTGTAACATGCCTGTTTAACATCAAGTCCTGGTAATCCATGCTACTCCACTACATTCAAGTACACTCTAGACTCTTAAGGTACAAACAACTCTTTGCTTCTGTCTTGTGAAATTAGTTTCTGATCAAGAAATGTGTTTTTTCCCAGGTGTTATAGTTTTTGTTATTGGAGTGGGTACAGAACTGGATAAAAATGAGCTTCACAACATGGCAACACCACCAGCACATAGAAATGTTTTCAATGTCTCTGACATCAACGCTTTGAACAAAATTCAAACAGCATTAGCGCAGGCTTGCTGCCGAGGTAAGTATTAGCTGCGACATTTTGCGAAGTAAGCTGATGATTTGATAGTAAGATAGATATGAACTATCAGTTTCTGTTCGTGGAATATAATTTTTTTTACGATAATATATTAAAATTATTTCAGAGCCATCAAAAAATGAGCATTGTTGTTGTATAGCACAACATTGTATAGATTAATCAAACTAATCTTGATATTTATTATTCTGATGTCTTGTCATACATACTTCATGCTAGTTGATAACTATACAATTTCCTTTATGGGTCTATCTGGACATGACCATCCTAGTAGTTATCGATTCCAGAGATAAAGTAAGCATGGATTCAATTCCAGCTGAGGTATTCATGTCCACTACAAGTGTTGGAGGACGGTAAGAACCACATGGAAGAGAGTGCAAACCCACCTTCAGATATGCCTGATGAAGGTCTTCCTGCTGAATGTAATCATCTAATATTTGCACCAATTTCACATTATCACACATATGTCTCCTCTACTGTCCAACAAGGAAACAACCATAGGGGAAAAAGATCACTTTTGATACGATCCATGTATCATTGCTGTGCCATGCCAGGCATCAACTGCAGACTCAAGAACAATATTAAAAATAAGCACCATCAATTTGGCATTTGTTGTAAGCATGGCAGAAATAAGGATAAGAAGTTTGATCAGAAGTAAAAAGAATAAATAAAAGAAGAAGCAGGATAAAAAGAAGTATTATTTCCCCGCTATCTGTTACATAAAGAAACAACAGAACACGTGATAGGACAGAACAGAATATGAAACATTGTGTTTATCAACAGTCGCTACTAAAACACCTGAACAAATTTCCGACCACGAAAAATAATATTTATTGATAGAATACTATTTACACAATTCAAGGGAAGATAGCAAAAAAGCATAAACTATATTTCATTTATCTCCCCTGAGGACTAAAATGCAAACGAGAAAGGAAAGGGGGAAGAATCAGATGCATTTCTCTTTCAAACTTTACAAGAGCAATGGGTGTCTCCTACCAGTGTCGGATTATCTAGCGTCTTTTAGTGCCCCAATGACAACAGGTCAAAATAATATTGATTTGATCTTGAACGGAATATTACAATCAAAATTGCTTTAAAGTTATTATCTAGTAGATACCTCGACAAAAGCGAAACATCCCAGGTTCTGTATTAACCATTGTCTCTCGGTCAAATAAAAGTTGATCCACGCGGTCACATTGACTTTATTTATTGGTCTCGGTTTGAAAGTCTATTCCCAAAAGTATGATATAGTTATGTTACTATTTATATTATCCAATGAAGAGCTGGTATCTTTTTAGATTTCAACAAAAAAATTTACACACACACTCACACTACACTCACACAATTTAAAAAAACTGAAGTGTAAAGGTTGTGTTAGTTTATTAGAATTATATATTTTTTTTAATGTTTGTTTAAAAAAACTGTATAATGTTATTCAATAACATTTAATATTTTAAAATGTTGTTTTTAATAACGTTAATTAATAACTGCCAAAGTATGTTTCATGTAATAAAAATAATTACTTTGATTTATTAAAGAAAAAAAAAGCTATTCGCTGGTAACATTATTACGGGATAATCTGCGGGATCACGATTTCGACTGTCTCTAACTTTCTATGTGTGGGCCTCCATATATTTTAAACTGGAAAAGTCTGCATCAAAAAAAAAAAAAAAGCTTTCATCAACTTATTTTGTTGATAAATTTACTTTCAGTTTCGACTCCGGGAGAGCTCCTAACTCAGACAAACCTGGTGCTCCCATAGCAACAGAAACAACAGGAGATAGACCAGACTGTTTAGAAGAACCACTTCCTTCAACTGGTAAAAATTCTTGATTTCATAAATAAACTGGAACAATAAGGAAAATAAATAGTATATATGGGAAATAAACAGTAAAATAAAGGCATTAACTAAATGTTTGTTATCAAACATTGTATATTCAATATGAGGCTATCATAAAGTCAAAAATATAAATTAATTGACCTTTATTAATTGACCACATTAATTTACACCTTCTTCCACATTTCAGCACCCTATGGAGCATAGGTCTTCAACAAACATTTTCAGCTCTCTATTGAGCATAGGTCTTCAACAAACACGTTCTGCTCGTGGTGGAGCATAGGTCATCAACAAACACTTTCCAGGCTGTTCTGTTTGTTGTCATTCTTTTAAGATCATTCCATGTCTTCCCCTCCATCTGTCATCTCCAATAATATTTTGGTCTTTCTCTTTGTCTTTTTCCTTGGGGATTCAAAAAGGGGTCTGTTTGTAATACACTCAGTTGGTTTCCACAGTGTGTGCTATCCAGTGCCATCGTCTTCGATGTATCTCTTTATCCGCTGGTATATGACTGGTACTTTTCCATAATTCTATGTTAGTGATTTTGGTATGCCATTTCCATTCCTTTATTCTGCGTAAGCATCCAATCAGTTAAGGTCTGCATCTTCATGATTGTCATTTTTGTTGCTCTCCATGTTTCACAGCCATATATTATATTAGGACCGCCTTAACATTTGAGTTGAAAATGTTTATTTTTGTATTAAACGTAATTTCTTTGGACTTCCATGTTTTCCAGTGCAACGAATGCTCCTCTTGCTTTTGATATCCTTATTTGGTATCATTCTCTGTTACTTCCCCTTGTTCTATATTAATTTATATAAATGTAAATTAATTACTTTGCATTGAAAAGGAACATTCAAATTTAGACTTTACGAATTAAATAAGCATTACAATAAATAAACGACTAATAAAGATACATAGATGGACATCGCAAAATAAATATCTATAAACATATATTAAGAAATAATGATTAGTAATGAGATGTTAATAAATAAACATTCTAGTTAAATGAACAAATGCTATGGTGATGCTTTTTTGTTCTTTACTTGTCAAGCAGTATATGAGCGCGGATGAACATGGAGTGCAATGACATTCTTAATGCCCTTAGATACGCTGAAAAAAGACCCCCTAGAGAAAAAAAATGAAAAGAAAAAGACTGATTCAGCAACCATGAACAGAGACACGAATATCTTGCCAAGATCTCCAGAACAGAGCGCAAATGAGGAAGTCTTTGAAGGCTTGTAGACAAGCACAATAACAGTGTAGTTATGTAGTTAGTCGCAACACATTGAAGGACATCTCCTTCTTCTTTCTCTTCATCAATATCCCATATCCTTTGGGTTATTTGGGACACAGCTGACAAAGTTCATAAGTTTACTCTTGATCTCTATCTTCAATCATTCTTTGGGGTTTTGCGAAGTTGAACTACTTCATCTTCCTCCTTTCACATTTCTTTGAGGGTGTTCTTTGGTAGAACAGATGATTGAGATACGTTGCCAAACCATTCAATTTTTGCTTATCTTAACAATAGCCAAAAGATCATCATGTACTTACGTTGCTTATTGTATCCTTTCAGGAACTTTTTTTTTTCATTCGTGACACGATCTATGTAAGAGTCGCCTAAAATCTCCAGATAACATATGTTCTCCACAGCTTGTACTTTGTTCTGTAGCTCTGCTGTAAGGGTCCACATTTTGCAAGCGTATAGAAAAAATAATAAAACAAGGAAGTGCAAAAGCCTGATTTTAAAGCGAATAGTAATAATGATCTTATATTTTCCATATAGGCTTTAGCCTTGCATGGGCTACTGTAGTTTGAGCTAATATTTCGGGTTTCAAAACTTTATCACTGACAACTAGGTGTTTAAATGGGGCAACTGTTTTTATTTCTTGTCCATTAATTTTTGCAGCAATGCCAGCTGTCATCAGGTGTTAGTTTTTGTTCTTCTAGCACTTATCTCCCTGCCAAATACAACACATGTATCATCTATTCGTTGTATCAGGTGTTAGTTTTTGTTCTTCTAGCACTTATCTCCCTGCCAAATACAACACATGTATCATCTATTCGTTGTATCAGGTGTTAGTTTTTGTTCTTCTAGCACTTATCTCCCTGCCAAATACAACACATGTATCATCTATTCGTTGTATCAGGTGTTAGTTTTTGTTCTTCTAGCACTTATCTCCCTGCCAAATACAACACATGTATCATCTATTCGTTGTATCAGGTGTTAGTTTTTGTTCTTCTAGCACTTATCTCCCTGCCAAATACAACACATGTATCATCTATTCGTTGTGTCAGGTGTTAGTTTTTGTTCAGTTCATGAAGTTCAATTTCAAGTAACTTAAACCGTCGGTGTCATTACAAACTGGGCGGTTATGAACATTTCTATCTCCAATACTGACAGAACTCTCATGTTCTTCTAAAGCATATGTCATGATTCTCCAAGGAGACGTTGAATACAGTAGCTGAGAGTAAGGACACTTGACAAATTCCATATGTTGTTCTGAACCATTCCCTGTGGGTTTCCGTTGATAATTACTGTGCTTGTAACATTGTGGTATAGATGGTCTATACATCGAGCTATGTTAGCATCAAAGATGTACATCCTCATTGCCCCACAGAGAGTAGCATGCCAAGCTCTATCCATTTGTGTGTGTCTTTGAACACATGATAAAGATGTTGCTGGTGTTGAGGGTATTTCTCGTCGAGATTTCTAAGACTGAGTCTCTGAAATGCTGTACTTCGACAAGCACGATAAGCGTGTTTGTTCCTCGGCAATATTTCCTAATTGTGGTTTTAATCGGTTAAGTATGCTTTTTAATATTTCTTTACTTGGATAGCTGATATTAGCTCTGTAGTTGTAACAATGGTGCAGACTTCCTTATTTTGATATAGCAATGATTACAGTCTGGTTATATGGTGATGGTCACTCTCGTGTCTGTCACACCTTAACGCAGATAACAGTGAGTGCATTGATCAGGGCTTCTCTCCCGCCTGAACTAGTTCAGATGGAATGTTATCCACGCCAGGAGATTTTCCTCGTTTCAGGTGTTTCACAACTCCTTCAACTTCATCGCAATGTAGTGTAGATCACATTTACTTCTCCTACATGCTATGAGCATCGTAGTATGGGTATATCTCCATTACTTTCGGGTTAGACAGTTAAGGCGTGGGTCCATCCATCGATTATCTCACGTGCTTCAGTGAAACATGTTCCTGATTTTTCGAGTTTTGTCGTGGATATATTTTGTCGAACCGTGGTTAAGTCGTTAACCATTTTATGCACTTTTTAAAAACGTTCATATTTGCATATGCTATGTTATATTTCTTTACAATTACTGCTCTATTCATTTCTTTGCTTTTCTCATACTGATTTGAATGTTGCCGTCTCTGCATTTTTGGTTGCTTTCTGGTGTGTTTTTCTTATGCTTTAATTTTCTTCTACGATCACGGTGTTTTAATGATGTTCTGTGTCTTCCAAGTTTTCTTTATACTTTTATGTTTGCCTAGAATTTCTTTGTACGTGCCCGTTATAGATGATTTGAGTGTCAGGCGATTCAACATCTGCATTATCATCTTCAAATATAGTGAGAGGTGCAAAATTCCCTCCTATCATGCCTTATAAGGTATCGTTCACGTCAGAATCTTTAAGTTTCTTGATGTCAAACATGTCTTATTTGTTTCGGTTTATTTATTATTTGCTTCTTTTCAAATGGAAATGGTAAGTAATCATAACCAACTCATGGTCGATTCGAATGTCTGCTCCTAGAAAACTGTTCACTTTGGCCTGAATTTATTTCCGATTGAAAGTCAACAAGATGTTGTCTGGTTGTGCTTCCAATCTGGACTGTGTCACATCTATAATCGTAAGAGTTTTTGTTTTTAATATGTATTATCTATTATCAGATCGCTATATACGGCAAATTCCAAAAGTCATAGTCCTCTTTCATTTGTGCTGTTGTTGCAGAGTGGCCTATAATTTTTAGGCCAACGTTTCTGTGAGTCTTTTCCAACTTTAGCATTCCAGTCTCTTTGGACAACAATATATCTCTTTTTAATATTTCAGTGACTGCCTACATGTGATCATTAAAATTCATCTACGCGTATTTCATTGTTTCCTATTGTAGGCTCATACACTTGAATTGCTGTGATATTGAATGATTTAGCCTCCAGACAGTTATCCTGGTAGAAGGTAGAAACTGGGCGACATGCTAACACTGTAACTATCATTTTTCATGTACAAGAAAGACGATACCTTATTCATTGTTGTAATAATATCCACTGAAGTGTAACTTGTGGCCTTCATCTATTGTTATTTTACTGTGTTTCTCACTTAATTTTTATATTCAAGTTATATCTATCCATTTCATGCGTCAGTTCTTTCAACTTTCCTACTTGCCAAATCGTTCTGACATTCCATGTTCATATTATTATTTTGGTCATTATTCTTATTTATTTTGTGTTATTTTCCCAGTTCTCTTGTTAACTCGAACTGTAACCGATTCGGTGTGGAATCAGAGGTTGTCATTTGTGTCTAACAGGCTAACCTGGCGGGGACCAACACTCTCCAGGCTAACCTGGCGGGGCCCAAAACTCTCCAGGCTAACCTGGCGGGGCCCAACACTCTCCAGGCCAACCTGGCGGGACCCAACACTCTCCAGGCTAACCTGGCGGGGCCCAACACTCTCCAGGCTAACCTGGCGGGGCACAACACTCTCCAGGCTAACCTGGCGGGGCCCAACACTCTCCAGGCTAACCTGGCGGGGCCCAACACTCTCCAGGCTAACCTGGCGGGGCACAACACTCTCCAGGCTAACCTGGCGGGGCCCAACACTCTCTAGACTAACCTGGCGGGGCCCAACACTCTCCAGGCTAACCTGGCGGGGCCCAACACTCTCTAGACTAACCTGGCGGGGCCCAACACTCTCTAGACTAACCTGGCGGGGCCCAACACTCTCCAGGCTAACCTAGCGGGGCCCAAAACTCTCCAGGCTAACCTGGCGGGGCCCAACACTCTCCAGGCTAACCTGGCGGGGCCCAACACTCTCTAGACTAACCTAACACTCTCCAGTACGGCAGTGACTATACTAGTCGGTGGTCTCACCCAGAGTCTTACTTGGGAGGAGATCTATTCTAAGCTCTTGTGGATTTCTCCAATGAGCAATGAGAATGGCCTGTCGACTAAACACACTCAGTAGTATATGACTTCACCGGAGCCTTGATATATTTCAATAGCTTGGCAAAATAAATAGAAGTTCTGTCTCAGTTTTGCTTCTGTTTATGTTGTTCATATTCCAGTAGCAGACTGACTTTCGTGTCTCATTTTCTCTCTGCTATACATTGGTGCCTGATATTCACCGTGCTAGGCTAGACTTTGGTGCATCACGTTCTCTGGAACAAACTAGCAGTCTGAGTCAAGAGCTATTCAAGAGGTGCTATTAAGATACAAGTGCACAGTAGTAACTCACTTGATGGAACTGCTTAGGTCAATTACCTGAAAATATTCAGTATCAATTACAAGAACCGTCATGCTGTAGACTCTAAGATAAAGCGAAATCGAGGCAGACCTATGACAACCTGGGGAGAATAGTGAACACAGAAAAGGATAGTTTAAGCCAGTCTTAGAACATCCTGTGAAAGATGATCATGGACTGTGAAAATTTCAGAAATTGTATTGCCTTATTATGTGATGCGTGTGCCACTTAATGCTCTATTGGTTCATGAAATAAAAGAAAGGGACAACTAAATGAAAGATTATGAAAACATCAAACATCAATTTTTAAAAGAAAGACAGCAGGTCTTATGGTAAGTTATAATAAATTTGTACTGACTCCTTCTTTAATACCATGATGTCCCATTTCTGCCTCATATGTAGGTTGTAATAGATACTCCAGTTCACCTCTAAATAGTGTTAGTCTACTAAAGTCTTTGTCTGCCTCTGCCTCTTTTGCATTCTTTTTTTTTTATCTTCCAGGTTGTCTTACACTAAGTTATTGTGTCATTTTATGTCCAAAGAATGGTACTTGTCTTGTTTGAATTGTCTTCAATAGTTCCTTTTCAGCTGTTTCAAAATGTCAATGTTAATTTTCTTTTCAGTCCATCCATTTATTACATTTCTTCTATAAATCCATATAACAGGCGTCTGTTTCTTTTTGTTGTTATATAATATCCTTTAGAGAATGTTGGAGGATAATAGTTTTTGGTTGATATTTACATCATTGAATGATAATTGAAACAGAAAGGCCTAGAAATAACTCAACAATTTTACTCGGAGTATTTATAATTGCCTGTTTCAGAATGTGAAGGAAAGACAGCAGATATCTACTTGTTACTTGATGCTTCTACATCAGTGTCGACAGACAATTTCCAAGAACAAGTTCTAACATTTGTCAGGGACTTTGTTTCTTTATTCGAAATATCTCCCTTCCACACACGAATCGGCCTCGTCACTTTTAGCGATAGAGTAAGTATTTATAAAGCTTTTTCAGTGTACTTTTTTATATTGAAAATATATTTGAATCGCAGTGAGGTACTAAAATGTGTATGTAAATAACATACTTTTACATATATAATAATATAACATAAAAGTCTATTTTAGTCATATGATTGTGATATATTCGATTGTTTCACATACTTTCGGGCTCAGAATGCAGCAGGGGGCTGACACATGGGATTCCGATACATAGGAGCCTCCCACACCTCCTCACTAGACAGACAGTTAAGCTAGAAGCAAAAGGACCAAAAACCATTTTCGATTAGAGAACAATTTCTGACGATCAGATTATCTCCTCTTGCAAAGCCTTATACATATTTAGGCTTATATATATATATATACATACATATAGACAGAAAAAGAGACGTCCAAACATGGACGAATAAAGAGGAACGTTTGTTGTATTCAGAAAATTATACATTTATTTCCACTAATTAGATTTTTCTTGCTCTTCTATTTTTTCTGTTATTTAGTTAAATTTAATAATTTTATAAAGGAATTTGTAAACCAAGAGCAAAAATGGTGAGAAATAATAATCAACAAGTCTCCACATGAAACCAAGAAACTCACATCAACATAAGGGTGGTTCAAGCAAATATCCTAGACTGGAACCTTTTTTTTTTTTTTTTTTGGTTTGCAATAGTTGATCGTCTAAAATCTCGAGGTGGAAGACCACAAATGACATGGTTCCGTAAAGCCTGCGGTGGAACGAGGTAACAATCACTAGCAACATACAAGTGGACCCGGATAAAAACTTCTATATAATACCCTGATATGATTTTTTTTTTGGGTAATAAAAGCAATTATAAGTCGCTCTTCCCACTGAAACAGATCTGTGGATTTGCTATCAACTTGACTCTCGTCACTATTTGATCGTCTGTCCAGTATTTGAGATGGCTGTTGTGGCTACCAAACAGTACTGTTTTTTCTTCATTAGCTATGTTACCTGTATCAGTAGGTGTGATATGTAGGGAATCCTTGGCTTGCTGTCTATAGCTGTTTTACATTATGTTTTTGGGTAATTTCACGATTCTCCGCTAGTCCATTATGTCCATTTTAACATGCGGAGATCATTGTCCACGTCACACTATGTGACAGAAATGTTTTAATACGAAATGTAACATCAGATTATCTAGTCACAGCTCGTCACCTCTGGGATATCGGTGAGGGAGTAGAGACGGAGTTATGCGCCAGTAGAAGTTATAAGGCTGTGTACATTAACCAAAGTTGTGTTAAAATAATATAGCACCTTTATTTTTCCTTAGATGTTTCAAGATATATAAACTATCACATACCTCATCAAGATATAGTTCAGCTCTCTTAAAATACTTGTGGTGATTCTTGTATCAATCCAGGATATTTGGAGAATTCTTTTGTAGCATTTCTTCTTAATTAAGCAAATGTTTGGGTACTTGTCTGAATTAGTATCAAGATCTCGTGTATGTAGTTGCATTTGAAATAGAAACGGTCCTGATTAGTTGACATCTGCTGCTATGTTTCCTAGTTTTTTTCTAATATTCCATCAATTCATCATCTTCTGCGTGGTCGGCACTTGAGTCTGGTGTTCTCGTAACGTTTACTATAGGCTCATTGTCTTGTGTTTTTGTCTTTCTGTTTCATCACTTAGCCAAAAAAAAATTGTATCTGTTCTTTATATATATATATATATATATATATATATATATATATATATATATATATATATATATATATATATATATATATTCTTTGCGAGAACTATCCTTAGCTTTTTTCTCAGGTCTTAATTTCTGTTCTTATCTCTCAGGTTGTTTCGTGTCATTCGTCGACACATATCTCATTTCGGTAGTGGTTATTTTACTTATTATTCTTGAGTCTAGCGTTTATGTTTAACATTAACAGCAGCAATACGTTGGAATGAAGATTGTATTGTAGAGTGACTGTTTTGCCAATGGTGTTATATCTTAATTGGTTAATTGTCTGCCATCTATTGTTAAGTTGATATTATGTTTCTCTTTTGCGATATTCATGACTTTTGTTTTGTTGATATTGAGTTTCATCTTGTACTGAGTGCTATTAAGTATATTTAAATCTTCTTGCAGGTCTTCTACACTTTCTCATGTATTACGAGTTGTACGATTTGTAGAACGAGCTCCCAAATTATTATAAATGAGTATATGGTTGCAATGTATTGTAATATAATTTGTTCACATTCTATTTCACAGGATGAGTAATTTTCATTGATGAACTGTCATTTCAGGTAAACCACGAATTTAATCTGTCAAAATATGGCAGTCTCAAGTCGTTGCTTGCCATTATCCATTCCCAGCATATTGAACATCTGACTGGAATGACAAATACTGGTGACGCAATTGATTACGTTGTAACACACGGTCTCGGACCTGGCCAGTCACGAGTGGGCGTGGCGAGAAGCATTGTCGTTGTAACCGACGGACAGTCACAGCTAACTAAGAAGACGGCTGAAGCTGCTTCTAGAGCTAGAGAAGATGGCATTGTAATGTTCGCAGTTGGAGTGGGACTTGACATTGACATGAAAGAGTTGGCAGACATTGCCAATGATCCAGACCATGAGTATATTCTTTTTGTAGAAAACCCCAGTACGCCAACCTCTATTTATCAATTGATAGCACAGAACACATGCAAAAAGTCGACTACTAAAGGCAGAAGTACACGACACATTTCACGTAAGTCGTAATCATTTTTGTTACGTTTGTTACAGTAATAGCAGAGCAGATTGACAGTTAAGAAGAAGATAGTTGGAGAAAGAATTATTTTAACTCTTTAATTCGCGACCTAATAATACCTAGCAAGTTTAGTGACAAATGATAATTCACAAACAGCAGAGATAGAATCAAGATGCAAGAAAGCTTGCCAAATCATTGGACGGCTATCACCACCATTATCCAACAAGGAAATAACTCTAGAGACAAAACAAGCACTATACAATCCTCATCCTAACGTTGTCCAACCAATGCCAGACCTTGACCCTAGATGCAAGAACAATAAGAAAAAATAACCTCTACAGAGATGAAATGTGTTAGACGAATGACAGGAAACAATCTGAGAGATAAGATCAGAAATGAAGAACTGAGAAAAAATCTAGGAATAGCCCCCTCCATAGAATGTATAAAAAAAAGCAACAGATGGTTTGGCTACGTTACAAGCAGAAAGATCAAAACCCAACATAACGAGCCTGTTGCAAACGTTGAGAATACCAGACCCAATGGTCGACCACGAAAAAAATGAATGGATGGAATATTAGAAGCATTAGGAAACAAACAAGCAGCAGAGGCGAACAGAAGAGCTAAAGACCGCAAATTATATCTCCCCTCGACACTGAAAAGCAAATGAGGTAGGAAAGAGGAAGAATTCGCGATCAACGACGATTCAGTATAGTAGCAATAGTAGTACTAGTTCCTTCACTCCCTATACCAGATATAATAGCAATAGTAGAACCAGTTCCTTCACTCGCTATACCAGATATAGTAGTATTAGTTCCTTCACTCGCTATACCAGATATAGTAGCAATTGTAGGACTAGTTCCTTCACTCGCTATCCAGATATAGTTTATATAGTAGTACTGGTTAATTCACACACCATACCAGATATAGTAGTAATAGTAGAACTAGTTTCTTCACTTGCTATATCAGATATAGTAGCAATAATAGCACTAGTACCTTCACTCGCTATACCAGATATAGTAGCAATAACAGTACTAGCTTCTTCACTCGCTATATCAGAATTAGTAGCAATAATAGCACTAGTTCCTTCACTCGCTATACCAGATATAGTAGAGTTAATAGCACTAGTTCCTTCACTCGCTATACCAGATATAGTAGAAATAATAGCACTAGTTCCTTCACTCGCTATACCAGATATAGTAGTACTAGTTCATTCACTCGCTATACCAGGTATAGTAGTACTAGTTCCTTCACTCGCTATACCAGATATAGTAGTACAAGTTTTTTCACTCGCTATACCAGATTTAGTAGCAATAATATCACTAGTTCCTTCACTCGCTTCACCACATATAGTAGCAATAGTAGTTCTAGTTCCTTCACTCGCTATACAAGATATAGTAGTTCTAGTTCCTTCACTCGCTATACCAGATATAGTAGTTCTAGTTCCTTCACTCGCTATACCAGATATAGTAGTTCTAGTTCCTTCACTCGCTATACCAGATATAGTAGTTCTAGTTCCTTCACTCGCTATACCAGATATAGTAGTTCTAGTTCCTTCACTCGCTATACCAGATATAGTAGTTCTAGTTCCTTCACTCGCTATACCAGATATAGTAGTTCTAGTTCCTTCACTCGCTATACCAGATATAGTAGTTCTAGTTCCTTCAATCGCTTTTCCAGATATAGTAGTTCTAGTTCCTTCACTCGCTATACCAGATATAGTAGTTCTAGTTCCTTCACTCGCTATACCAGATATAGTAGTTCTAGTTCCTTCACTCGCTTTACCAGATATAGTAGTTCTAATTCCTTCAATCGCTTTACCAGATATAGTAGCAATAGTAGTTATAGTTCCTTCACTCGCTATACCAGATATAGTAGCAATAGTAGTTATAGTTCCTTCACTCGCTATACAAGATATAGTAGTAATAGTAGTTATAGTTCCTTCACTCGCTATACCAGATATAGTAGTAATAGTAGTTATAGTTCCTTCACTCGCTATACAAGATATAGTAGTAATAGTAGTTATAGTTCCTTCACTCGCTATACCAGATATAGTAGCAATAGTAGTTATAATTCCTTCACTCGCTATAAAAGATATAGTAGTAATAGTAGTTCTAGTTCCTTCACTCGCTATACCAGATATAGTAGTAAAAGTAGTTCTAGTTCCTTCACTCGCTATACCAGATATAGTAGTTCTAGTTCCTTCACTCGCCATACCAGATAAAGTAGTAATAGTAGTTCTAGTTCCTTCACTCCCTATACCAGATATAGTAGCAATAGTAGTTCTAGTTCCTTCACTCGTTATACCAGATATAGTAGTTCTAGTTCCTTCACTCGCCATACCAGATATAGTAGTAATAGTAGTTCTAGTTCCTTCACTCGCCTTAACAGATATAGTAGTAATAGTAGTTCTAGTTCCTTCACTCGCTATACCAGATATAGTAGTAATAGTAGTTCCAGTTCCTTCACTCGCCATATCAGATATAGTAGTAATAGTAGTTCTAGTTCCTATTCTCGCTATACCAGATATAGTAGCAATAGTAGTTCTAGTTCCTTCACTCGCTATACCCGATATAGTAGTTCTAGTTCCTTCACTCGCCTTAACATATATATAGTAATAGTAGTTCTAGTTATTTCACTCGCCATACCAGATATGGTTGTAATAGTAGTGCTAGTTCCTTCACTCGCCTTAACATATATATAGTAATAGTAGTTCTAGTTCCATCACTCGCTATACCAGATATAGTATTAATAGTAGTTCTAGTTCCTTTACTCGCTATACCTGTTATAGTAGCAATAGTAGTTCTAGTTCCTTCACTCGCTATACAAGATATAGTAGCAATAGTTGTACTAGTTCCTTCACTCGCTATACCAGATATAGTAGTAATAATAGTTCTAGTTCCTTCACTCGCTATACAAGATATAGTAGTAATAGTAGTTCTAGTTCCTTCACTCGCTATACTAGATATAGTAGTAATAATATTTCTAGTTCCTTCACTCGCTATACCAGATATAGTAGCAATAGTAGTTCTAGCTCCTTCACTCGCTATAACAGATATAGTAGTAATAGTAGTTCTAGTTCCTTAGCATGCTGTACCATATACAGTAGCAATAGTTGATCTATTTCCTTCACCCACTATACCAGATTTAGTAGCAATAGTAGTACTAATTCCTTCACTCACTATACCAGATATAGTAGTAATAGTAGTTCTAGTTCCTTCACTCGCCATACCAGATATAGTACCAATAGTAGTACTAGTTCCTTCACTCGCGATACTAGATATAGTAGTAATAGTAGTACTAGTTCCTTCACTCGCTATAATAGATATAGTAGTAATAGTAGTACTAGTTCCTTCACTCGCTATACCAGATATAGTAGTAATAGTAGTACTAGTTCCTTCACTCGCTATACCAGATATAGTAGTAATAGTAGTACTAGTTCCTTCACTCGCTATACCAGATATAGTAGTAATAGTAGTACTAGTTCCTTCACTCGCCATACCAGATATAGTTGTAATAGTAGTACTAGTTCCTTCACTCGCTATACCAGATATAGTAGTAATAGTAGTACTAGTTCCTTCACTCGCCATACCAGATATAGTACCAATAGTAGTACTAGTTCCTTCACTCGCTATACTAGATATTGTAGTAATAGTAGTACTAGCTCCTTCACTCGCTATACCAGACATAGTAGTAATAGCAGTACTAGCTCCTTCACTCGCTATACCAGATATAGTAGTAATAGTAGTACTAGTTCCTTCAATCGCTATAATAGATATAGTAGTAATAGTAGTACTAGTTCCTTCACTCGCTATACCAGATATAGTAGTAATAGTAGTACTAGTTTCCTTCACTCGCTTTACCAGATATAGTAGTAATAGTAGTACTAGTTCCTTCACTCGCTATACCAGATATAGTACCAATAGCAGTACTAGTTCCTTCACTCGCCATACCAGATGTAGTACCAATAGTAGTACTAGTTCCTTCACTCGCTATACCAGATATAGTAGTAATAGTAGTACTAGTTCCTTCACTCGCTATACCAGATATAGTAGTTATAGTAGTACTAACTCCTTCACTCGCTATACCAGATATAGTAGTTATAGTAGTACTAATTCCTTCACTCGCCATACCAGATATAGTAGTAATAGTAGTACTAATTCCTTCACTCGCTATACCAGATATAGTAGTAATAGTAGTACTAATTCCTTCACTCGCTATACCAGATATAGTAGTAATAGTAGTACTAGTTCCTTCACTCGCTATACCAGATATAGTACCAATAGTAGTACTAGTTCCTTCACTCGCCATACCAGATATAGTACCAATAGTAGTACTAGTTCCTTCACTCGCTTTACCAGATATAGTAGTTCTAATTCCTTCAATCGCTTTACCAGATATAGTAGCAATAGTAGTTATAGTTCCTTCACTCGCTATATCAGATATAGTAGCAATAGTAGTTATAGTTCCTTCACTCGCTATACAAGATATAGTAGTAATAGTAGTTCTAGTTCCTTCATTCGCTATACCAGATATAGTAGTAATAGTAGTTATAGTTCCTTCACTCGCTATACAAGATATAGTAGTAATAGTAGTTATAGTTCCTTCACTCGCTATACCAGATATAGTAGCAATAGTAGTTATAATTCCTTCACTCGCTATAAAAGATATAGTAGTAATAGTAGTTCTAGTTCCTTCACTCGCTATACCAGATATAGTAGTAAAAGTAGTTCTAGTTCCTTCACTCGCTATACCAGATATATTAGTTCTAGTTCCTTCACTCGCCATACCAGATAAAGTAGTATAGTAGTTCTAGTTCCTTCACTCCCTATACCAGATATAGTAGCAATAGTAGTTCTAGTTCCTTCACTCGTTATACCAGATATAGTAGTTCTAGTTCCTTCACTCGCCATACCAGATATAGTAGTAATAGTAGTTCTAGTTCCTTCACTCGCTATACCAGATATAGTAGTAATAGTAGTTCCAGTTCCTTCACTCGCCATATCAGATATAGTAGTAATAGTAGTTCTAGTTCCTATTCTCGCTATACCAGATATAGTAGCAATAGTAGTTCTAGTTCCTTCACTCGCTATACCCGATATAGTAGTTCTAGTTCCTTCACTCGCCTTAACATATATATAGTAATAGTAGTTCTAGTTCTTTCACTCGCCATACCAGATATAGTTGTAATAGTAGTTCTAGTTCCTTCACTCGCCTTAACATATATATAGTAATATTAGTTCTAGTTCCTTCACTCGCATACCAGATATAGTTGTAATAGTAGTGCTAGTTCCTTCACTCGCCTTAACATATATATAGTAATAGTAGTTCTAGTTCCTTCACTCGCTATACCAGATATAGTATTAATAGTAGTTCTAGTTCCTTTACTCGCTATACCTGTTATAGTAGCAATAGTATTCTAGTTCCTTCACTCGCTATACAAGATATAGTAGCAATAGTTGTACTAGTTCCTTCACTCGCTATACCAGATATAGTAGTAATAGTAGTTCTAGTTCCTTCACTCGCTATACAAGATATAGTAGTAATAGTAGTTCTAGTTCCTTCACTCGCTATACTAGATATAGTAGTAATAACATTTCTAGTTCCTTCACTCGCTATACCAGATATAGTAGTTCTAGTTCTTCACTCGCTATACCAGATATAGTAGTTCTAGTTCCTTCAATCGCTTTTCCAGATATAGTAGTTCTAGTTCCTTCACTCGCTATACCAGATATAGTAGTTCTAGTTCCTTCACTCGCTATACCAGATATAGTAGTTCTAGTTCCTTCACTCGCTTTACCAGATATAGTAGTTCTAATTCCTTCAATCGCTTTACCAGATATAGTAGCAATAGTAGTTATAGTTCCTTCACTCGCTATACCAGATATAGTAGCAATAGTAGTTATAGTTCCTTCACTCGCTATACAAGATATAGTAGTAATAGTAGTTATAGTTCCTTCACTCGCTATACCAGATATAGTAGTAATAGTAGTTATAGTTCCTTCACTCGCTATACAAGATATAGTAGTAATAGTAGTTATAGTTCCTTCACTCGCTATACCAGATATAGTAGCAATAGTAGTTATAATTCCTTCACTCGCTATAAAAGATATAGTAGTAATAGTAGTTCTAGTTCCTTCACTCGCTATACCAGATATAGTAGTAAAAGTAGTTCTAGTTCCTTCACTCGCTATACCAGATATAGTAGTTCTAGTTCCTTCACTCGCCATACCAGATAAAGTAGTAATAGTAGTTCTAGTTCCTTCACTCCCTATACCAGATATAGTAGCAATAGTAGTTCTAGTTCCTTCACTCGTTATACCAGATATAGTAGTTCTAGTTCCTTCACTCGCCATACCAGATATAGTAGTAATAGTAGTTTCTAGTTCCTTCACTCGCCTTAACAGATATAGTAGTAATAGTAGTTCTAGTTCCTTCACTCGCTATACCAGATATAGTATATAGTAGTTCCAGTTCCTTCACTCGCCATATCAGATATAGTAGTAATAGTAGTTCTAGTTCCTATTCTCGCTATACCAGATATAGTAGCAATAGTAGTTCTAGTTCCTTCACTCGCTATACCCGATATAGTAGTTCTAGTTCCTTCACTCGCCTTAACATATATATTAATAGTAGTTCTAGTTATTTCACTCGCCATACCAGATATGGTTGTAATAGTAGTGCTAGTTCCTTCACTCGCCTTAACATATATATAGTAATAGTAGTTCTAGTTCCATCACTCGCTATACCAGATATAGTATTAATAGTAGTTCTAGTTCCTTTACTCGCTATACCTGTTATAGTAGCAATAGTAGTTCTAGTTCCTTCACTCGCTATACAAGATATAGTAGCAATAGTTGTACTAGTTCCTTCACTCGCTATACCAGATATAGTAGTAATAATAGTTCTAGTTCCTTCACTCGCTATACAAGATATAGTAGTAATAGTAGTTCTAGTTCCTTCACTCGCTATACTAGATATAGTAGTAATAATATTTCTAGTTCCTTCACTCGCTATACCAGATATAGTAGCAATAGTAGTTCTAGCTCCTTCACTCGCTATAACAGATATAGTAGTAATAGTAGTTCTAGTTCCTTAGCATGCTTACCATATACAGTAGCAATAGTTGATCTATTCCTTCACCCACTATACCAGATTTAGTAGCAATAGTAGTACTAATTCCTTCACTCACTATACCAGATATAGTAGTAATAGTAGTTCTAGTTCCTTCACTCGCCATACCAGATATAGTACCAATAGTAGTACTAGTTCCTTCACTCGCGATACTAGATATAGTAGTAATAGTAGTAATAGTTCCTTCACTCGCTATAATAGATATAGTAGTAATAGTAGTACTAGTTCCTTCACTCGCTATACCAGATATAGTAGTATAGTAGTACTAGTTCCTTCACTCGCTATACCAGATATAGTAGTAATAGTAGTACTAGTTCCTTCACTCGCTATACCAGATATAGTAGTAATAGTAGTACTAGTTCCTTCACTCGCCATACCAGATATAGTAATAGTAGTACTAGTTCCTTCACTCGCTATACCAGATATAGTAGTAATAGTAGTACTAGTTCCTTCACTCGCATACCAGATATAGTACCAATAGTAGTACTAGTTCCTTCACTCGCTATACTAGATATTGTAGTAATAGTAGTACTAGCTCCTTCACCTCGCTATACCAGACATAGTAGTAATAGGTACTAGCTCCTTCACTCGCTATACCAGATATAGTAGTAATAGTAGTACTAGTTCCTTCAATCGCTATAATAGATATAGTAGTAATAGTAGTACTAGTTCCTTCACTCGCTATACCAGATATAGTAGTAATAGTAGTACTAGTTCCTTCACTCGCTTTACCAGATATAGTAGTAATAGTA
>JAVIAB010000051.1:97798156-97800656 GCA_032433765.1 Megaustenia siamemsis
AAGATGGAAAAAAGGCGACAAGCACAACGAGCCCTGTGCGTCGTCTAGTGCGCTGGAATGATCAATAATCATCATCATCAAGTACCGGGCCTGCTGGTGTAGGTGATCATGTCTCTCCACAACTTTTGATCTCGATAGTTATTTATCATTTCTCTTGTTGACCTTCAGCCAAGCTGTCTGAAGCTGTCTGGTATGTTTTCTATTTGCTTCCCTCTATCTCTTCGTCCCTCAATTGTTACAATATATTCCAGTGTTGTTCTCTTCTCATTACATGGCCAAAAAATGATGATTGTTTCTTCCTAATATTGAAAAATAGCTATCTTTTTGCTTTGGCCTCTTTCAGAAGGATGAATAATAGTAGCACTATTAGTAGTAGCAGTAATGACAGTAGTAACAATATTAATAGTAGTAATGGTAGTAATAATTGTAGTAATAGAAGAATTAATAGTAACAATATAAGAATAGTAATGGTTGTAAAATAGTAATTGTAGCAGTAATAGAAGTAGTAGTCGTAGTATAGTAGTAGAGTAGTAGTAGTAGTAGTAGTAGTAGTTGTAGTAGTAGCAACGGCAGAAGAGAGACCGTGATTGAAGTGTGGATAAGTCCGAGACGTGGGAAATCTGAAGCCAGGCTTAATTGGAGTAGGACTGGACAACTAAGATACTGATAATGGGTGTAAGTGAAAGCCAGACACATCAACACTCTACACAAGTTGAAAATGAACACTTATTGGCCAGGAGTGCAACGACATCGCTTATGTCAGTCAGTAATAAGTTTATTGTAATGTTAAAATAGAAAACTGCTACCAATTACAGCACCTCTGTCTGTATCAATTGCTCCGTTGTGCTTATGATTAGAGTAATTTTTTCAAAAGGCACATTCTTTTTAAGTGTAACTTTACTTACTTTGATTTAATCTGCCTCTGTTGTCTTTCACCGTCGAGGGAGATAGGAGTATTCGAGTTAATTAATATATAGTAAAGAGTGTATCACTCGCTACCGAACTCGACATTTCTTTAAAGTAAAAAAAAATAAAGTGCCCCCTCACACCAAGTGGCGTACAGGGAATATGGTGTTAGTGACCATAATTTTTACAGACCTTCAGCACATGATTTTTTTTGGGTAATGTGGTCGGTATTACGCCCGTGCCGCTTTACTTTCCCAGAAAAAAATCCGGTACCCATTTAAGACTGGGTGAACCCGGAGCCGTAGTTGCGATCGAACCCTACCTCTTGTCCTTTGTAGTCCAGTTCGCTAACCACTGAGCTATCGCGGCTCCCATTCTTTAACAGTTTAGCAATAAACATTCCGTCCTTCAGAGTATACCAACACATTTTCCGGCTAACTTGTGTGAACTCAGAGGTAGTGTATACACTAACACTCACGACAACAACCGTATTGTGCAGGCACCCTCAGCCAAATATCGGAGATCAGTAAAGAGGCGCGTCAGGCAGGCGTGTCAAAACAATTAGCGCTACACAAACACACACACACACACACATGTACACAAGCGCACCACATACACATTTGTTTCATTTCTCTCATAACGAACGTACTTGTGTTCAAATTTCGTTGCAACATCTTCGTTGGTTGTAAAATTATTGAGTAAATTCCTGGTTCGGTAACAATTTAGAAGTCTATATTTTCTTTGCCTATGCTATCTCATCACTCCATCGTCTTCTTCGTCTACATTTCCGCCTTTTCTCGTTGATTCAGAGCGTTTGAGTTGTCTGAGGGTGCTTTCTGGTGGATATCCGATTACATCCCTAAACTATTTGATCTGTTGTTTTCGTACACGATGTAACACATGTGTTACTGCATCTCCTTTAATTATATCATCATTTTTTATTATGCCTATTCTTGTCATTGAATATTCTACGTGAGCATCATAATTCCGTAATTACTATTTTCTGTAATTACGAAGAACACGGTGTCCGGTTAGCGCAATCGATAGGCGGTTGGCTTACCACGGCAACAGCCGGGGTTCGTACCCTGGCGAGGACACCTGGGTTTTACTAATTCCCTAAAAATTAGTGGGAGCCGCGATAGCTCAGTGGTTAGTGAACTGGACTACTACGGACAAGGGGTAGGGTTCGATCCCAACCGACGGCTCCGGGTTCACCCAGCCTTAAATGGGTACCGGATTTTTTCTGGGAAAGTAAAGCAGCACGGGCGTAATACCGACCACATTACCCCCAAAAATCATGTGCTGAAGGTCTGTAAATTATAGGGTCACTAACACCATATTTCCCTATACGCCACTTGGCGTGACGGGGGGTACTTTACTTTTTACTACGAAGAACACGTTTGGCATTGGAAGCAGAGGGTTGTGAGAACTGCCGTTTCATTGAATTTAACAAGAGGCAAGAATCACGAACGGTTACATTATAAGAGGAATAGATGTAGCGCTAATTCTTAGTTCCATTTAGTAACACTAGTTATCAGTCGCATTCAATAACATTGATTCTCAGTTCCATTTAGTAACATTAGTTATCAGTCAC
>JAVIAB010000051.1:97805656-97947296 GCA_032433765.1 Megaustenia siamemsis
GATTCCTATTATGTGTTTCTTAAGTTATAGTACTTTATATTCCCCATGGGGAGTCATACAGGAAGGGGTTATGGATTTTGGCATAGTTTGGGACAGTACTTGATCGATAGTTGTCAATTCTTTGGAGGTTGCCGTGAAGTTGCTCCTCTTTAGTTCCCCTTTTCTGAAGCCGATTATTCTTTCGTGCATGGAGGGGTTAGGGAGTTTTAAAAAAAAAAATATTTCTCCGCTTCTTGCATTACTTTAGTTTTTTGTCTGTCTTCCAAAGGTTGTAGGCCTATTACTGTTTCTAGAGTTTCAATAGGTGAAGATTTCATTGTACTAGTGATGATTTATGAAGCCTGGTTTTGTATTCTGTTAATTTTGCTAATCTGTGATTTGAAAACTGTAGCCCAGTCTGCGATTCCATACTCTAGGACTGGTCTTACTCTCCCTGTGTATAGTCGTTTCAAGATATTGCTGTCTGCTCAAAGTTCGTTCCTGCCAATTTCTTCATATTATCTGTTCGTTTTCTGGCTCTTTTGTTTGCTTTGTCCACCTCATTTATCCATGTCACTCTATGGCCCATGGTGACTCCAAGATATGTTGGGTTTTGGTTTACAGGAAGTGTTTGGTCTTTTATCTTCAATTTTGCAGAGAGTGTGTTTCTTGAGAGGCTGAAAATTGTGTATGTAGTTTTTTTTTCCAATTAATGGGCAGCTGCCAGGTGTTCGCTCATCTTTTAAAGTTTTCCTAGGGCATCTTTCACTTTAAAGCTGACAGATTTTCCAAGATGGCGCCCACATAACAACAAAAATCATTTTGAGCTGCAGAATACGCGTTGAATATGAAGGAAATGGACTATCGGTTAGATTTCTGCCGTGCCATCAAGAGCTCTCATATTGAAACTTTGTAATATAGAATACAAATAAACCTGAGACTCATTAGTTATAGCATAAAATGCATCCTCATATCACATCAGGGGCCGACAATAATTTAATTATTAAAAAAGCCAGAATGCTCCTGAATGTGTTTCACTAAACTTTGCTGAAGTTAACCAAGATACTTAACGTTTAATTGAAAAGGAAACAAATATTGCTGGACTAATATACTTATGACTCAACAACTACTACAATTGGAAGGCTTATTAATGCCACATCTGTGTCCATTGATCAGCACTACCTGGATATAGGCCATGCCTTTTAAAAATTACCTACCATTCATCTAGCCTCATTATATCAATACACCAGTTGGGATTTTTATCTATGATTTCTCTCTGCAGCAACCACCCCTGGTCTCAGCAGCGAGGCCCGGCTTGAAACGTCAATTACTCATCGACGGAAAAAATATGAGTACCTCCGAAGACGGAGTTAAATGCCCGTGTGGCGAGGGACCCATGTGCACACGGCTGCCAGGGAAAAATGGATTAACACGCAAATTTCAGTTCCAAGTCTCAAGGGACTTCGTCAGAGATAAAAGCTGGCGAACGAAGAAAAAAAAAAACAAAACAAAAAACCTTTAAAGCTGGCCAGTGACATAGATTCTTCTCGTGTCCATATGGTCGTCTTCGTACATCGCTGAGAGTATTCTAAGTCTTCTACAATGTCATTTATGGAGATTAGAAAAAGTATTAGGGAAAGTACTTCAACTTGTGGGAGACCTTGTTCGATTTGGATTTTCTTTCTTAGTTTTCCTTGTACTTGTACTTGTACTTGTACTTGTCCTTGTACTTGTACTTGTACTCTGGCCATTCTGTCCTGTAGATATCGAGATATCCAGTTTCATAAACGGCCGCGGATACAAAGTCTGAGAAGTTTGTTCTTTAACCTTTCTTTCCAAACCCTATCAAAAGCATTCTCCATGCCGGCACACACTGTCAATGTGTGTTTCTTTTCTTGTAGAGCATCTTCAAGTTTCTGTGCGATGTAGGTAATCAGGTCTTCCGTTGATCTATGCTAGCGGAAACCACGTTGTTGTGGTATACTTTGTTGTTTTGACTTTTGTTTTTGCTTCATGAGTCTTCTGTTGACCAACCTTTCTATGAGTTTGCTCTGGCAGCTCAGTAGGCTTATTGGTCTATAGCTGCTTGGGTCTAGTTGGTCTTTTCCATGTTTGATACATCATAATTACTGCTTTCCATGTTGCCGGAATTTGTCCTCTCTTCCAGCTGGCAATTATTATCCTTTGGAGCTGACCCTTGGCGTTCTGTCCGTTTTATGAGCATCTCGTTGATGATTTCATATGTTTCTAGGGGAATCCATGAGTCTCAATCCTTTGAGTACAGCATCTAGTTCTGTCGATGTAAAGATGGTCGTCTGGTGCTCTTCTGGTGCTGAAGGCATGTTTTGCGTCTCGGTTTTCCTTTCTCTGAGATTTCTTTTGGCTTTTGGAATGTCTATCCTACTTTTGTTTTTGTAAGTTTCTATCATTATTTTTTCTGCCCTTTGTGTGGATGTTCTGATTGTGTGCAAATGTTATTGTAGGTGGGCTGTTGTTTTCATCACTCAGAGCTGTCGTAAGTTTTCACAGTTTGTGTCTATTTTTATAAATCTAGGTTCAGTCTATTTTATATATATATATATATATATATATATATATATATATATAAAAGTTATGTCTGTTTTGTCTTTCCAACTCTGTCTTGCTGATATCTTGACCTCTCTTCTGTATCTGGCACATACTGCTTTATAGGCTATGTTGTTCTCGGTACTTTGTGATGTTTCAACTAGTTCTCTGGCAGTGTTCAGTTGCCCCTCTTTTCTTTGAATTTCCTTGCTCCAGTATGGCTTGTAGTTTCTTCTTGCTCCTCTAGGAATTGATTCTTCAGTAGCTCGCAGGGTTTGCTTTGTTAACTCCTCTAACATGGTATTGACTTTCTTTTGATGAGTGTTGATGGATGCAGTGTTGGCATCTGTGAGCGTGTCAAACTTTTTCCAGTCGACTCTCTTGTAGTTCCAGTTCTGTGGTCACTGTCCCCAAGTTGGTTCAGTACTATTCTGATTATTTTGTTCGATATGTCTCCTGTTGTGAATGCTAGGTCGAGAGTTGGTGTTGTTTTCCATCTTCTTGAGTAGAAGGTTGGGGTGGCGGGTGTACCCTCTCTAGAGTTTATACGGAATAGGTTGTCTATTTCCCATTCTTCCACTTCTTCACTCGAGCGTTGGTTTCCTTTTATCCCCATCATTCAGAGTGGCTGTTGAAGCTTCCTACTACCAGACACTGTGATGGTGTTGCTTTCAATGACACCAGCATGAGCAATCTATCGTTAGGGCAGTACATGTTAAATATTCATGTGCTATTGGAATTGATGTAAAGTCTGTGCCGATGATCTCCGCCTCTCCATTTGTTACTTTGTTTGTGACTACTTTTATCTGTTTTGCTGGGATAGTATTTCTTATAAGTATACGAATTCCAGCCTTGTGGCCTTCCCTGTCGTGTTTAAATGTCTGGTAGACCCATAATGTAAATCTATGCTGAGGATTAAGGCGAGTTCCTTGGATGCAGGCCACGTCCATTATCTCATCTGTTAGTCTTACTGCTAAGGCTTGTTTTTTTGTGGCATATAAACTCCGCATTCCAGTGCGTTATATTCAGATGTGTCTTGAAGCTATTACGACCAGTAGTAGTTTCCCTCTGGCCTCATTTCCTGGCTCTCCAAAACGGATCAAGGTGAGCTAACCACCAGTATCTTGGTGTGAACCTCTTTGAGGGATGGGGCCCGGCACACCATTTGCTTGCGGGAATTCCACAGACAGAGCACCGCAACTAGAGTACGTTAAACCCACTCTGATAGAGTACATGTTACGACATTGTACTATGTTCTGTGCCAATAGCCCAGTGCATCCGGCTTCTGCTTGCCTTTTATTCGGGTTTGCTTTTCTTAGCCTTTGATTGTCCAGAATCTTCTTGCAAAACAGTAGAGTGTCTTTTCTGTAGGAGGATTATGTCCTTAGATCGTCGGCCCTACCGGGTTTATGAGCACCATCTGCCCAAACTATGTGTAGAATTGTCTCTCTTATAGATGGTCTGGTCTTAGGATCTCTGCAGCACCGCCTGTCTATTTGATAGAGGACAGAAAAAGGAGAAAAGACAGAAAAGCATTTAACCCATGAAGTGGGGATGGATTAGTTCAGACCAGAGCTTGTACCACTTGCTCATGGTTCAGCGTCTTCACTTGAAGGGTTCCATCCACTCCTGGCTCCTTTGTCTGGCCCCTCACCAAGGACCTATTCAGCTTGGGTGACCCTGCCAGGAGTTAAGCTCCCTCTGGTATAGCTCCTTGGATCTCGGGAGCTCACAAACCCTCAGAAAAAGATGAGTCTAATGTGGATGGAGAGTGTATCTGACGTCAATAGAAAAGATAATTTAGGCGCCTCTATACATTGATTATATTTATTTATATTATTATGGAGGCGAAGGTGCGCCTCCCAGCACCAGAGCTGGAAGTTGTCAGCGACCCACAGCTGATGGCTTGCGCCAGGATCGGTGAACCAGAACCATCCAGACACTGCTCCACCTCTCCGTGGTGCCTTCAGTAACAGACTAACCTGTCTAGTCTGGCCAAGCAAGCAGGGATCGAAGAGGAAAGACAACCCGGTACTCAAAAATGTCATGCTGAAGTCGGATGTGTTGGGCCGAAAGGCGCAAATATAGCAGTTATACTGCAAACCACAACACAACGCAGATACGTCCACTTAATATTCTTTTAAGGGCGGATAACGAAGAGGAATTCTACAGTTTACGAATAATCTAGAATACTTTAGTCATCGGACGAACGTAAGCGAGCATATTATTATTATATTTACATTATAGTTTTATTTTCATATTTCTGATAATATATAAGTTACATTAAAATGTTAAAAATATTTACGTACAATATTCAAAAAATGTTTATTATATATTAAATGAAGCACCATTTTGCAGCAATTTTACAATTGGTAAAATACAGGGTTAATTCCAATATATAAAGCAAGGAGTCAGACAAGACTGTGTTCTGTCGCCGGATTTGTTTTCACTTTACAGCGAAAATATTATGAGATCGATAGTAGACAAAAAAGGAATTGAAGTCAACGGTCACAACATAAATAATTTGTGATATGCGGATGACACAGTCTTAATAGCAGAGACAGAGAGAGAGAGAGAGAGAGAGAGAGAGAGAGAGAGAGAGAGAGACCTACAAGAAAGAATAGACATAATAGTAAAAGAAAGCAACAAGAAAGGTCTAAGTCTGAATAGTAAGAAAACAGAAGTAATGCTCTTATCGAAGAAACAATCATCACCATCATGCAGCATAAAATTAAACAGGACAAATCTTAAACAAGTGAAACGTTTCAAATACTCGGGAACAATAATAACATCAGATGGGAGATGCACCACAGAAATATAAAGCAGAATAGCAAAAGTTTTTTAGAGAATGAAAATATCGTATGCAAAAAAAATTATGTCAATAGAAATGAGAAAGAGAGTTCATCGATGCTATATAGAACCAATTCTGACCTATAGAAGCGAATTATGGACAGTAGACAAACAAATTAAAAGACGATTATAGGCCACAGAGATGGGATTTCTCAGAAGAATATTGAAAGTTCCCTGGACAGCTAAAAAGACCAATGAAAAAATTCTCAGAGGCCAACACAAAAAGGGAACTCCTAAAAAACATCAGAAAAAAACAATAACATTTTTCGGGCACATCATGAAAAGAGGAAAGTTGGAATACTTGGTTACAAGTGGCAAAATAAAAGGAAAGAGAGATCGCGGACGACAAAGAGAGAAAATACTGGATAGCTTGGTGTCATGACATGGAAAATAGTCAAGAACAGAATTGATACGATGCACTGTAGATAGAAGATTGTTCTATCGCCTACGCCAAACGGTATGGCACATGATGATGGTGAAAATACAGGGAAAGAGATCGCGACCGACAAAGAGAGAAGATACTTGATATAACTTTGTGTCATGGTGCGGTATACAGCCAACAACAGAATTGATACGATGAATTGTACACAGAGAATTATGAAAGGGCACGATGTACCAACCGGTATGGCACAAGATGGTGATGATTTAAAAAAAAAAATTACAAAAGAGCAGAAATATTTAATGATAAATCTGTTCGGCCTTTGCAAATAAGATCGGCACTACTGCATCTTGGCGTCCCTAGACGATCGCCGTGGTTCGCTTATGGTTGAACCGGCTCAGTTAAGAACGAGTGGAATGTAGTGATCTCAGAAAACCTCCACACATAATGGATGCAAAATGTCTATGTAAAAGTAAAAGTAAAGAGCCCCCGTCACGCCAAGTGGCGTATAGAGAATATGGTGTTAGTGACCATACATTTTACAGACTTCAGCACATGATTTTTGGGGTAATGTGGTCGGTATTACGCCCGTGCCGCCTTATTTTCCCAGAACAAAATCCGGGCCGGGTGAACCCGGAAGCCGTCGGTTGGGATCGAACCCTAACTCCTGTCCTTTGTAGTCCAGTTCAAAATGTCTATGGCTATAACTGAAATGTCATTTTTGTATTACAAACAAGCAACTGTGTTTAGGCATACGGAATAAGCGGCTTGATAACAGAACAGGGTAATGATATCATAAATATATCAAAACATTTTTGGGAAACAAAATATTATGCAATCAACTTTATAGAAAGGTCGAGCTATATAATTGGGTCTACCCCCTCCACTGAGTAGACAGAGTCATAATAGTCATATTGCCTTGTCGGCAATGCTTGTTATAGTGATTTATATATTGTTATGTCGGCGCCTAACTTTGCACTCCGCCATTTTACAAGATCTGTGGAAGTGCCGACGGTTTTTTGCTAGTGTGAAACAGTACAGCAAACACTTCACAACGAGGAGGGGAGGTCCAAGTCAAGCAAACAATGCGCAGTGCTGAGTTCAACTGTTATATTAGTCACGTTAGCTCGCATTCGTTTATCTTAGTTTCTGTATCTCGTTCTGTGTTATCTTGTTCTTCGATCGTTTAAATTATTTACACATCTTCATTCTGAAAAGAAATTCTGTTCTGTAGTGTCTCGCATAGCTAGTCCCTTTAAAATAAACACAAAGTGGTATTAAGCAGCTAAACCAATAGATAGACGAGACAAATTACGATGTTTCAGCAAAAGCCTTCACCAGTTACAAACCAGTTAATGTAGGGAGGTTTGTTTGTTTGTTGTTAGGATGATCATCGTTCCCACTGAACGTATCTATAGGTGCTCCAAGATCTCCGTGCACGAACTCTGTAGCACGGCCTGGGATTCAGTTTTTAGTGTTATCGTGGGTTAACAATTGGAGTAGTACTGTATGGTTGCGTAGCCATATATAATGTACCTGGGTTTTTAAGGGACTTCGAAACGAAGTTATCCCAAAAACAAATGAAAATTCATGTCAACAATCTATTGTCATATCTATCGTGTTTTCAAACTTTCAATCCTTCATCTTTCTCTTCTTCTTCTACCTTTTTTAGCTCCCTGTGGAGCATAGGTCTTCAAAAAACATTTTCCAAGTCGTTCTGTTTTTGCCATTCTATTAAGATCATTCCATGTCTTTCCAACATCTTCATCTCTTCTTCTATCTGTCTTCTCCAAGAATTCCTTGGTCTTCCGCTTTGTCTTTTTCCCTGGGGATTCCAAAAAAGGGCCTGTTGTGTAATACTCTCAGTTGACTTCCGCAGTGTGTGTCCTATCCAGTGCCATCTTCTTCGCTATATTTCTTTATCCACTGGTATTTGCCTGGTACATTTCCATAATTCTATGTTAGTGATTTTGTCCTGCAATTTCCATCCTTTTATTCTGCGTAAGCATCAATTAATGAAAGTCTGTATCTTCATGATTGTCTATTTTGTTGTTCTCCATGTTTCTTCTCCTTTTATCTTTTCACTGATACCTAAAAGGTGTCGTGGTTTATGTTATTTGTCGTTCTTGTGCTGCTCGAATTGTCTGAATTAGTGATTTTCCTTTGTTGTTACATGCCTCTGTCACTGCATCTATCCATCTTCTTCTGGGTCTTCCTCTTGGTCTTTTTCCATGCATTCTCGAGAAGAACGCCCTTGATGGTGATTGGTAAGGATTCATTCTGACCAGGTGGCCAAACCATTTAAATTGTTGTTGTTCTATATATTCTTGGCAGGGTTTTGTTCCTACTATTTTTCTTATGGTTTTTTTGGTATTCTATCTCTTCTTGTGTTGTTTGTTACTTTTCTCAAGCAACGCATCTCACATGTATTGATCTTTCTTAAATGTGATTTAGTAAGGGTCCATGTTTGACTTTCATAGCACAAAGTTTGTATGAAGATGCTATTTATCATTTGTTGTTTAGCTGGCGTAGAAATGTTTGGATGTCTTAGCAATGGTGAAAGCTGGTATGTGACAGCATTTGCTTTTTGCATTCTCATGTCAATTTCTCTGTCTAGTTTTCCATCTTCTGTGAACATCGTGCCTAAATATTTGAATTCCTCTACTTGTTTTATTTCTTTATCTTTGATCTTAATGTTTAATGGGTGTCTTAATTTGCTTATTCTTATAGCCTCTGTTTTTGCTGTGTTAATTTTCATACTGTAGTTTGTGCAGCTTTTATCTAGAGATGTTAAATGCTGTTGTAGCAGGTTTTCATCCTCATATATTAGGCATTGGTCATCTCCATGTTTCACAGCCATATAATAGGACCGACTTAAAATTGGAGTTGAAAATTTTAATTTTTGGATTTAACCTAATTTCTTGGGATTTCCATATGTTTCCCAGTGCAACGAAAGCTTCTCTTGCTTTTGATATCCTTATTTTAATATCATTTTCTGTTCCTCCCTCTTTAACTAAGTTACTGCCCAGATATATGTAAGATTGTACATCTAATAGAGGTATTTCTCCTAGTTTTATTTGGTTATTGCCAACTGCATTAATTCTCATAATGTTGGTCTTATCTCTATTAATCTTCAGTCCTAGCTGTAGTGATCTCTCATCAAGTATGCTCATTTTATCCTGCATCTGTTGATGGCTGTGTGATAGGAGAGCTATGCCATCAGAAAAGTCTAAATCATCAAGTTAGTTTGGTCAGTGACCACTGGATTCCATTTCTGTTGTTTTGAGTTATTTTCACAATCCAATCTAAGGCCAGTAGAAAGAGAAATGTCAACAAACTATCACCATATCTATCGTGTTTTCAAACGTGCAATCCTTCATCTTTACACCTTCGATAATATTGATTGAGGAAAAAAAAAGTAAGACTGCTGATCCATTCATTAATGAATATATTCCATTTCTATTTTTTTTCCACGGCATTATTCTGTTTTGACTAAGTCCTCCTGGCAGACCCCAGAAAAGGGAAAATTCAGTAAAGAAGGAAAGATAGTCCAGTAAAAGCTTATCTTCGAACAATCTGAGAACAAATTGGAGCCGCGATAGCTCAGTGGTTAGTGAACTGGACTACAAAGGACAAGGGATAGGGTTCGATCCCAACCGACGGTTTCCGGGTTCATCCAGCCTTAAATGGGTACAGGATTTTTTTCTGAGAAAGTAAAGCGGCACGGGCGTAATACCGACCACATTACCCCAAAAATCATGTGCTGAAGGTCTGTAACATTTATGATCACTAACACCATATTCCATATACGCCACTTGGCGTTGAGGGGGCTCTTTACTTTTTACTTTTTTTTTTTTTTAATAGGTTCCGTATTGTGTTCCAGTCTTCTGCTTCTTGAGCGGAGCCCCTGTTTGTATATCATGAACTAACTAGTGCTAAATATAATCACTAAATGTGGACATGACACAAAATTGAAAATTGACATTTTTTGAAGAACTATTTTAAAACAAATGTAAACGGTAGAACACTGAGGAGAAAATGGCGGAATAGCCAGGCCTGAATTATGCAGTTGGTACTGTATAATTGAACAACAAGCAAGAAATCGTCGGATGCTGAAAATAAAGAAAGAAGTGAGAAAGAAGGAAAAAATGAAAGAAAGAAAAGAAATAAATAAATAAAGAAAGAAAGGCAGAAAGAAAGAAAGAAGGAAGAAAGAAAGAAAGAAAGAAAGAAATAAAGAAAGAAAAGAAAGAAAGAAAGAATGAATGAATGAAAGAAAGAAAGAAGAAAGAAAGAAAAAAGAAAGAAAGAAAGAAAGAAAGAAGAAAGAAGAAAGAAGAACACTATCTTGACGGCATTTTCCAATTATTGGGGTCCACCGGGGGGGGGGGGGGGAGAGATTCGGGGGTCTTACATATTTTAAAAAAGACCAAAGAAAGAATAAAAGTTTACTTCTCTCATCTGAAGGAAACACTCTTGATTTGTTGTCACGTTGCAAGAAGAAAACAATGAGAACATATTGTGACAACAGAAAACATTGAGAGAAAAAACTGCTACAGGGGGATGTAAAGGGAGAAAGGATAGAAAATTGTTTAAGAGAATGGTTAGAAAACTGTTTAAGGGAAAGGATGGAAAGTTGTTTAAGAGAAAGGATAGCAAATTGTTAAGAGAAAGATATAGAAAGTTGTTTAAGAGAAAGGATAGAAAGTTGTTTACGAGAAAGGATAGAAAGTTGTTTAAGAGAAAGGAAGAAAGTTATTTAAGAGAAAGGATAGAAAGTTGTTTAAGAGAAAGGATAGACAATTGTTTAAGAGAGTGGTTAGAAAACTGTTTAAGAGAAAGATATAGAAAGTTGTTTAAGAGAAAGGATAGAAAACTGTTGAAGAGAAAGGATAGAAAGTTGTTTAAGAGAAAGGATAGAAAACTGTTTAAGAGGAAGGTTTGGTAGGAAGTCCAGAACAGGAACGATGATGACTTTAGTGGTAGAAAGTTGTAGAGAGACATGGTTACCTACGTCGATGTAATGATTGGACAATATGTGTGGCTTTACAGAATGATGGTATTACACCAGATGATAGTTTAACAGAATGATGGTTTTACAGATAATAGTTTTACACCATATGAAGATTATATAGCAGATGATGGTTTTATACCAGATGATGGTTTTATACCAGATGATGGTTTTATTCCAGATGATAGTTTTACACCAGATGATGGTTTTACACCAGATGATGGTTTTATTCCAGATGATGGTTTTACACCAGATGGTGGTTTTATACCAGATGATGGTTTTATTCCAGATGATGGTTTTACACCAGATGATGGTTTTATATCAGATGATGGTTTTACACCAGATGATAGTTTTATTCCAGATGATGGTTTTACACCAGATGGTGGTTTTATACCAGATGATGGTTTTATTCCAGATGATGGTTTTATATCAGATGATGGTTTTATACCAGATGATGGTTTTATACCAGATGATGGTTTTACATCTGATGATGGTTTTATACCAGATGATGGTTTTACACCAGATGATGGTTTTATACCAGATGATGGTTTTACACCAGATGATGGTTTTATACCAGATGATGGTTTTACACCAGATGATGGTTTTACACCAGATGATGGTTTTATACCAGATGATGGTTTTATACCAGATGATGGTTTTATACCAGATGATGGTTTTATACCAGATACCAGACTCTAAACATTTCACCATTAACTCCGGAGTAAGACAAGGCTGCGTGCTTTCCCCCTTACTTTTCATCACATATATGGACACTATATGCAAATTAGCATGCCCAATCAGAGGAAACATACCAACACGGATGACAACAAACGATAACACAGAAGAGAACGAAATATGCGTACCAGAAAACAACAGAAGAGAGAAAGAAATAAATGAAATACTATTTGCAGACGACCAAGTTCTGATACATGAAACAACTGAGGACCTACAAGAACATATCAACAGGCTAAACAACACTTGTAAACAATACAACATGAAGATCAACATAAGCAAAACCGAAGTAATGGCAATAGCGAGAAAGAAAGAAAAACTAAACATCATTATAGATAATACATCTTTGAAGCAAGTTGACAATTTCAAATATCTGGGTAGCACGCTAACACAAGACAATAACCAAGAAACAGAGATAGATATAAGGTGTAACAAAGCATGCCAAGTTATAGGCCAAGTATCAACACTATTGAAAAACAAAGCAATAACTACGGAAGCAAAAAGGGCAATATACAAATCAATTTTTCTACCAACTCTGTGCTATCAGTGCCAGAATTGAACGCTGGACTCTAGAACAATAAGAAAGATAACGACCACCGAAATGAAATGTGTCAGAAGAATGACAGGAAACAGCTTAAGGGACAGAGTAAGAAACACTGACCTGAGGAAGAAACTAGAAATTGAACCAGCCATCGAATACATAAAGAAACAACAGATAAATTGGTTCGGCCACATAACAAGACAGAAAGAACTAACAATGAATCAAAGAGCCATAAACAAACGCTACGAAAACGTCAGATTAAGAGGAAGACCGAGAAAGAGATGGATAAAGGGAATACTAGAGTCACTAGGAGGAATAACATCAGAAGAGGCCAACAGAAGAGCAAAGAATCGCAGATTGTTTCTCCCCTCGACGCCAACGGCAATAGAGGACGGATAGAAGAAGAAGAAGAATATGGTTTTATACCAGATGATGGTTTTACACCAGATGATGGTTTTACACCAGATGATGGTTTTATACCAGATGATGGTTTTACACCAGATAATGATTTCACACCTGATAATGGTATCTCTGCATTGTTTCTGTAATTTGGCTGAAGACGTTCAATAGCCCCTTAGCTGGAAGCGATCATGTGTTGTTCTTGTTTGACACCGACAGCTATAAGCTCACGAGTCTCTCGTCATACAGGCAGATATTCTCCGACTTCAGAGTTCTCTTCTTCTTCTACCTTTCAGCTCCCTGGGGAGCATAGGTCTTCAACAAACCCGTTCCAAGTCGTTCTATTTCTTGCAATTCTTTCAAGATTATTCCATGTCTTCCCCATCATCCTCGTCTCTGCTTCTATTTGTCTTCTCCAAGAATTCTTTGGTCTTCCTCTTTGTTTTTTCCCCTGGGGATTCCAAAAAGGGCCTTTTGTGTAATACTCTCAGTGTGTATCCTATCCAGCGCAATCGTACTTCAGAGTTACTCTCATTTATTTTTTAATCGTTGACAGCCTTTTGGTATATTTTTTTAATCTCAATTTTGCCAGGAAACGCCTATTTTTTTTTTTGCCTACTTGTTTCAATTTCCAATTGCGGAGGGTTATTTGACGTGCACAGAATGCACACGGGACCTCCTTTTTTTGGTGCACTTATTCGAGAACTAACCATCGAAGCTCACTACCCAGAGACTAGGGGATTTGGTGGTCTAGAGGTAAGATGTCGGCCTCTAGACAAGAAGGCCTTGGGTTCGATTCCCACCACATGCGGTGGAAAGTATAAAAATAAATAAATAAATATAGTCGAATCCGATAAAAACAGGAGGTCCCGTGTGCATTCTGCGCACGTTAAAGAACCATTGGCAGTTGGATATCGAAATAGTAGGCAGAAAAATGGCCGCTGACAGTACACATTTAATATGAAAAATCTACCCCCACCCCCAAGAAAAAAAAATAAAGTTAAAACTCTCGGCCATAAAAATATGATGAAGTTGGAGACTACATGCCTGTATGGTGGGGTACACCTGAGCACGTGACTACCAGTTTGAAAAATAAGGAAAAGTGATATTTATGTTCAGGCACAATTTAGTCTCTCGGGACTTTGCTAGAGGTATAAATAGTCGGTGAACGCAAACTAACAAAGATACAAACAAACAAAAAAACAAACAACAACCCAGAGACCGAGGGAGGGTAAAGCCAAGAAGAGCCACTGGTTCAAAGTGAAACATTCCCACCGTTTGTGGTGGGATTTCAACCTGGGACCTTCTTCCCAAGAAGCTGACGCGCCACACACACACACACGCGCGCGCGCACACAGAGAGAGAGAGAGAGAGAGAGAGAGAGAGAGAGTGAAGTGATTCTCAGTTGACTGCTTGAATGAAGATCGGTGGATCGAAACTGATAAAGGCTCTACTAAAACTCCTCCTAGTTGTCTTGGCAACAGACTAACAAATTTGGTCAAGCGATTAGGCAGCGAAAAATGAAGGTACCGTGGCACTTAAAATTGCATTGCTGAAATCGGAAGTTTGGACCAAAATGCGCATATTATCACAACTGTAAAAACAACGATACAGCGCTGCCCACCTACGTCCCTTTAGAAACAGAGGTCGGCTTTTGGTAAAATTCAGTAGGTCCTATAAATGTGTTGGCTATAATTATAATTCCCGTGTGTTACCGGGGCTTCATTATGAGGGAAGTAGAGAATAGTGACACTGTGACCTTCCAGGCATGTCGTAAGAGGCGACTAAGATGGTTGATCGATGGCTTGACAAACTGTCATTGTAAAAAGTATTGTTATGGAAACAGCGCCATAGATTTTAGAAGTGGTGATCTCTGCAATATGTGCTATTTTGGCATGCAAGGTTCTGCTTTTGAGATTGTGGTTCTGCCCTATGTGCCGTCTTCGGCTCGAAAGGACAATAGATAGAGATAATTATAATTTGGGACCCGCGATAGCTCAGTGGTTAGTGAACTCGACTACAAAGGACAAGAGCGGGTTCGATCCTGATCGACGGCTTTCAGGTTCACCCAACCTTAAATGGGTACCGGATTTGTTTTCTGGGAAAGTAACGCGGCACGGGCGTAATACCAACCACATTACCTAAAAAAATCATGTGCCGAAGGTCTGTAAAAAAAGTATGATCACTAACACCATATTCCCTATACGCCACTTGGCGTGACAGGGCTCTTTACTTTTACTTTTTATAATTATAATTCATATTTGCTCTGTCTATACCATTACTTGGTGAGCCTTTTTTGGCAGCATCAGTAGGCGCAACTAATTTCTTCTAAAGGTCTGTCTGTCTTTTTGTTTGTCTGACAGTGAGATGGTCAGGTTGCTGTCACATCTTCAATGTTTATTGGACAAAAGAAAACCTATCGAAGCCTATACCACTCCAGATTCATTCATGTAATACAGACTCACAAGATATTGACATAGCTGACATTCTAATGTAGTAAGTTACGTAGGTGAACTATCATCATCATCATCATCATCATCATCATCATCACATCATCATTATCATCGTCATGAAATACAGCGTCTGGTGGCGTATGTGATCATATCTCTCCACAACTTTCTATGACCGAAATTGTTATCGTTCCTGCTGTTGACTTCCTATCAAACCATTCTCTTAATCAGGAAGAAAAATGAAGAACTATCTTAGTACCACCAGGGCTTGCTTAGCGTAATCTCTTTCAACTACAAGGTGGTTACTCGCTTGACTTAAGCTTAATCTCTTTCAACTACTAGGTGGTTACTCGCTTGACTTAAGCTTAATCCCTTTCAACTACTAGGTGGTTACTCGCTTGACTTAGCTTACTCTTTCAACTACTAGGTGGTTACTCGCTTGACTTAAGCTTAATCTCTTTCAACTACTAGGTGGTTACTCGCTTGACTTAAGCTTAATCCTTTCAACTACTAGGTGGTTACTCGCTTGACTTAAGCTTAATCTCTTTCAACTACTAGGTGGTTACTCGCTTGACTTAAGCTTAATCTCTTTCAACTACTAGGTGGTTACTCGCTTGACTTAGCTTAATCTCTTTCACTACTAGGTGGTTACTCGCTTGACTAAGCTTAATCCCTTTCAACCACACGGTGGTTGTAACTCTCTATAGCCCATGCCTCAAAGCATTACCTTTCTATTAATGGAAAGATAATTAATAACCTAAGATATGCTGACGATACTGTACTACTAGCAGAAATCGTAACGATTTACAACAATTACTTAATGAAATAAACATGACAAGCAAAAAATATGGACTAGATATGAATATCAAAAGACTAAAACTATGATCATAAACAAAGAAAATACTCAAAACTCACAAGTGGATATCAAAATTGAAGGAATAGACCCGGAGACAGTTCAGAACTACAACTACCTTGGACATACTATAACCAGTGATGAAAATGTACAACTGAAATAAACAAAAGAATAGGAAAGGCAAACGTAATTTTAATGTTACGAAGAACATACTAACATCAAAACAAATAACACCAGGGCTAAAACTAAGAATAGCAAAATGTTACATCTTCTCAATATTCCTATATGGTGCAGAAGCATGGACATTAGACAAGAAAACAGAACAGAAAATTGAAGCCTTTGAAATGTGGATATATGGAAGAGTAGGTAGAATTGGATGGAAGGAAAAGAAAACAAACGATGAAGTCTTAAAACAACAAAAAATGAAAAGAGAACTACTAAACACAATACAAACAAGACAAATGTGATTTTTGGGCCATGCTAAAAGACACAACAGCCTACTAAAAGTAATCCTAAAGGGAAAATACAAGGTAAAAGAGGCAGAGGCAGACCAAGACTAACATGGACGAGTACCATCAAAAGATGGACAAATCAGCCTATAACAACCTGCACCATCAAAGCAAGAGACAGAGCAGAATGGCGCTCCATGGTAGCCAACCTTCGTTGCGGAGACGGCACTCGATGATGATGAATACGGCCCATGCCTCACATACAGAGTTACATCCCTTAATTTCTTTCCATGCCAATGAGAAGATTGAGTTGTTATTGGTTTGATAAGTAAAGTACCCACGTCACGCCAAGTGGCGTATAGGGAATATGGGATTAGTGACCATACATTTTACAGACCTTCAGCACATGATTTTTGAAGTAATGTGGTCGGTATTACGCCCGTGCCACTTTACGTTCCCATAAAAAAAAAATCCGGTACCCATTTAAGGCTGGGTGATCGCTGACGCTGTCGGTTGGGATCGAACCCTACCTCTTGTCCTTTGTAGTCCAATTTACTAACCACTGAGCTATCGGGGCTCCCTTATTGGTTTGATGTGTTGACAAAATGTTATTACCGATTATTCAACTCAATAACTCCAAATACACAGCTCTAGATTATCCTTTTTTTTTGTTACCGCTGTCTTCTTTTTTACAGTTCTACCTGTTATCACAAAAATATGTCTCGCATGCAAGTCTCTTCTGTTTGTTACTGAATTTTAGACGAACATCTTATCTCCTTTCCACCTATTTAGAATTCAACCGGAGGACCTCGATAGCTTAGTTGGGTAAACCGCACGACTGGGCTACCGACGTTCGCACAACCTGTGTTCGATTCCTGCTGGAAGCAGTGTGAATTGTATTCGTGGTTAGAACAAACAAATTCCCGAAGCTGACCCAGCCGCAGGCAGAAAGGGGTACCAGGGTAGTACTCTGGGAAGGTGAGGAATTCCCGCTCGCATCGTGAGTTTTCATGCTTGAGGCAACCGTGTCCAGATTGGCGGTCGAGCACATATGGGTGAAAACTCGCGTGCTAACGTTGATTCAAGTCCGGTACTTTTACTTTTACTTAATCTTGTTGTATCTTTTCCCCCTCTACTTCAACCTGTAGCATTTTCTTCCCTAAATGTTTCCTGTTGTCCCAATATATTCTGGTTGTTTTCTTCTTTCAATATGACCCCCCAAAAAAATAGTTTTTTTCCGCCTGGTGCAGGAAGTAAACTTTCATCCTTGCTTTGGCCTCTTTTAAAACTATTTCTTTACTCTTTTTATTATTCATGATTTTCTCAGTATTTCTCTGTTATACGATACCTATGTACCTTTCATCGATTTTCTTATCACTTGTCGGATAGTGCATACCATGAGTAAAGTTACCTGCATTTAATAACAAATATGAGAGCTTAGCTCCCATTGCTCTCTGTCTTGGGAGTTATCTTTGCGGTATTTTCCTATTACTGGGATCTGGATGGGAAACTAATAGGACCGGAGAATAAAGGCAGCTTGTCTAATGCAGTCGCCGCGAGGTGTTCAGGCCTGAGTTTTTATTTCACCACTGATAGTAACAGCGTTTGACCCTACCAAGATTCGAACCCTCGCTTTCCTGGTTCGAGCTCGACAAGTTATCGATTCGGCCACCCGTTCTCCTCTGTCATGGGAGTTGCATTGAGCTAACTAGAGCTTGTGTATTACAGTGCACAATCGTCCCTTATAATAGCTCAAAGTTTGGTCATGCTGGTCTACCTGGATTTAATCTGCTGACACATAATGTCCAAAATAGCGGTGACTCAGTGTTTGTGCGCTAGGTAATCATCATGAGGTCTCAAGTTCAATTTCCATACGACAAATGTTTTTAATGCCTACAGGGCCTTTGGTGTTAACTCAAACTTGAAAATGGGTACCATAAATTTATTTCTCGAAAAATTGAGCGGATGGCGAGATACCGACCGTATCACCCATAATATGTCTTTGGTTCTGAAAAAAATAGGTCCACAAAATACTCTCCATACGTCTTAAATAAGACATAAAACTGACTTGGTACTTGTATATAAAAAAAAGTAAAGTACCCCCGTCACGCCAAAAGGGAATATGGTGTTAGTGACCATACATTTTACAGACCTTCAGCACATGATTTTTGGAGTAATGTGGTCAGTATTACACCCATACGGCTTTACTTTCCCATTGAAAAAAAACCTGGTACCATTTGTGGCTGGGTGATCGCTGAAGCCGTCGGTTGGGATCGAACCCTACCTCTTGTCCTTTGTAGTCCAGTTCACTAACCACTGAGCTATCGCGGCTTCCCGACTTGGTACTTTACTTGTATGATATTGACACGAGTACCTAATTCTGTAACGATGTTAACTTTAACAAATAATAATAATAATAATAATAATAATAATAATAATAATAATAATAATAATTTGTTGGTAGCAAGGGTGTGTTCTGAGAGCCGCGATAGCTCAGTGGTTAGTGACCTGGACAACAAAGGGCAAGGGGTAGGGTTCGATCCCAACCGACGGCTTCCGGGTTCATCCAGCCTTAAAATGGGTACCGGATTTTTTTTTCTGGGAAAGTAAAGCAGCACGGGCGTAATATCGACCACAATACCCCAAAAATCATGTGCTGAAGGTCTGTAAAATATAGGGTCACTAACACCATATTACACAATACGCCACGTGGCGTGACGAGGCTCTTTACTTTACTTTACTTTACTTTACTTTACTTTACTTTACTTTACTTTACTTTACTTTACTTTACTTTACTTTACTTTACTATGGTGTCAGTGCACAATTGATTTATTACAAAAAGATTATTATTGTCGTAATATGGACAGCACTACACAGTGTTGTTTTCCTTGCTCAGGAACAACAATCATCGGTACCCTTTTACGCCTCAGCCAGGAACTAAGCTGAGCGCGGTCAGTGATCCACAGCTGACTGCATGCGTCAGGACTGGCGAACATCAGAGCTGAGTGCGGTCAGTGTCCCACAGCTGACTGCATGCGTCTGGACTGGCGAACATCAGAGCTGAGTGCGGTCAGTGACCCACAGCTGACTGCATGCGTCAGGACTGGCGAACATCAGAGCTGAGTGCGGTAAGTGTCCCACAGCTGACTGCATGCGTCAGGTTTGACGAACATCAGTGCTGTGTGCGGTCAGTGACCCACAGCTGACTGCATGCGTCAGGTTTGACGAACATCAGTGCTGAGTGCGGTCAGTGACCCACAGCTGACTGCATGCGTCAGGTTTGACGAACATCAGTGCTGTGTGCGGTCAGTGACCCACAGCTGACTGCATGCGTCAGGTTTGACGAACATAAGAGCTGATGAAGACCGTGCTCCATCTTCCAGCGGTGCTCATGGAAACAGACTATCCAGTCCGGCCAAGCTAGTGTGGATCGAATAGGGAAGGCAAACCGGTATTTAAAAAATTCATTCTGAAGTTGGATGCATTTGGCCGAAATGCACAAAATGAGCGACATAAGTCCATATAAATCTACGCAACGTCTTTTAAGGGCGGATGACGAAGCGGGCTATTAATTTCTTTAGCAGTCAACGGGTTAACGCTAGACAGAAATAACACAGTTTGAAAGTCGAGGATTGATTTTAAAATGAACCAGCAAAATAGAAAATATTTTATTTCATCACTTGTATTCAGTTTTCTAAACATTAAATTGTTTCATTGATATCACAAAAACAGTTATCAGAGCAGCTTGATATGGCAGTGCAACAAACACTTCCTTCTTACAAATGTAAATACGGAATATTTCAGCAGCTCAGGAATTCTCGAATTTTTAGATGAAACATTAACAAAAGACATTTTTATTTTGCATAAACGGAGTAAATGAAATACTTTGATAACCAAAAGAACAGAGCATGTATATATATTTTTTCTTATTTTTATTGCATTTTAAAAACATCAGCCTGCACTAAAGGGCTGATTTTGTCTTTTATTTGTGTGTATTATTGACTATGCTGCTGTTGTGTCTTCAGGTAAGGACAATATAACCTCATAATGTGTCAAGGAATAATATCCAACTAAAGTAACAAAAACAAAGATACTTAACAATAACAATATGAATAAACGCGTTATAAGGCAGGCTATAAAACTTCAATAGTCCTATACAATGGGCGGTGGACAGCCCCTTCAGATGTTGACAGAACGGAACGGTGGGCGCCACCGATCTGGAGCATCGGAGCCCTTGTTAACAAAAGTTAAGGATTCTGGAGTGCTCGTAAATCTCCACTTGTTCATTTATGGCTGACGGTACAGTGTATATTTTAATTATAGTTTTGTTTGTACGTGGTCTCTTGTGCTTGGCAACAATCTACTGAAGGGAGATTCATTATATTCCCATTATACTTAGTCAGTGACATGGGGTCCAGTTCACATGCGAATGATTAATTTGTTGCTCAAATTAATGATGTCTTATAATGCAGATAGGCATGTACACTTCGACTGTACTTGATTTGTAAAGAAATACAATGATGACGTATATCAGTGGTTTTCAACATTTTGTTGTTTGTGAACTCTCAAAATGGGAATATCATAAGCCTGGCCGTTAGCGCGTTGGTTTGATGCTAGAGTGAGTGTGATACCAATCTTCAATCGGTTCAAATAAAATAAGGAATAATACCCGAATTACTGGGTTGAAAAAGAAATAGCAGCGATGAAGAATACTGGAGAATGAACACGTCAACTAAATATGTTGTTGTGTTACTAAGGTGAATTCCCTACGAAAGTATATGTCTCATTTCTCATATTCATAAATAAGAGGCCCATTCACAAATTATTGTGTGTGGGGAGTATGGACTTTGTGCATATCATGTTCAATGACAAACGGCCCGTTGTTTTATGAGTGATATATCCAGGTCGACATATTTTCTCAGAACAAATTTCTGGTACCTATTTTCCTATACATTGTTAAACTCAAATTGTTGACAACTTGATATGTTAGCAGAGCCAGTTCTTTTGCGCTATGGAGATTTCCAACAATCATCAGTTCTTTCAACAGATGGCGGAGACGGAAAATACAAGATGACGGTTCCAGCAGCTTGCTGGTTAAACACATTACACATTCGTCTCCTCAAACAACACTTCCTTGGCAACCTCGAGTTCTTTAACTCGTGGTTGTATTTCTATCATTCATCATATCTTCGTGGTTGTATTTCTATCACTCATCATATCTTCGTGGTTGTATTTCTATCACTCATCATCTCTTCGTGGTTGTATTTCTATCATTCATCATATCTTCGTGGTTGTTTTTCTATCACTCATCATGTCTACGTGGTTGTATTTCTATCACTCATCATATCTTCGTGGTTGTATTTCTATCACTCATCATGTCTTCGTGGTTGTATTTCTATCACTCATCATATCTTCTTGGTTGTATTTATATCACTCATCATCTCTTCGTGGTTGTATTTCAATCACTCATCATATCTTCGTGGTTGTATTTCTATCACTCATCATATCATCGTGGTTGTATTTCTATCACTCATCATCTCTTATTGGTTGTATTTCTATCACTAATCATCTCTTCGTGATTGTATTTCTATCACTCATCATCTCTTCGTGGTTGTATTTCTATCACTGATCATCTCTTCGTGGTTGTATTTCTATCACTCATCATCTCTTCGTGGTTGTATTTCTATCACTCATCATCTCTTCGTGGTTATGTTTATATCACTCATCATCTCTTCGTGATTGTATTTCTATCACTAATCATCTCTTCGTGGTTGTATTTCTTTCATTCATCCTCTCTTTGTGGTTGTATTTCTATCACTCATCATCTCTTTGTGGTTGTATTTATATCACTCATAATCTCGTCATGGTTGTATTTCTATCACTGATCATCTCTTCGAGGTTGTATTTCTATCACTCATCATCTTTTCGTCAAATGGCGATTGAGTATTGACCTAAAATTATCTCTCATGTTAATAATAACACAAAACATTTGGCCACGTTTACCCACGTGACAACGATATCCATGGAGCCTCAATAGAGTAACGATTAGTAATCTGGTCTTCTGTGGTCAGGGTGTTCTCTCAGCCATAAATGGGTACAACCAATTTTTTTTACGTGAAAGAACACAGTTCTATATAGTGTAGTGCTGATTACATTGCTCTCATAATGTGGTCTTAAAATGTGGGCACTAACTTATTCCTACACGTAAATCTCGAGGTGTGTCCGAGTTCTCTCTTTCATCCTTCAGGGGTGCATGCAGGTCCAGTGACTCGTGCACAAGTCTAGATTTAAAAAAAAAAAATAAAAACTAGATTATTGAAGGTCAGCGTAGTGGCAATTAGTGGACTCATTTTCCCAAACATTTAAGTGATAATAAATCAGCAATTAATAAATAACTTACTTCTATTATCTATCCATTATCAATAACAAACAGGGTCGTTATGTAGGCACATTCGCATTATTTAAAAATCAAAGTGGCATTTTAGCCAGAATCTTATAAACTTGACTGCATTTTTTGAGGAAGATGCCTTGAGTCCAAAACATTGTAGTTTAGATTAAAATTGATATTTCTTGTAAGTGGTTCCAATTTGTGACATTTCTCATGAATTTTGATTCTACGTCTACCAAAAGGCTGCTTCTTTTCACACTTCGCAGTTCCTTGGAGTATGGACTTTGCTAGTCCTGGCGATCAAGATACGTTGTCAAACCATTTTATTTTGCCTTCCTTTATAATAGTAAAAAAGATCATCTAGAACACCATTTGCTTATTGTGCAATTGTGCAGACCTTTTTAATTAGTTATACCATTTGGATAAGAGATGCTCATAATTACGATAACACTTCATTTCCTTGTATATTATTATGTAGTTCATATGTATGGACTTCCAGTATACAGGTAGAATATCACGGATCTACATTCTGCGTGTCTATAACTGTGAAATATTGTGCAGACAAGTGGTTGTATATAATGTTTCGTAATTTGCTCTCGCAGACACACGACAAGAATGCAAACACGTTCCTGTCACTGAGTGCACTGTTCCTAGAAACAAATGGTACTTGTAGTAAATTTTATGGAAAACGAAAACACTTCACTTAGTAGATCCTCGTCTACAATACAGTATATATACTTTAACATTATTTGGTATATTTGGCCTATATAGACTTTTAACGTTTAATAATCTTCCTGGTAACATGCACAGATCAGTAGTTTTCACATTTTTGCAAAGCGTAAGATTACAATTTGTGTTCTCACTCACGTTATTTCTCCCTTATTCTCCACTATCACAATCCCTATCTCCAACATCAATTAGAATAACGCTATGGACAAAGCCATACAATCTCGAAGCTGCTGTAAAGCTGATGGCAGAGAGAGTTTTACAAATAAAATATAGAGGCATAGTTATAGTATTTCAATACCTCACAGGAACAATCAGTCAGCATACACTTCGAGAAGTTCTTGGACAGGTGGTGGAGCGGGTATGGGGAATCTCGACTGCAACGAAAACTGACTGCATGAATAGAACAGAGTTTTATGTTGAAGAGAAACGGAACATAGAAAAATGATTCGAAGCTGCTGCAAGAAAGGACAGTCTGTGGGTGGATACAAATTATAAAGAGTCACAGAAACAGAGAGCAAAAACAACAAAATGTAGACATACACAACTGAACTTCTCCTTACCAAAGAAGTATTTACAAATCACATGTCCTTGTAAGGGCGGATTATGAAGAGGAATATTCTAGTCTACCACGATACTCTAGAATACTTTAGTCATCGGGCGAACGCAACCAACCAAATCACATGTTCATTTTCTGTACCCTTAGCTTAAGACTTTTTCTGGCTGTAACGTTGGATTTAACATATAAATAAACATATACAATGGTTTGGTCACGTGATAAGACAGAAAGATCAACATTCAACGCAATGGGCTTTCAACAAAAGATGATATCGTCGACCACGATCAGGATGGATTGATCAACATCAGCAGAAGAGATCAAAAGGAGAGCAAAATACCGCAAATTATATCTCTCCAGGATGCTGACATTTCAATGAGGAAGGAAAGAATAAGAAGATCGGCAGAGATTAAAAAAAAAAATAAAGTCGCAAATATACCGTTAATTTTTTTTTTACCTGAAAACCGGCAAAACTCTAAAAAAAAAAAAAAAACTTTTTTTTTAAAAATAAATCCTCGTATTTCTTATTCCTTTACTTGCGAGTGTGGACATATGTGTATGTCGTCTATGCTTAACTGTTCAAGTGTGTACATTTGTATTTGAAAAGGCAATAAAATGTGGACAATAAGTAACTACAGAGTAGTTTCAAAAATGTTAAAAGACTAACATCTTAAGGAAAAGAGGATAATAAACAGTCGGGAGCATAAGTGAAGAACATACTTCCAGTGTTGCATACTTTACATATTTTACAAAGAGGAGAGGGCAGAAGAGTAAGAGGCAGAGCCAGGGTAAGATGAACAGATAACATCAAAGAAGCGTTACATCAACATCAATCGACAATGGTGGTCGCCAAAAAGGCGAGAACAAGAACTTAGTATCTCTCTCATGGAATCAATTCAGAGCAAGAGGTATGTTGACAGCTCTCGGAAAAAATGACAAATAATCAACAGCAGAAAAAAAAACAAAGAACAATATATGGACCGAAGCAGGATCGAACCCGTACTCAGCGGCACAGCGCCTTGCCATGAAAAGCCAAACGCTAGGGAGCACTTCCACTCAGCTAACTAAAATCTATCTCATCAGCCGAACTGGTACAAGCTGAAGTGAAGAAAGAAAGAGAGAAAGTTCTCTTCCCTAGTCTGTTAGATCTGACACCACGCAACTCAACAGATGATGTTACTTAAGTTAAGGCTCATATACTCAAACTTGCCCAGTGACGCATGTGTACAATTTATGGGTCCCATACAATGCAACGGGGATTCCGGCATATGGGTCAGGGTTCTCCTTGGAGTTTCTCAAAATGTGGATAAGATCGGCGCATTGATGATAATCCCAACATAACACAGCATTATACATACACATTAACACACACGCATACACACATAAACACACATTGTGTGTGTGTGTCTTTTTGTAGACATACGCACAAACAAATACACAAACACAGACATTCACACACACCACATGCAAGCTCTTTTTTCACAAGAAGTCAAACTGTAGGTAAATTATTTGACATACAGAGGCCATTTAGTGCTTTGGTCTCCCCCCTCCCTTATTTCCCCCGAACTCCTGACCTTGACCTAATTACAAATCAATGTTACAGGAAACGTTAAAAAAATATTCTAATGTAATATTCCATTGATCTTTCCTTTTCGTGGTCGATGCTTGCGTTTCATATTCTCGTAGCGTATGTTGTTGAAAATTCGTTGAGTTCCATTTTTATCTTTCTTTCTTATCACGTGATCAAAACATTTAGTCTGTTGCTTCTTTGCCCATTCAGTTACTGAATTTTGTTACATTCAGCCGATAAAAATAAAAAAAATACCGATATTCTACAGACAACATCAGGAAGTGACGTAATCAGCGATAAGGTGATTTCTGCTCATGAAGGGCTAGAAGAACAAAATAAGACTTCCGGCCGTGCAATAATGCATATGGGTATTATGGTGATAGTGTCTATATTTTGCAACAAAATATTCACTAATTCTTGGTCCATGCAGAGAGGCTTTGCATATCATGTCCCCCAAAACCCTTGACCTTGTGTGCTGTGTTTAATCTTTGACCTTGTGTGATGTGTTTCACCCTTGACCTTGTGTGCTATGTTTAACCTTTGACCATGTGTACTGTGTTTAATCCTTGACCTTGTGTGCTGTGTTTAACCCTTCACCTTGTATGCTGTAATTAACCCTTCACCTTATATATGCTGTGATTAACCCTTGACCTCGTGTGCTGTGTTTAACCGTTGATCTTTTCCCGTGCTAAGACATTAAACCATCTGGCATCTTTTCCCTTTGTCTACCTGTATCTCTTCTGCCTTCAATTTTTCGTGTTATTAATTAAGTATTCAACCCGCTTCTTTTTCACATATATGGATTTCCTTAAATTGTTTTATAATCTTTCTGTCTTCATTTGCCTCTTTTAATACATTTGTTTTGTTTTTGGTCGTCCATTGAAACTTTAGCATGCTTCTAAAATAACACATGGGGGACTGGTTGGTCTCGAGGCAAGACGCCGGCCTCGAGACAGAGAGGTTGTGGGTTAAAATACCGGCTGCACCGGTTGGGATTTTTATCTATGATTTCTCTCTGAAGCAACCAGCCCTGGTCTCAGCAGCGAGGCCCGGCTTGAAACGTCAATTACTCATCGACGGAAAAAATACGAGTACCTCCGAAGACGGAATTATCTGCCTGTGCGGCGAGGGACCCCTGTGCACACGGCTGCCAGGGAAAAATGGATTAACACGCAAAATTCAGTTCCTAGTCTCTAGGGGACTTCATCAGAGGTCAAAGCTGGCGAACGCAAAAAAAAAAAAAAAAAAAAAAAAAATTGTGTTATTCATTTCATTCTTGGTTGCATCTCTTCAACACCTCAAGGTTGCATCTTTTCAACACTTCATGGTTTGCATATTTTCATCACTTTCAACGCAATTTTTGAGGCTGTTTGGGCGGTAATTATGTTAAGTCTCATTTAACAAACACACAAAGCATTTATTAAATTAAAAATAAATTAGCAAAAAAAAAACCTATAACCCAAATAAACATTTATCCAAAAAACTAAAGGAAAGCTTATTTCGTTGAATATATCAAAACACAGATATGTCAAAAGTTTCAACGGAACAATACTACGCAGTGATTTTTAAATGTAAGGAAACTAACACTGTTTCGCATCCTTATACTCTGTCTTTAATGTGTTACTCAGTGTTTACATAAAAAAGATATGTTTGTTGCTTGCTTGCTTTCTTTCGCCCGGTAACTAAAGGAGTACATCTCTTCATCATCCGCACTTAAAATTAAAATTAAGTGAGCGAGTCTGCGTTGTGCTGTGGTTTGCAGTATAACTGTGATATTTGCGCTTTTCGGCCCAACACATACGGCTTCAGCATGACATTTTTGAGTACCGGGTTGTCTTCCCTCTTCGATCCCTACTGGCTTGGCCAGACTGGACAGGTTAGTCTGTTACTGGAGGCACCGCGGAGAGGTGGAGTAGAGTCTGGATGGTTCTGGTTCACCAATCCTGGCGCAAACCATCAGCTGTGGGTCGCTGACGACTTCCAGCTCTGCTGCTATGAGGCGCACCTTCGTATCCGATGTGTCTGTTGAAAACGTTACGAAAGAAACGAACCAGCGAAACTGTATTGTGAAGTCAGCTCGCTAACATTAAGTTGCCATCACCCATGTGGTAACCGGGAAATTATTTCATGGGAAGAGGTATGTTTACAAACACTCAGGAAAAAAGAATAATCAAAAACAGAAAAAAAACAAAGAACAATAGACAGTACAAATCAGGATCGAACCCGTATTCCTCGGCACAGCGCCTTGCCGATAGTACCAAACGCTAGAGCTCACGACCAGCCCAGCTACCAGAAAAGATAGCTATCATTGGCGATGTCTTTTTCGCCTGTAGTAACCGGGGCCTACAATTATTGGAGAAAAGAGTAGAGCCACTGTCACCTGCCAGACATGTCACCTGCCAGACATGTCGTAAGAGGCAACTCAGGAGAATGGGATCAAGGTCTTTGCCGGTGCTAACAAGTTCGTGAATCTGAACTCCATCTTCAGCACTTTCGCTGTGTGACGTATGTGCTTCATACTGGGGAACGTGTTGAGGAAGGGCATATGAACACATTTGAGTTGTCCGTTGTGCAAAGAAGATGATCCTTCGACTAATCTAAACTAGAGTCACTCTTGTGTACTTTATCTAAGTAACTGTTTATGATTGTGTCCCTTCCTCTGTGTTGTATTTGTATATAGTAGGAAAAGAAAGACACCATAGTGGGTTTTTAAAAAATATGCTACTACCGCCAATTTTTAATGTTTACTGTCTTAATGTTTGAGATCTTGTCAGCACTACTCCAGCTCGTCGTTCTTTTACAGAAAGAAAATCTCTGACAGCTATACAAAACTGGATAAACCTAGAAATCGGTTGATAGGAGAGGGGGCGGTGTCGAACTGAATCTCTTGTCTTCAATAGACCAGTTCACTAAAACATGCTCTACCACAGCTTCATTTTGTATCAAGCACAATCGTTACGATTGCTGGACAATATCAACTAGAACTCACTCCAATCTTTGGACTACAAAGGACAAGAGGTAGGGTTCGATCCCAACCGACGGCTTCCGAGTTCACCCAGCCTTAAATGGGTACCGGATTTTTTCTGGGAAAGTAAAGTGGCACGGGCGCAATACCGATCACATTACCCCAAAAATCATGCGCTGAAGGTCTTAAAATTTATGGTCACTAACACCATATTCCATATACGCCACTTGACGTGACGGGGCTCTTTATTTTTACTTTACTTACTCCAATCTTTGGTATAATTACACATCAGTTCACGAACACCACAGTACACACGAGAGTCCCTTACCACTTTCTGCTATAGAGGAAAATATGAATAATTCCGTAGAATGGTCAGTGGTAGTGTGATAATTAATACCACCCACACAAGTCTCAATGTTTGATAAACACCTTTTGAATGCTGCTTCTGGCAACTCAAGACCAAACACACAAGTCGCTAAAACCTTTTCTAACAAATTAGTTTGCCAATTAATCCCCGTTTCGAATGTGGTTTTCTCAGAATATTTAATGGGTTGTCAATAACGTAGTATCGAAGTAACGATATGGGTGACAAACAAGGGCAACATTTAACAATTCTAACTCCGCCGGGAAAGTGTACGGTTACCGACCCATGGTTTTCTTAATCAAACAGAGGCGTTGTCACTTGAAACCCTTCTAGGGTTAATTAGCAACGCCCGTAGTTAGAATTGTTTCCAAAACTGTCTCTGACAATGAATTTTGCAGCCATAGCTTCAGTTGTTTGTTGTTTACTGTGTTGAAATGTGAATACTACAATATTTCTATATGTGAAAGGGTTAATAGCAGGTACTGGTTATTCCCATACATTCCCATAAGTTTATGTAGTGTTGAAGTGAATTTTAATTTCCTCTCCATACAGTCTTTGATATATTAATGTGAGGGATCATTTTCTTCCCGTACTTAATTTTTAGTATAAAAGTGAGGGTCAATTGTACATCTCTCCTCTAAATACACAGTTTTTGCAGTTCTGAAATCAATATTCATAGAGACGCATAGAGTATTCAACCTCACATAAATAAAGGATATTTAGCTCTTCTGTTAGCCTAAATCGTGGAAAAAAGACAGAGACCAATAATAGAACTACAGTTAAGCGATTCTAAAATGGGGTTCCAAAAAAACAGAGGATGTACTGACGCTCTATTCACATTAAAACAGCTTGCAGAAAAAACGACACAATCAAGATGCATACATAGCTTTCATTGACCAGGAAAAAACATTCAACAGAGTAAATAGTGAACAGCTGTGGGAGATACTAACAACATATGGAGTAAGCCAACATCTAACCAACCTAATTAAAAGTCTTTACATCAACAGCAGCTGCAGGGAGAGAACAGCAGCAGGCTACACAGACCACTTCAAGTTAGATCAGGTGTAAGACAGGGGTGCATACTATTCCTCCTACTGTTTATTACACACATGGACTATATATGCAAGTTAGCCATCCCATTAGAGACAGAGGAGATAAACGAGCTTTTATTTGCAGACGATCATGCACTAATACATGAAACAATAGAAGACCTACAAGAACACTTAAACTCAACAGCTCTGGCACAAAATACAACATGAAAATCAACATCAACAAAACATAAGTCATGAATGTTGCTAAAATTAAACAGAACATCAACATAACTATAGAAGGCTGGCAACTAAAACAAGTAGAGGAATTCAAATACCTAGGAAGTTTAGTGACAAACGCTAATTCACAAACAGCAGAGATAGAATCAAGATGCAACAAAGCTTGTCAAATCATCAGACAGTTATCACCACTATTATCCAACAAGGAAATAACCCTAGAGGCAAAACGAGCACTATACAATACAATATTCATCCCGAGGTTGTGCTACCAATGCCAGACCTGGACACTAGATGCAAGAACAACAAGAAGAATAACCTCTACTGAGATGAAATGTGTCAGACGAATGACAGGAAACAGTTTGAGAGATAAGATCAGAAATGAGGAACTGAGGAAAAAGCAAGGAATAGCCCCCCCCCCTACATAGAATATATAAAGAAACAACATATAAAATGGTTTGGCCACGTGATAAGGCAGAAAGATCAAAACACAACACAACGAGCCTTCAGCAAACGTTGTGAGAATACCAGGCCCAATGGTCGACCACGAAAAAAGCTGAATGGATCGAATGTTTGAAGTACTAGGAAACATAACAGCAGCAGAGGCGAAAAGAAGAGCAAAAGACCGCAAATTATATCTCCCCTCGATGCTGAAAGGCGAATGACGAAGGAAAGCAGAAGAAGAAGAAGTTAGGATCTTCCTTTGTTATGTTTCCTATAGATTCTAATATTCCATTGGGGGACTGGTTGGTCACGAGGCAAAAAGGTGGCTTCGAGACAGAGAGGTTGTGAGTTAAAATCCCGGTTGGTTGGGATTTTTATCTATGATTTCTGTCTGCGGCAATCACCCCTGGTCTCAGCGGCGAGGCCCGGCTTGAAACGTCAATTACTCATCGACGGAAAAAATATGAGTACCTCTGAAGTCGGAGTTATCTGCCTATGCGGCGAGGGACCCTTGTGCACACTGCCGCCAGGGAAAAAAATGGATTAACACGCAAAATTCAGTTCCTAGTCTCTAGGGACTTCGTCAGAGGTAAAAGCTGGCGAACGAAAGAAAAAAAATGATTCCATTGATCTATCTTTCTCTTTGTCGTTCCGTGTGTTTGGCGTTCTCGTGACGTTTATTGGAAGCTCGCTGTATTGTATTTTGAGCTTTCTGATTTATCAATTGACCAAAACATTTTCTTCTTCTTAACGTGTTAACATTTTATTAATGTTTTTATTACAATTGACTTCAATGTTTTGCCACATGATATAACAGAAAGATCAAAACATAGCAATAAACGTTGTGATAATATTATATTCGACCACGAAAAATGGAAATGGATGAATTGATGGAACATTGGAAATGGTTGGAATAACAGCAGGAGAATCAAACAGAAGATTTAAAAATCGCAAACTATATCTCTCCTCCATGCTGAAAGGCAATGAGGAAAGAAAGCAGAAGAAGAGGACCTCCACAATGATTGTAATTTTATTGCTTCCAATCTACATCTTTTTTCAAAACGATATTAGAAAAAAATGTCTATGTTCATCTTTACATGATGTTATTTCCTTGTATGTTATTTCCATGTATGTTATATCTATATATGTTATTTCCATGTATGTTATTTCCATGTATGTTATATCTATATAAGTTATTTCCATGTAGGCTATTTCTATGTATGTTATTTCCATGTATGTTATTTCCATGTATGTTATATCTATATATGTTATTTCCATGTATGTTATTTCTATGTATGTTATATCTATATATGGTATTTCCATGTATGTTATTTCTATGTATGTTATATCTATATATGTTATTTCCATGTATGTTATTTCTATGTATGTTATTTCCATATATGTTATATCTATATATGTTATTTCCATGTATGTTATTTCTATGTATGTTATATCTATATATGTTATTTCCATGTATGTTATTTCTATGTATTTTATATCTATATATGTTATTTCCATGTATGTTATTTCCATGTATGTTATATATATATATGTTATTTCCATGTATGTTATTTCCATGTATGTTATTTCTATGTATGTTATATCTATGTATGTTATTTCCATGTATGTTATTTCCATGTATGTTATATCTATATATGTTATTTCCATGTATGTTATTTCCATGTATGTTATATCTATATATGTTATTTCCATGTATGTTATTTCCATGTATGTTATATCTATATATGTTATTTCCATGTATGTTATTTCTATGTATGTTATATCTATGTATGTTATTTCCATGTATGTTATTTCCATGTATGTTATATCTATATATGTTATTTCCATGTATGTTATTTCCATGTATGTTATATCTATATATGTTATTTCCATGTATGTTATTTCCATGTATGTTATATCTATATATGTTATTTCCATGTATGTTATTTCTATGTATGTTATTTCCATGTATGTTATGTCTATGTATGTTTATTTTGTGTATGTTATTTCTATATATGTTATTTCCATGTATATTATGTCTATGTATGTTTTTTCTGTGTATGTTATTTCTATATATTTTATTTCCATGTATGTTATGTCTATGTATGTTATTTCTGTGTATGTTATTTCTATATATGTTATTTCCATGTATGTTATTTCTGTATATGTTATTTCCATGTATGTTATTTCTGTATATGTTATTTCCATTTATGTTATTTCTGTGCATGTTATTTCTATGTATGTTATTTATGTGTATGTTATTTCTTTGTATGTTATTTCTATGTAGGTTATTTCTATGTATGTTATTTCCATATATGTTATTTACATGTATGTTATTTATGTGTATGTTATTTATGTGTATATTATTTCTATATATGTTATTTCTATGTATGTTATTTCCATGTATGTTATGTCTATGTATGTTTATTCTGTGTAAGTTATTTCTTTATATGTTATTTCCATGTATGTTATGTCTATGTATGTTATTTCTGTGTATGTTATTTCTATGTATGATATTTATGTGTATGTTATTTCTATGTATGTTATTTCCATATATGTTATTTCCATGTTTGTTATTTATGTGTATGTTATTTATGTGTATGTTATATCTATGTATGTTATTTCCATGTATGTTATTTCCATGTATGTTATTTATGTGTATGTTATATCTATGTATGTTATTTCCATGTATGTTATTTCCATGTATGTTATTTATGTGTATGTTATTTATGTGTATGTTATTTCCATGTAAACGTTAGCGTTGTTTTGCTACTCAAGCATCAACATCCGTTACTTTAAATATATTACCAGGATGAGGACTATTTCTTACCTACATCTTATCTTCAAATGTACTAACTCATGAACCAACATTTCCTTCAAATCTCTTTATACACTTAATTGCGAAAGCTAGTTATGTACAAAGTAATGTCTCTTTTTCCATAGCTATCTCTTTATCCCACTCGGCGAGCGATTATAGTTTTCCGTTCAATGATAAACGTTCAATCGCGGCTGAAAAGCGGTACAAAGTTGACAAGAATAGTCAATCATATTAAATCGAACGGTGATGAAAAGGTGGACTAGAAGAGAAAGTGAAAGCTTCTCACGTTAGATGGTAATGTTAAAGGAGCGTGAAATGTCAGCTTGTCAGATTACGTGATTTGGTGGTGAGTGGTGCGAAGGTACATGTCGTCAGTGGGCTGATAGCGGGCAGTGACTCATAGCTGACTGCTTGTGCCAGGATCGGTGTATGAGAACTATCTAGATCCTATTCCACTTTTTCGCGGCACTTATAGAAAGAGACCAATCAGTCAGGCTAATTATTGAGGGAAGGCAACTCGAATCTCAAAATTGCCTTGCTGAAGTCGAATGTGTTGGGCTAAACGATGCAAATATCACAGCTTTGTTGCTAACCACAACATAGCGCATCTACGCCAATTGAGCGTCCTTCTAAAGGGCGGGCGACTAAAACAACTTTTTCTTTATTTGTCAGGTGAACACAGGATGGGAAAGGGGAATTAGCGAAATACTTCTCATTCTCGCTGTTATTTACTTTCCCTAACTCACCGAGTCAGGTACACATTTATTTCATGTGGGCCGACACACAGAGCGTCAATTTAGAATCGAGCCCACTTTCAATTTATTGTCAAATCAGCGAATGAATGACGTTACTAATGCTTTCATCGGAAAGATGGAAATAAAAACTCGATGAAAGGTGACAAGTTATATAACACTAGGCAGTTTCTACTACCGACGCCTGTTATCTGAAATCTGGGATTTGGTTTCTCTGATCAACTTCAAATATTGGACAAAAACCTGATAACAACACAAACAAGGTGGCTTAGACCGCTGATTGACCGCATTTCCTTGCAACAACAAGCGCATTAAACGCCAGCCCTATCGGCACTTGCCTTCAGCCACGAACCAACAAAGTGGCCAACAAGAGGCGACCTGCCAGAAAGCAGCAACTACCCACGCCTCCAAACCTTGCTTGATCCGTGGTCATTGTATTCCAAATTAAGTCATTACATTCTACTACTGTTTTGTCATAATATAGCAAATTTATCGTGATGATGTGAGCAACTGAGAATAGCAAGAAGTGTGATTCTCCCACCATATATTTAATGTCAAAATGGCTACCTTAATTCTCCAAAACTAATTTTTAAAAATGAAAGTGTCTATTTTGTGGTTAAAAATGATAATGCTATAGCCATACAAGTGTAGACTTACAACGCTAGATGGACAACAGAGGCGAGCTACAGAAGAGATCAGGTAAAGTCTGCATTAAAACAAATTAGCAACGCATTCCAATTAATGGAAAGATAATCAATAACCTAAGATATGCTGACGATACTGTACTACTAGCAGAAAATCCTAAAGATCTACAACAATTACTTAATGAAATAAACATGACAAGCAAAAAAATATGGACTTGATATGAATATCAATAAGACTAAAACTATGATCATAAACAAATAAAATGCTCAAAACCCACAAATGAATATCAAAATTGAAGGAATAGACCTGGAGACAGTTCAGAACTACAACTACCTTGGACATACTATAACCAGTGATGGAAAATGTACAAGTCAAATAAACAAAAGAATAGGAATGACAAAAAGTAATTTTAATGTCATGAACAACATACTAACATCAAAACAAATAACACCAGGGCTAAAACTAAGAATAGCAAAATGTTACATCTTCTCAATATTCCTATATGGTGCAGAAACATGGACACTGGACAAGAAAACAGCAGAGAACTGAAGCCTTTGAAATGTGGATATATAGAAGAATAGGTAGAATTGGATGGAAGGAAAAGAAAACAAACGATGAAGTCTTAAAACAACTAAAAATGAAAAGAGAACTATTAAACACAATTCAAACAAGGCAAATGCGATTTTTGGGGTAATGTTAAAAGGCACAACAGCCTACTAAAAGTAATCCTGGAGGGGAAAATACACGGTAAAAGAGGCAGAGGCAGACCAAGACTAACATGGACGAGTAACATCACAAGATGGATAAACCAGCCTATGACAACCGGCACCATCAAAGGAAGAGACAGAGCAGAATGGCGCGCTTTGGTAGCCAACCTTCGTTGCGGAGACGGCACTCGATGATGATGAGCAACATATGCCACCAGCCTTTGTCAATGGCAATTTTATGAAGAATTCTTCGGTATCTTGTGCAGCTACTAACATATGGATGCGAATCCCAGGAGTCGTACATGAGTTAAGAAAACAAATACGAAATTAAGACAACAGAAACAACTTTACGGAGGAACATTGAGAATACTACGAACAGCTGCAACAAATAATGAAAGAGTTCTAAAAGAGATCAATGAAACAAGAATAACGTATTGCCAACATCAAGAGAAAACGTTAATCATTTCTTGGCTGTGAAGTGAGGAACAGCTGAAGCAAATTGTGGCAACTGGAAACATAGAGGACAGAAGAGAGCTAGAAAAAGGGTGGTCAAAGATGGCTTGGTAGAAAGTCAAAAATAAAGCTGATAAGCAACTGCGAATCAGACAGTTGTGGAAAAACATGGTCATCTACTTTAGCGTGCAGGCACTACTATACTTCATATATATATATATATATATATATATATATATATATATATATATGTCTTAACATATGGATGTGAATCATGGACAATAGGACAACAGACAAGAAAATCACTGAAGTCTGTAGAAGTGTGGTTTTACAGAAGAATGTTGAGAGTACCATGGACAGAAAAGAAGAGTAATGAAATGTTCTGAAAGAGGTCAAAGCAAAAAAGAGAGCTAATTTCCAATATTAGGAAGAAGCAATCATCATTTTTTGGACATGTAATGAGAAGAGAACAACTGAAATATACTGTAGCAACTGGAAAAAAATTGAGGGACGAAGTGATTGAGGGAAGCAAAGAGAAAAAAATACCAGACAGCTTAAGAGAATGGGGAGCCGCGATAGCTCAGTGGTTAGTGAACTGGGCTACAAAGGACAAGAGGTAGGGTTCGATCCCAATCGACGGCTTTCGGTTCACCCAGCCTTTAATGGGTACCGGATTTTTTTCTTGAAAAGTAAAGCGGCAGGGGCGTAATACCGACCACATTACCCCAAAAAACATGTGCCGAAGGTCTGTAAGATTGATGGTCACTAACACCATATTCCCTATACGCCACTTGGCGTTACGGGGGCACTTTACTTTTTACTTACTTAAGAGAATGGCTTGGCAGAAGGTCAACAACAGAAATGATAAATAATTGTCGAGATCGAAAGTTGTGGAAAGACATGATCACCTACACCAGCAGGCCTGGTACTTGATGATGATGATATATATATAGGCTTACCATACGCCTCGATTTGACCGGGATTGTCCCGACGTTCCGGCCAGATTGAATTTCTGCTCCGGTTTCAAACTGTTTACGAGAAATTAATTTGTTCTGTCAGAAAATGTAACATGTGTGCTAGCTCATTCTCTGGCAAGGGACTTAATGATAACATTTGAAGAAGAGTGTGAAATCACTGAAAACGTGAGGAGATAATTTAAACGTTTTCATAAAAGATTCCCTAGCTTATGGAATGAGAGTTTTAGGTAGACTGAAGACTTTATATGGTAAAATTCTGGAGATATGTATATCTACTTGGCCTAGCGTTGGGCAACCTGTAAGTACAATCAATAATCGGAAAGCAAGTAGTAAACATTGATACATTATTTGATGAGGTTGTTACTACGAAGAGCTTTTGGAGGTTCTAAAGCAGAAATTTGGGTAACGCAAAAATGTCAGTTTTAAGAAAAGTGGTAATGCATTCTTGAAGCTCATTGTAGAGAAAGTAAAATAACACTTATTAGTAAAATATCTTAGCCCTATAGTAGAGTGCATTATTTATCTCCCCGGTACTTCTGCACAAGATGAACGAATGTTTTCTGTAATAAATAATATGTGGTCAGAAGCTATAGTGAGAGGTCAGAGCTATTGTGATAACTAAAATACATTTCCCACTGAGCTGCATATAGTTCCTTGACAAAATAAAAACAAGAAAAGAAATTTCTTAGAAAAGTAGTTTCAAGTGAAAAATATGAAAGCAAGGCTAAGCTCCCATACTACGTCCAGTGATACTCCAATTCGTCTTGGTTTCAGCTCTATAAATATTATATTGCTCCCGATTTCCGCTTGAGGAATTATGGTAAGTCTATATTTATATAATCACATCCATATGCGAGCTAATGCTTAATACATAAAACGTTAGCTGTAACAATTAGCGGGCATGCTGCGAGGGCTGACTTATCGTGGTCATCAAGATTTAATTTAGGACCCATTCTCACATCCGTCCAGGACTCAACGGCAGCATTCAAAGAGGGTTCCGCCGGTGGCCGAAAATGCCACGGATATTCCATATAATTAAACAATGCTAGGACGCGTGGGGTTGGTAATTGATCGTAGTCATTCTTTGTCGGCAGTGCCACTCGATTCAGAGTAACGGCATCCGGTATAGACTCATTAGACTGAATGGTTCCTTAAACGTGCCACGCGCCACTTGAGAAGGCACGTGTAATTGACGTTGGTAGGATATTTGCTTATCTAGCCAATCTCTTCCTCTCTTTCAAAGTATTTGCTTCTCATTTTCATTAGTTCTTCGACCGTTCCATATAGATACCTATGCATGACATTCATTGTCCATTGGTTTACATCGTTAATTCATATATTAAAAGAATAGCAACCAGCGTAAGATGGAAAGATTAGACAGGGGGAATGGGGATAGGCTATATAAGAAAATGTAGAGGGAAAATTTCGAAAAACGTTAAAGATAGCTAGGCTATAATGTAGATGAAGGTAAAATAGGTTTGTGAAACCTTTCATTCACAAATGCTGAAGAAATCGTTAAACTTTGTTGAAATCGCTTCAATGCAGAAAGAAAACTTGCATATAAAATTATAATTTCAATTGAGACCTCCAAAAGTTATCTAAAAAGCTGGCAATCACGGCACGTCACAACTAGAACTCTTGCGAACACGGCATGTCACAACTAGAACTGTAGTGGTCACATCATGTCACAACTAGAAATCTGGCGATTATCACATGTCACAACTAGGACTTTAGCGATCACATCATGTCACAACTAGAAATCTGGCGATCACCGCATGTCACAGCTAGAACTCTAGTGGTCACGGCACGTCACAACTAGAACTTGCGAACACGGCATGTCACAACTAAAACTATAGTGGTCACACCATGTCACAACTAGAAATCTGGCGATCACCGCATGTCACAACTAGAAAGCTTGCGGTCACAGCAAGTCACAACCAGGACTCTAGCGGTCACAGCATGTAACAACTAGAAATCTGGCGATCATGGCATGTCACAACTAGGACCCTAGCGGTCACAGCATGTCACAACTAGAAATCTGGCGATCACCGCATGTCACAACTAGAAAGCTAGAGGTCACAGCAAGTCACAACTAGAAATCTAGCGGTCACAGCATGACACAACTACAACTATAACGGTCACATCACGTCACGACTTGAACTCCAACGGTTACATCACGTCACAACTAAAACTCTTGTGGTCACAGCACGTCACCACTTGAACTAATACCGTCAGAGTACGTCACAACTTGAACTCTAACGGTCACAGCCTGTCACAACTAGAACTCTAACGGTCACAGCCTGTCACATCTAGAACTCTAACGGTCACAGCCTGTCACATCTAGAACTCTAACGGTCACAACCTGTCACATCTAGAACTCTAACGGTCACAGTAGGTCATAACTCACTTGCTGCCTCTTTAAAGTTTACACTGGATAAGTGTTACGGGATTTTAAAATATTATTATGTAACTCGATACCCAATTGACAGATGTAAGTACATCAGCACTTCAGAGGCTTGGCGCATTACAATTTTGTACTTTCGTGGAGAGGAACGTGGGAGGGGAAAGTTTAGGTAAACTATTTGTTGGGAAAAAAGTATTGGATATACTCATTTCAAAGATTATTGAGGTGAATGTAAATAACTCGTGGATACGTGTTTTTTTTTAAATTATTATGTTATTATTATCATTTTTCTTTTACGTTCACCATCTTTCACATCTGGTGAAGTCTCTAGAGACTAGGAACTGAATTTTGCTTTTATCCTTTTTTTCCGAGGTGCGCGTGGCCGTGCGGCTAAAACCACTGTTTTGAAAGCAGACGTACGGTGTTCGAAGCCCGCGGTAGACAGAAAGGATTTTTTCTATTGGGGGTGAAATAAAAATCCTGAGTCGCACACGTCGTGGCGACTGCTTGACCAAGCGGCCTTTATCTCTCTGGTTCTATCGTTGCCCCCCGACATACACTAGAAATGGTACTATGTGTCGTAAAGATAGCTTTTTTTTAAAATCCTTTTTTCGCATTGTGCACAGGGGTCCATCGACATACAGGCAGATAACTCTGTCTGCGCAGTCACTCATACTTTTCTCAGATAAGTATTTGACGTTTTCAAGCTAGGCCTTGCTGCTGTGACCGGTTTGGCCGCAGAGAGAAATCATCAATAAAAATCCCATTCTGGTGCAACCGAGATTTGAACTCACAAACACACCTCTCTGTCTTGAGACCGCCGTCTTGCCTCGAGAACAACCATTCCTCCTTACGTGTATTTGATTTAACCAGGATTTTTTTCGGATTTGAATGGGTTTTGTTCCAGCTACCAGTTCCGGTATTTCTTTGTATTATCATGAATCGCCACCGAATCATGGACAATAGGACAACAGACAAGAAAATCACTGGAGTCTGTAGAAATGTGGTTTTACAGAAGAATGTTGAGAATACCATGGACAGCTAAGAAGAGTAATGAAGAGGTTCTGAGAAAGGTCAAAGCAAAAAGAGAGCTAATTTCCAATGTTAGGAAGAGACAATCATCATTTTTTTGGCCATGTAATGAGAAGAGAACAACTTGAATATATTGTAACAACTGGAGAAATTGAGGGACGAAGAGATAGAGGGAAGCAAAGAGAAAAAAATAACAGACAGCTTAAGAGAATGGCTTGGCAGAAGGTCAACAACAGAAATGATAAATAGCTACCGAGATCGAATGTTGTGGAGAGACAGGATCACCTACGCCACTAGGCCCGGTACTTGATGATGATGATGATGACCAGTTCCGGTAAACATTTGTGATTTCATTTGTCCTCAGATATATATTTTTTATGTAACTAAAACTATAATTGGTGGCATTTTACATTCATGTTTTTGATCGCTGTCAACATGAAAACGAACATTCGTTTGATATAAAAATAACACTGTACAAGTTTCACCAGAGATACTGAAGAAGTATGATCTGAAGAAGTATGATCTAGTGAATTTCATATCGAACAATATTCTTGAAACCTATCTGGGAGACAGGTTGGCAAAGGCAGGCGGCACAGTACACCAGTCAGATACAGGTACAACCTATGAGGAATAAAAGAGATTTGCTAGGAACAAATGCATGAACAAATGGAATACAGAACACAAGAGCTACCAGACAAATGATGAATCTATCTCTCTATCTATTGTCCTTTCGAGCCGAAGACGGCACATAGGGCAGAACCACAATCTCAAAAACAGTAACCTTGCGTGTCAAAATGGCACATATTGCAGAGATCGCTGATTCTAAAATCTATGGCTATGTTTCCATAATAATATTTTTTTTTACAATGACAGCTTGTCAAGCCATCAATCAATCTCCTTAGTCGCCTCTTACGACATGCCTGGATGGTCACAGTGTCACTATTCTTTACTTCCCTCACACTGAGGCCCCGGTAACACACTGGAAAATGATGCATACTACCCACTAAAAAGAAAATAACGAGTAACAATTTGTAGACTTCGAACGGACCTAATCTCTATTGAAATATCACATTTTTAACACTCTCAGGATAGGAACCTCTGCTGAATGTGACTGTGGCACAGGCAAAATGACTGCTAAACATCTGCTACGAGATGCTCAACATGTGACGAACAGAGAAGGTTATTGTCGCTACAAGTGGTACCATATCAGATCACGCTGTATGGAGATGCCACCGGCCTTGAGCCGACCAACGCTTTCTTCCAACTTTTTTCGAGATTTTGACGTCAAGAGGTGTATGCAGAAGGGTGAAGAAGACCACAGTCAACTGTAGTACACAAGTTAGCGAGATGGCCTGAGGGGCAGTATCGCAGAATGCAAAATTAGGAATGCAAAATAACTTTAAAGGAAAAAAAACAGAAAGATATGATAAAGATAATATCAGGTTGCTGGAGGGTGGGGGGAGGAGGTTAAATATTCCTCATTTCTCAGGTGCTGACAGTCTACACACTTGCCTTGCCCCGGGCTCTGGCAATTCACGCCACGCCACTGACATAAGACAAGATAGAAGTGACCCAACACAACGGTCTGCTAGCAAGTAAGCGTCAGATATATATTCGCTCGTTTCTAGATTATTTCAATTTATAGATCATTATCATCATCATGTGTTATACCGGTTAGTGTAGGCGATCATGACCTTCCACAATCATCTAGCCACAGTGCATCGTATCAATTCTGTTGTTGGCTGTTTCCCATGCCATGACACCAAGCTATCTAGTATCTTCTCTCTTTGTTTAGTTTATAGATATTGGTTCTTTGGTTATGGAAGGCCCCGGTATCACTGCAAACGAATTAAAATCCATAATTGCTCAACTGCCCGTGCCAGTGGAATCATCCGAATTACTATCTCATCTCCCAAACAAAGAAAGGTAGCTGTAAACCCCATCATAGCTTCTCAGCACACTCCATAAGACATAAGACGAAACCGCACAGAAAGTGAACACAGCCAACTGTTCCCTGCCATATGATATCATCATTAACCGTAAATAATTGGAATATCGAAACATGATCAAAACGGATGAAACACACAGCTCACAGTGTGCACAGAGCACCTAACTCAGTAGCTCCGGCAACAAGTTTATAGTTTATAGATAACTATGGGTACAAGATTGTTTGTTTCTGCGAGTGAAATCAAAACTCTGACCTGAACACCTCGTGGCGACTGCACTGGACAATCGGCCTTTATTCTCAAGTCTAATAAATCCCTCCCTCCCGACCCATAAAAATATATATAAAATACCTAAACCCTACAGATATTTAAGGGGCAATGTTCGTATGAACCTGGCTCAAGTGTCTGGAGAATTAGGCTTCACTCTGATTCAGGAAATAGTTTATATAGAAACAATTATTATTTTGACTTTCCTATTATCAAGTACTGGCTGAATGCGAAGTCGCTGTTGCACAACACGAGTAGTAATTTCCTGTAGTTTAGACAGAAACTATTATGAAATAAACACTCGACACAAATAATACATGAACTACCACAGCAACAGGAAATAAATTTCAACGTGGATCTGAATTGAATTCACAATTTTCGAAACAGCGCCTTCCCAAAAGACAGGAGTGTTAACTAATTCTGTCAGATCGCTGGACATGTGGACAGGGTGGTCCAGAGATAAGATGTCGGCCACAGGGCAGGAAAGTCACGAGTTCGATCCCCACCAAAAGTGGCAGTTTTTTATTCCTCTTCTTCTTCTTCTTCATAACTCGAATGCGAATTTTTCTCATGACATTACCCTCCCCATCGTCTCTGGGTAGTGAGATTCTATGTCTCACCAGTATTATCTGGGTAGTGAGATTCTATGTCTCACCAGTATTATCAGAAAACGTCGAAAAACAGAAGGTCTCGTGTGCACTCGCACACGTTAAAGAACCCCTGGTTGTGTAAAGTCGTTAAGAGTAGGTAAAATATGGCAGCTGTTGGAGTGAACTAATCTTAAGCAAATTAGCCATGTAGATGACGGATGTGTCGTACCGTAAGGCGCCTTTATTGTGGTGTAAACTAGCCACAGAACGCGTCCACTCGCACTTAACTATTGGTTATCGCTAAGAAGAGGTAGAAGAGTTAGCCCGAACGTAAATGTGACTTTCTTGGTCAGAGGGAAACCAAAGATCTACACAAAGTCAGAGGTCGTTCTGAGTGCAGAAAAAATTGGAAAATAAAATAATGTTTCGCTTTCCCAATCAGGCGGATGGGGTTCGATTTTCATTTGGATCAAAGTTTCTTTTCAATCAATAGTGAAGTAATCCACTACACCACGTGGCCATTACGTCGAGCATACACATAACATGCTTTTGCACACATTTTGCTCAGGCAAAAGCAGCTTTCCAAAAAATAAGGAATATACTATGCAATCCATTTTTGACAACAGAAACAAGAAAAAAAATCTTAAATGTTATGTAGAGCCAGTCTTAACATATGGATGTGAATCATGGGCAATAGGACAACAGACAAGAAAATCACTGGAGGCTGAAAAATAGAGCTAATTTCCAATATTAGGAAGAAACAATCATCATTTTTTTTGGCCATGTAATGAGAAGAGAACAACTGGAATATATTGTAACAACTGGAAAAATTGAGGGACGAAGACATAGAGGGGAGCAAAGAGAAAAAATAACAGATAGCTTAAGAGAATGGCTTGGCAGAATGTCAACAACAGAAATGATAAATAACTGTCGAAATCGAAAGTTGTGGAGAGACATGATCACCTACGCCAGCAGGCCCGGTACTTGATGATGACACACATAATGCGTTGTTTTCCCAAATACTCCCAAGGAATACCTTTTTCATTCCTAGTACTTCGGTTACTCGTTTTTCTCCCCCCCCTCACCAATAAACAGACCAGAGAAATGTGGGAGTGATATGTGATATATTGTAAGAGATGGACACAGCTGTTAACTATCATCTCAAAGTGGCATTTTAGTTATAATATTGGATGTTTTGCAGAATTTGTGGATGGAAAGGTCCTGAGCAAGGTAAACGCACCTCATTTTTAAAACTGCTATATTATGTCAGTGGTGACGTCACACACAACACGTAATATTTTTTAGTTCCAGTCAATATATTTGTATGAATGGTATTGTAGTCGTTAATGGTCGCAACTACAAGAATGTCAAATCTGAGAGTTTCCGGTCTGCAATATTCACATTTTTAATCCCAAAAGTTAAAATAATCTAATCAATTTGAATATATGGTAGAAGAATCTGTGTATTTTATCTTGATGCAGTTACACAATTGAGCAAATCAACTAAGGCGTCAGAGACGAAAAAGTGTGAGAAAAATGGTAACACAATAAATATTTATTCTATTTTCTCTAAACTCAACCCGCATCATTCTCTTTGAGTGCCTGTATTGTTAAATACAGAACTGTCTTAGATTCTCTCGGATATTGCCCTAAAATAAAAATAAACCCTCACGGTCGACCCAGTCGCTGGCAGAAATGAGTACCGTAGTAGTGCTGTGGGAAGGTGAAGAATGCCGCCTTGCATCATGAGTTTTTATGCTTGAAGCGACACTATCCAGAAGTCTCCGAACACTACTGGATAGGCAGGCGGCCAAGCACAGATGGGTTAAAACTCGCGTGCTAAGACGCGGATTCAAGTATCGTACTTTACCTTTATAATAGTATCAGTGAGAGAGCATTTCAAACGTAGATGTAACCAGCAAGCTAAATGAACTAAATAAGCCGTGGGTGATATGTTAACTGGTATGTTAACTGGTATGTTAACTGGTGCACTGGTATGTTAACAAACCGGTTCGATATCGATTTCCAACTCTGGCATTTTGATTGACACGAGATTTGGGAGTGAGTGGTGGGTGGAGGGGGGTGTGGAACTACCAAGCCTCTGAAATTTGTTAGAAGAGATGTCAGATGTCAGATGTCAGATGTCCCAGGGAAAGATAACGCGACACCTACTACATCACCCATAAATGTGACGATGGTTGTTGGGTGGGGGGTGGGGAGGGGAAGGGGAAACCATGCTGCATACGTCATAAAACATGTACCCTGAAGTGGAGGCGAGACGCCTGCCAGAAACAGAGCGGGAAGCAGCCAGCGATTCATAACTGATGGCTTGCGTCAGGATCGGTGAACTAGAAACGTCCAGATCCTACTCCATCTCTTCCCTGTGCCTCTATTAACTGACTTACTAGAGGAAGGACAACCCTGTACTAAAAATGTCCTGCTGACGTCGGATGTGTTGGGCGTTAGGCGCAAATAAACCACAACACAACGCATCTACGCTCAAGTATCGATCTTTAAAAGTCGGATGACTGTCCATTCCGTTGGTAATCATCGGGTGAGTGCCAGAAAGAAGCAAAGAAAAATACTCGCTACCTACTTCATTGTTACATGAACCGTACTAGTACAAACTATCATTATATTTTGGAAAGGACAATGCACCTATGGGCCTGCCGTGAATGTACCGAAATAGATTACTTAATCAGCATTCGAATTAGCAACAGAAAACTGTGCACATTATTTTCGCTTTAATTCCCTAATTAATCGTTATCGTCAGCCACATATATATTCATCATATCTAAAGTAGAATCAGCCTTCTGCAGAAAATCAGTAAAGTGGCTGACGAGGGAGACCTATCTGAGGTCAAATCTCTATAGGTTAGTTGATCAGATATGTATTACGAGTACATGAGTGTCTTTGAAGTGTGGATTTATATAAGAATAGGAAGAACTAGATGGAAAGAAAAGAAAACAAACGATGAAGACTTAAAACAATAAAAATGAAACAAGAACTACTAAACACAGTTCAAACAAGACAAATGAGATTTTTAGGGCATGTTGAAAACACAACAGTCTACAAAAAATAATCACGGAAAGAAATTACAAAGTAAAAGAGGCAGAGGCAAACCAAGACTAACATGGACGAGTAACATCAAAAGATGAACAAGTCAGCCTAAGACATCCTGCACTATCAAAGCAAGAGACAGAGCGGAATGGCGCTCCATGGTAGTCAACCTTCGATGCGGAGACGGCACTGAATGATGATGATGATGAGTGTATAGATTTGTGCAGCATTACCACTGATTAATATTTAGATAATCATTGAATTAATTGTTCTATGGCAAGCCAGTCTCTTTTGCCCAGCTCTTGAATCATTTACAGAAAGTCACTTTCATCAAGCTGGTCGTGGAATCTGGTAACTAAACTTTCCACTGTATTTTGTTGCTGCTCGACATTGCCGACAATAACACACACCAAATTATCTTGATCCACATTTCTTCTTTATTAAACTATCTAACTTCAGATCAGCAAGAGGAGCTTTCATTGCACTGGGAAACATATGGAAATCCAAAGAAATTAGGTTAAATACAAAAATAAAAATTTTCAACTCAAATGTTAAGTCGGTCCTATATATAGGTCTTATATGTCTGTGAAACATGGAGAATAACAAAATTGACAATCACGAAGATACAGACTTTCATTAATGGATGCTTACGCAGAATAAAATGATGGAAATGGCAGGACAAAATCACTAACATAGAATTATGTAAATGTACCAGTCAAACACCGTTGGATAAAGAGATACAGCGAAGACGATGGCGCTGGATAGGATACACACTACGGAAGCCAACTGAGAGTATTACACAACAGGCCCTTTTTTGGAATCCCAAGGGGAGAAGACAAAGATAAGACCAAGGAATTCTTGGAGAAGACAGATAGAAGCAGAGATGAAGATGATGGGGAAGACATGGAATGATCCTAAAAGAATGGCAAAAAACAGAACGACTTGGAAAGTGTTTGTTGCAGACCTATGCTCCACTGGGAGCTAAAAAGGTAGAAAAAGAAGAACTTCAGATCCCCAACTTTATATGAAGTAAAGTACATCTTTCCTACACCTGCTTTACTTAAACACAACACATAATGTTGAGAAGCGGGCCTCGGTAGCCTGATTGGGAAAACCACCCGACTGGACTACCGACGTTCGGACAACCCGTGTTCAATCCCCGCTGGGAGCAGTGTGAGTTGTACACGTGGTTGGAAAAAAAAAAATACCCCCACGGTCGACCCAGCCGTTGGCAGAAATGGGTACCAGGTTATTACCCTGGGAAGGTGAGGAATGTCGCTTCGCATCTGAGTTTCGATGCTTGAGGCGACACTATACAGAAATTTCCGAACATTTCTGGATAGGCGACTGAGCACGTATGGGTGTAAACTCGCGTGCTAAGACGCCGGTTCAAGTCTCGTACTTTACCTCTACCTTCACATAATGTGTCCGACTAGCACTTTGAACTCTGTAGAACATTGGAGTCGGTTACTTTCCCCTGCCGTTCTATGTTCATTATTTTCTGAAGACATTGCACAAGGGAACTGTTCCTGTCCTTTCACTGCCTTGATTAGGTTGGCCAAGTTTCAGACCCACACAGATGCCTGTTAAACACGCAGATTTAATATATATTATAAGTCACTCTAAAAGCTAACGCATCAAAGAGATGCAACAAGTCGGGGCAGAGAATCTCTGTCGTCCAGACGTTAGAATTCCCCATCCACTGTTTTCAGAAGAGAATAAGCAAACAATTTACATATCCGTTAATTTAGTGATTGGTTTCTTCACAATAAAATATTCGTCCTCTTTCAAGTCTCCAGTACAATCAAAACGAACGATCTCAGACAGATAGATATCCATAGTCTGTTAAGGGTTAACGTGATACAACTATCTATTATTGGTTAGTACTAGCGTTTGAAAAGAACTGCTTGAATATTGTGTGTCTTCTTTGGAGCCGCGATAGCTTAGTGGTTAGTGAACTGGACTACAAAGGACAAGGAGTAGGGTTCGATCCCAACCGACGACTTCCGGATTCACCCAGCCTTAGATGGTTATCGGATTTTTTTCTGGGACAGTAAAGCGACACGGGCGTAATACTGACCACATTACCTCAAAAATCATGTGCTGAAGGTCTGTACAATTTATGGTCACTAACACCATATTCCCTATACGCCACTTGGCGTGACGGGGGCTCTTACCTTTTTTTTTTTTACTTCTTTTGGTTACTACCACAAACAAGAAAACTGAATGCAGAAAACCTCAAACGACAGAAATAAATCAAGTGGACATGGTAATAATTATTTGTTAACATATAAATGAAGAGTTCTACAGGAAATAAAGAAACGAAAATAATTTTCATCTGAGTTGTTATTAATCAAAGAAAGGGGACAACAGCGCACGATAGCAACAGAGATGAAGGCTACCAGTGACTCATTCGTTATAACGTGGGCCAAGTTTGGTGAAACAAAACTATCCAGAATCGACGCCACCTCCTTGTGGTGCCCCTAATAACAGACTAACTAGTGTAGTCTGACCAAGTGAGTTGGGATCGAGAGGGAAGGCAACCGGGTGCTCAAAAACGCCATGCTAAGGACGGATGTTTATGGCCGAAATTTGCAAATATTACAGTTCTCATGTAAACAGCAACACAACTCATTTAGAGAGAGGAGACAAATAATAATAAATGAATATTATTATAGAGGGAAACTTCCGAGGCGATAATCAGCGAATCAATTCAGAGGAAGAGGTATGTTTTCAGCACTCGGAAAAATTGTCAAATAATGAACAACAGAAAAAAATATGTACCAAAGCAGGATCGAAACCGTACTCAGTGGCACAGCGCCTTGCCACGAAAAGCCAAACGCTAGGGAACACTGCCACTTAGTCCTCTGAATTGACAACTCATTTACACCCACTGAACATTGTTTTAAGGGCGGATGAGATCATCGACTGAACGAAAAAGAGAGAATTAAAGAAGATGTAAGAGATGTTTGCATATTTTATAGGCTCCTCCTACTTGATACTGAGTTGTTGCGGCTCGATAGTTAGTGAAACTGATTACTTAGGATAACCCAAATTATTATTGGATTATCGGATTTTTCTGGGAGAGTAGTACGGTCTGGCGTTATACCGACCACATAATCGAGAAAAAACATGTGTCGTTGTTCATTGAAATATATGGGCACTAGCGCCATAGTCCCCATAAGCCTTGAGGTATCCGAGAGAGTTCTCTAACATGTTACTTGGTATATAGTTAACATGTAGCCTGCCTATTTAAATTATGAAATCTAAGGGGACCCTTTTTGAAGTCTCCCAAGCAAGAGCTTGAGAAGCCTTGTGACCTGCTGTTAAAATCGTCGGTCACTGATTGGTCAGCAAGAGAGCTGCCAAATAATTGTCGTGGGATGTCACTCACTACAATCATACATTTGCACACACAACAATCTGTTCTAAAACATGAATAAAAGTAAAGAACCCCGTCACGCCAAGTGGCGCATAGGAAATACGGTGTTAGTGACCATAACTCTTATAGACCTTCGGCACATGATTTTTGGAGTAATGTGGTCGATATTACTCCCGTGCCACTTTACTTTCCCAGAAAAAAATCCGGTACCCATTAAAGGCTGGGTGAACCTGGAAGCCGTCGATCAGGACGAACATGACGTTCTCTGTAGTCCAGTTCCATAACCACTGAGCTATCGCGGCTCCCCAAGACATTAATAAGAGCTGAAGTTTTTCTTTTCAATGATGGACACCATATCTAGTTGTATCAATAGTTAATTAACTCCCCCTTTGTGGACAAGACCGTCAGATTGATTCTCCCTTTAGATCGTTTCTATGTTCATCCTGCCGACATTTTTGAGGAAAAAGACAGCCTGGCGTAGTTCTGGCAACATCACCTCACAACATGTTACAAAAATTAATATTAATTATAGGCAATAAAGCAATAATCCCTATACACAACACGTGACTGAGTTTTCTCTATCTTTTTTTTTATTACATTTTTTAAATTGTCGCAAAATAGATGAATCAGCTTTCCTCAATCAAGTGCAGCATTTATTGATTGACAGCGTCCACGAGGGCACAAGTGTGTCTCCCAGAGACTATTATTAACCAATAAAAACATCAGACTCATAACAGATTGCTACTTAATGTACGTGATGTAATTTTTGTTCTGTTTTGTTCTGACTTTTCTGATTATTAGGATCGTTAAACAGGTAATCATACAATTAAACAGGCCCAGTCTTGCGACGCAATAGTTCTCACATTTTATGGCGTCAGCATAATCTCAATTCTAAGTAAGTTCTTCAGAATGGCAGGGATTCTCACATTTTGTTAGACGACATTTTCATTTACGAACACATTTCTTTTTTCTGCTGATGTCTTGAAGCGCCGAAGGGGAACGGATGAATTTATAGTTTGATGTCTGTAGATGTTGGGTTATTTGACAGCTTTCCTTTTAGATGTGGTGATGTTCTTGGCCGTATGTGAGCGCTGTTAAGATATACATGTTTTTGTATGTGTCCTTTATTCCGTAACTTCCTTGTCTGCCTCTTACTCTATGTTGTCTGTCTCTACCTCTATGTTGTGTGCCCCTTACTCGATGTTGTCTGCCCCTTATCTATGTTGTCTGTCTCTTACTCTATGTTGTCTGCCTCTTACTCTATGTTGTCTGTCTCTACCTCTATGTTGCATGCCCCTTACTCGATGTTGTCTGCCCCTTATCTATGTTGTCTGTCTCTTACTCTATGTTGCATGCCCCTTAATCTATGTTGTCTGCCCCTTACTCTATGTTGTGTGCCCCTTACTCTATGTCGTGTGCCCCTTACTCTATGTTGTCTGTATCTTACTCTATGTTGTGTGCCCCTTAATTTATGTTGTCTGTATCTTACTCTATGTTGTGTGCCCCTTAATCTATGTTGTCTGTCTCTTACTCTATGTTGTGTGCCCCTTACTCTATGTTGTGTGCCCCTTACTCTATGTTGTCTGTATCTTACTCTATGTTGCCTGCCCCTTAATTTAAGTTGTCTGCCCCTTACTCTATGTTGTGTGCCCCTTACTCTATGTTGCCTGCCCCTTAATTTATGTTGTCTGCCCCTTACTCTATGTTGTGTGCCCCTTACTCTATGTTGTCTGCCCCTTACTCTATATTGTTTGTCTCTTACTCTATGTTATCAGCCACTTACTCTATGTTGTCTGCCCCTTACTCCATGATGTGTGCCCCTTACTCTATGTTGTCTGTTTCTTATTCTATGTTGTCTGCCCCTTACTCTATGTTGTGTGCCCCTTACTCTATGTTGCGTGCCCTTACTCTATGTTGCGTGCCCTTACTCAATGTTGTCTGCTCCTAACACTATGCTGTCTGTCTCTTACTCTATGATGTGTGCCCTTTACTCTATGTTGTCTCCCCCTTACTCTATGTTGTTTGTCTCTTACTCTATATTGTCTGCCACTTACTCTATGTTGTCTGCCCCTTACTCTATGTTGTGTGCCCCTTACTCTATGTTGCCTGTCTCTTACTCTATGTTCTCTGCCCCTTACTCTATGTTGTGTGTTATTTACTCTATGTTGCATGCCCTTACTCTATGTTGTCTGCTCCTTACTCTATGTTGTCTGTCTCTTACTCTATGTTGTCTGCCCCATAACTATATGTTGTGTGTTCCTTACTCTATGTAGTCTGTCCCTTATACTATGTTGTTTGTCACTTACTCTATGTTGTCTGTCTCTTACTCTATGCTGTCTGCCATGCCACTTACTCTATGTTGCATGTCCTTTACTCTATGTTATCTGCCCCTTACTCTATATTGTTTGTCACTTACTTTATATTGTGTGGCCCTTACTCTATGTTGTCTGCCGTTACACTATGTTGTCTGCCCCTTATTCTATGGTGTGTGCCCCTTACTCTATGTTGTCTGTCTCTTACTCTATGTTGTCTGCTATGCCACTTACTCTATGTTGTCTGTCTCTCACTCTATGTTGTATGTCCCTTACTCTATGTTGTGTGCCCTTTACTCTATGTTGTCTGCCCCTTACTCTATGTTGTCTGTCCCTTACTCTATGTTGTCTGCCTTTTACTCTATGTTGTCTGCCATGCCACTTACTCTATGTTGCATGTCCTTTACTCTATGTTATCTGCCCCTTACTCTATATTGTTTGTCACTTACTTTATATTGTGTGGACCTTACTCTATGTTGTCTGCCGTTACTCTATGTTGTCTGTCTCTTACTCTATGTTGTCTGTCTCTTACTCTATGTTGTCTGTCTCTTACTCTATGTTGTCTGTCTCTTACTATTTGTTGTCTGTCTCTTACTCTATGTTGTCTGTGTATTACTCTATGTTGTATGTCTCTTACTCTATGTTGTCTGTCTCTTCCTCTATGTTGTATGTCTCTTACTCTATGTTATATGTCTCTTAATCCATGTTGTCTGTCTCTTACTCTATGTTGTCTGTCTCTTACTCTATGTTGTCTGCACCTTACTCTATGTTGTCTGTCTCTTATACTCCTGATGTTTTGAAGTAAAAAGTTGTTGATGTTGTTTGGTTTGGCTCTGATTTTTAGACATCCAAACATCTCATTAACGGCTACAAAACAAATGCTAAAAGTAATTTCATACCAACCTTATGTTAACAACGTCAACAATGGACGTTTAAGAAACCATAGACGATCACAACCTGTTAAATAAATTGCCTGTGGCAGATATCAAACCGCACTATTTCATCCATCGTTGCATTATATGAACTATACATAAAACAAGCAGCACTACAAAGAAAAAAATATCTGCTGATAGAGAACACACAATTTAAAAGCAAAGGAAACGAAATAAATATTATTATAGTACTACGGTATAAAGCCCAAATAGTGTGTGTTTCTTCTTTGTCCATCGATATAAACAACAACTAAACATATAAAATGTATCATATATAAAGGTTGTAAATGGTTTGATCGCCCTGTAGACAAAAAAATAATTGATGTATAGGAAGTTATTCTCTTGACAATATGTTGATTCTGTCAGCATTACAAAGATGGTTGCTGTTGTAAAGGACACACTAAACTAAGACGAGGAAACATGTGTTTCTTATACAGAAAACCGAACAGCAGTGATGGGTTTAATAGGGAGGCATTTTGACTGTCGGGGTAAACATGGCGACGTGACTTAGGTGGTGACAAATGAAAACAAAAATGAGAAGGTTGGGGGACAATAAAGATGAAACATGGACCAGATAAAAAACGTAATTTATGGAGGAATAAGAGAGAGAGAGAGAGAGAGAGAGAGAGAGAGAGAGAGAGAGAGAAGGGAGCCGCGATAGCGCAGTGGTTAGTGAACTGGACTACAAAGGACAAGAGGTAGGGTTCTATCCCAACCGACGACTTCCGGGTTCACCCAGCCTTAAATGGGTACCGGATTTTTTTTTTTCTGGGAAAGTAAAGCGGCACGGGCGTAATACCGACCAAATTATCCCAAAAATCATGTGCCGAAGGTCTGTACAATATACGGTCACTAATACCATATTCCCTATACGCCACTTGGCTTGACGGGGGCAATTTACTTTTTACTTTTTTTTAAGAGAGAGAGAGAGAGAGAGTGAGAGAGAGAAAAAAGAAAGAATATAAAATATATAGAAGGAAGTTCGAATATGTGAAGGTGAATATGTGAGTTATGTGAAGGAAGGACATATGATGAAACCAAAAGAAGAAAGGATAAGTGAAAACAATCATTCTGCTATTAATGTTAAGCTGATTTACAAGAAGTGCAACCTGAACAATTGAACGCATGTCTGTACAGATGGATCAGCAGAAGGGAAAATAAAAAAAATGGTAGTAGGGATATTGACATTCGATACTTCGATGGGAAAATTAGGACAAAAGACTTCCCAAACTGTAGCATCTCATCAAATTTCAGAGCTTCATCAAGCGCATAACTGCAAGCCACAGAGAACTTCACCAAATGGTTTTTTTTTCACAGATTGCAAATCACTGCTAATTGTCTTACAAAACACCACAAACGACCACAAACTTCAAAACATGAAAAGTGGACTTCCAACTTCCAAGAGCTTTAAAAGAAAACTACAATTATAATCCAGTGGCTGCTATCCCAGAGTGGAACAGGCAGTAATAAGAGGATTGATGTACTATTCAAACAGATAGCACAATGGAACAGTTCTGCCACCATATGACCAACGGAGAAGCCAAACCCATCTTCTTCCTCTTCTTCTTCCTCTTCTTCTTCTTTCTTTCCTCATTTACTTTTCAGCGTCGAGGGGCCAAACCCATTATATGTAAAAATTCCACTCAGAATGGGATAGAAGGTTGAATATCAGCAACTACGATAATCCCATTCACCAAATACAGATTTTCCAGTAGACCATCATCATCCGACTGAGAACCGATCACTGTAGACTCCAGCGTCATTTCAACTGTCTCAAAGTGTCACACACAATGTCCATGTGGAACTGGTACCCGTGATCCAGAGCATATCCTACATCTGTGTCCAGTCTACAAGAAACTACGGTATCAAATCCGACCAGAGAGTGGTGAACTATGGCAGAAACTATGGGGCAGCCATCATAACCTGGAGAGAACTCTCAGCTTCATCATGGAAATGGGACTGTAAGTAAAAAAAGTAAAGTACCCCAGGCACGCCAAGTGGCGTATAGGGAATATGGTGTTAGTGACCATACATTTTACAGACCTTCGGCACATGATTTTTGGGGTAATGTGGTCGGTATTACGCCCGTGCCGCTTTACTTTCCCAGAAAAAAAAATCCGGTACCCATTAAAGGCTGGGTGAACCCGGAAGCCGTCGGTTGGGATCGAACCCTACCTCTTGTCCTTTGTAGTCCAGTTCACTAACCACTGAGCTATCGCGGCTCCCAAATGAGACTGTAGACCTGACCACATGAACCAAGGACCAGATGGTCTCTTCTTCCAGAACGGAGTTGGGGCAACAGGTGGAACTATTGGATCAGTTAGTAAACATCCCATGTGTTCTACCACGAAGAGGGTATTCAAAGCTCTGCGGGGACGGACGCGCCCGAAAACAAACCACTGCTGCTTAGCAGTCACCATCGGGAGAAGGAACGCCTATGGGAGAACGTCCAGACAGAAACCACGGTAGGGTGGGCCCACAAACCCTGGCCGGCATGCCCCATGGGAGAATGAAAACTCCTACGTCATAACAAGATCCAGCCTGCCGAAGTGCGTCAGCAAGGGCGCTGGTTTAGGGGAAAAATCAGGACACACACACACACACACACACATATAAGTACTGACCACGTGACCAGCTCATCGTGTGTCATGATGTTTTTCATACCACGCCATCATGAAGCAGGACAAAGAGTAAAGTCATGATCACACGACTCGAACGCTGAAGAGGATGAAAGGCTGACCATTCTCATCCGAGTAAATCACTCATTTTAAGACACTGATCATCGTAACAAAGAATATAAGCCACAGAGATGGATTTCTCAGAAGAATGTTGAAAGTTCCCTGGACAGCTAAAAAGACCAATGAGGAAGTTCTCAAAGAGGCCAACACAAAAAGGGAACTCCTAAAAAAACATCAGAAACAAGCAATCAACATTTTTCGGGCACATTATGAGAAGAGGAAAGTTGGAATACTTGATTACAACTGGCAAAATAAAAGGAAGGAGAGATCGCGGACGACAAAGAGAGAAATTACTGGATAGCTTGGTGTCATGGCATGGAAAACGGTAAACAACAGAATTGATACGATAAACTGCGGATAGACGATTGTAGAAGGACATGATCGCCTACGCCAACCGGTATGGCACATGATGATGATGATGATGAGTTAAATCATTTCATGAAGTTAAGAAGAGCACGGTTCAATGTGACGCCAGCACATCTCTCAAGCCGTCAACATCAAGAATGATGTTGCTCCCATCCTATTCGGAATATACATTGCTGTTGTGTTGAAGCCTGCATTCTCCTATGTGGAAGAGTTTCCCTACATACTAGATCTGATGGTCGAATGTTCAATCTTGCAAGACTAAAACAAGATCAGACATAATCACTATTGTATCTATCGATCTTTCGAGCCGTAGCCGGCCCATAGGGCATAGACTCAGATACTATTTCCATGTTTCGAAACTTTCTTTCTAACAGTCTCAATCCTTGGATAGATCTTTCATCAAACCTCGCCATTTGTCTCTGTTCTGTGAAAGCATAGCGATCTCATTGAGGGAGCCGATTCCTGCTCTCCGATCAATGATCTTCTCAGCGAAGGTTGGCTACCATGGAGCGCCATTCCACTCTGTCTCATGCTTTGATGGTGCAGATTGTCATAGGCTGACTTGTCCATCTTTTGATGTTACTTGTCCATGTTAGTCTTGGTCTGCCTCTACCTCTTTTACCTTGTATTTTCCCGTCCAATATTACTTTTATTGGGCTGTTGTGTCTTATAACACGCCTCAAAAATGTCATTTGTCTTGTTTGAATTGTGCTTAGTAGTTCTATTTCCTTTTTAGTTGATTTAAAACTTCATCGTTTGCTTTCTTTTCTTTCCATCCAATTCTACCTATTCTTCTATAAATCTACATTTCAAAGGCTTCAATTGTATGTTCTGTTTTCTTGTCTAATGTCCATTTTTCTGCACCATACAGGAATATTGGAGCCGCGATAGCTCAGTGGTTAGTGAACTGGACTACAAAGGACATGAGGTAAGGTTCGATCCCAACCGACGGCTTCCGGGTTCATCGAGCCTTAAATGGATGCTGTATTTTTTCCTGGGAAAGTAAAGCGGCACGGGCGTAATACCGACCACATTACCCCAAAAATCATGTGCTGAAGGTCTATAAAATGTATGGTCACCAACACCATATTGCCTATACGCCACTTGGCGTGACGGGACTCTTTACTTTACTTATACAGGAATATCAGAAAAGATAGTATATTTTTCATTGCATTAAAATTACTTTTTGCCATATATATTAGTTTGTTTATTTCAGTTATGCATTTTCCATCACTGCTTATAGTATGTCCCAGGTAGCTCTGAACTGTCTCGAGGTCTATTCCTTCAACTTTTATATCCACTTGTATATTTTGAGTTTTATCTTTGTTTACTATCACAGTTTTATACTTTTTGATATTCATATCTAGTCCATATTTTTTGCTCGTCATGTTTATTTCATTAAGTAATTGTTGTAGATCTTTAGGATTTTCTGCTAGTAGTACATTATCATCGGCATATAATAGGTTATTGATTATCTTTCCATTAATGTTTAGGCCTGGCATCTCAGTGATGTTTTTTAAAGATTTGATCAGTGTATATATTGAGCAGAACAGAGAATTGAAGCCTTTGAAATGTGGATATATAGAAGAATAGGTAGAATTGGATGGAAGGAAAAGAAAACAAATGACAAAGTCTTAAAACAACTAAAAATGAAAAGAGAACTTCTGAACACAATTAGAACAAGACAAATGCGATTCTTAGGCCATGTTAAAAGACACAACAGCCTACTGAAAGTGATCCTGGAGGGGAAAATACAAGGTAAAAGAGGCAGAGGCAGACCAAGATTAACATGGACGAGTAACATCAAAAGATGGACAAATCAACCGATGACAACCTGCACCATCAAAGCAAGAGATAGAGCAAAATGGCGCTCCATGGTAGCCAACCTTCGTTGCGGAGACGGCACTCAATGATGATGATGATATATTGAGCAAGCTTGGTGATAGGATGCATCCCTGTCTTACTCCTCTTTTTATATCAATGGGTGTAGAGTTCTCTTTGTTATATTTTATTATTGCTGTTTGCTCCCAATACAAATTACATATTATTTGTATGTCTGTATGGTCCAGATTTATATCTTTTAGGCAGTCTATAATTTGATTATGGTGTATTATATCAAAAGCTTTGGTGTAGTCTATGAAGCAGGCATATATGAATTTCTCTCCATGGCTTTCTTTGGAATGTTACGTGATGAGGCTCCAATCTCTTTCACGGTGGTCTGCCATATTCGTCTTTCGTGTCCTATCAGTTTTTCTATTGCCAACTTTATTGCTTGGATTTCTGCATCATAATTGTGACAATATTTCTCTGTTGCTATTTTATTCATATCCCTCATGTGTACCACACACTTTGCTGTTTCCGCTTTCTGGGCCGTTGATCATTTCTGATTCTTCCGCCCCATCCACCGTCACAGACTTTTTACATTCGGCTTGGACATAACCGCCCGCCGCCATTGTTGTCGAACTATGTGTTTGCCTGTCGAACCGCGAACACACGACACAAAGAAGAATAAATCATATTCCACTTAAATATCGGTAACGTTCACAGTCCATCCACTCGTCAGAAGTAAAACATACACCAAAACGGGGAATAGCAACACATTATTTCACAACTAGACTGTCGCGTAAATCATTTATATATATCAGCATGAGCCGAATTATAAAAGCGACCAACACGTAGCCGCCATGACACCATATCACAATTAGAGACCTGTTATTTGCTGACGACGCTGCACTTAGCATGCTCAACCAAGAAGAACTCCAGAGCGAGATGGATTCTCATATGCCTGAAGAGAGACTACGGCCTCACAATATGTTGACAGAAAATGTTTACACTCGGTCAGTCAAAGCGGCACCTGACATATTTATGGACAAGTACAAACTTGATGTCGTGCAGCAGTACAGTTACATGCAGTCCATCCTTAACGATCCTTAGGTGCAGAAAATGACACCGGCATCGGTAAAACTGCTACCACTTGTGTCCATCTTACAAGGCACGTTTGATGAAACCGCAAACTGACAACTAAAACAAAGGCTACAGTTTTCACCGCATGCATCGTCAGTATCCTTTTGTGTGGCAGCGAATCATGGACAACTTTAGCAAAGTACGAGAGAAGGCTAAATGCCTTCCAAATGCGATGTCAGCGTCGTATTCTTGGCATCACTTGGAAGGTCAAAGTGACACACGTGGAGGTCCTCAATTGCACTGGCCTCACGAACAAGCTACACGCTGCTCAAAAAACGGAATTTACACTGGTTTAATCGTGCACCTTATGAAAGATGGCCGCATACCAAAGGATATACTTTATGGACAAATAGCAGATGGCAAAAGAACTAGAAGACCACCAAAACTTCGATTTCTAATGTATATACACGAAGCATGAAGACTCTGAACATAAACCTTGCAGCCTGGAAAGATATCTCTACAGACCGCAATCTTTGTAAACATACACTCAAGCTCCAACTTAAGCCAGAAGCAGAAATATTCATAGAAAAGCAGAACACACGGCGAAACAAAAAGGAAATATATCATTTCTAGGCGCGCTGCAAAATCCATAGCCAACTATGACTGACGAAGGCTACAACTGTTATTCGTATATTAAATAAAATGTGTGGTATTTATAACATATTAAAGATTTACGAAATATTTTATTTATATAGCAATAAAACACAGAGATGCATCATTTACTATTTGCCATTATTCCATTTGTCAACATATTTCTAAAAGTATTTGTATCCATACATTTATTAGGACTTCGCATTAGGAATCTTTTTCTACATAGTTCGGATGCACACACAGACATGGACGTATGTTTTCAGACAAGCAAGAGAAACTGAATGTGAAATTATGATATTGTGATTGAAACAGTGTTCAGATACAATTAAAATGTACCGATAAAGAGACAGACAGATGGCCAGATAGACAGATATACGATAGATAACAGACAGACAGACAGACAGACAGACAGACAGACAGACAGACAGACAGACAGACAGACAGACAGACAGACAGACAGACAGACAGACAGATAGACAGATAGACAGATAGATAGATAGATAGATAGATAGATAGATAGATAGATAGATAGATAGATAGATAGATAGATAGATAGATAGATAGATAGATAGATAGATAGATAGATAGATAGATAGATAGATATACGTAATTAAGACACGTTATGAATATGACTTCCAGAGCTGGCGCCAAAAAGAATGTCGTCTGCTCGTGGTAGCCACTACAACGTGACAATTCCAGGATCGCATAGTAAATTATTGGCGTATAATTGTTACCATAGCGACATATTGTCTAGGTTTTACGATAGTGCGGCGAAGTAAGTGTCGGTTCTTCAGTTTACGACTGCTCTTAACCTTCAAACGAGCTGTTAAATTTGACGTTCTACTATTTAACATAGCGAAAGCAGCGCCCCCCTTAGACGCAATTCAAGCCATGGTTTCAGGCGGACGGTAACGGACAGAGTCGAGGGCAAATCAAATTCATGTAAAATATGTCAGGTTATTCTTCACCTGCGATTATAATCTTCTGAACAAGATTTACATGACTTCGAAATCTTTATACTCTGAGTTAGTCATACCGACGGTCCTTGAAGATGCTATGAATAAGAATAGGAACTAATAGAAGCGTGTAGAACGGGAGATTTTATTGTGAGAATTAATACAATAAAAGTGCATGGGTTTTGAGACCGCGTTCAACATGAAGGCAAAATACGTAGAAATCGCTGTAGAATGAATATTTTCAGGATTCTTTAAATTCTTAGGAATTTTTTCAGTTTTTTCAAAAAAATGGTGCCGCGATAGCTGGACCAATAATGAACTAGACTCATCATCATCATCATCATCGAGTGCCGTCTCCGCAACGAAGGTTGGCTACCATGGAGCGCCATTCTGCCCTGTCTCTTGCTTTGATGGTGCAGGTTGTCATAGGCTGATTTATCCATCTTTTGATGTTACTCGTCCATGTTAGTCTTGGTCTGTCTCTGCCTCTTTTACCTTGTATTTTTCCCTCCAGGATTACTTTTAGTAGGCTGTTGTATCTTTTAACATGGCCCAAAAATCGAACTAGACTAGTAAGGACAAAAAGTTGGGTTTCGATTTTGATTGACGGCTTCCAGATTCACACAGCCTTTAATTGGTACCGTTTTTGTGTGGGAAAGTAAAGAGGCACGGGCGTAATGCTGCCCACATTATCCCCAAATATCGTGTGTCGAAGGTAAATAAAATTATTCTTGAAGGTAAATATGGGCCACCATATTGCCCACGTGGTCTCCTTTCTCTTCTGTGTTCTTTATTTAGAAAAAAAAATATTTTACGAGAATATAGATTTCTATGATGGCTCTTTGCTTGCTACTTTAGAGAATAGATTTCATGATAGAGATAAGAATACGTTTCTTTCAGTGTTATGTAGAGCCAGTCATAATATATGGACGTGAATGATGGACAATCAGACGAAAGACAAATTGGTTGGAGACAAAAGAAATTTTGGTTAAGAATGTTGAGAAAACCATAGTCATCTAAAAGGAGTAAAGAGACATTCTCCAAGAGAACAAACGAAAACGAAGCATATCATTAGTGTGAGGGGTAAAGAATGATTTATTTATGGCCCTTCAATGTGAAAGGAACAGCTGGAGTATTCTGTGACAACTGGGAATTTTGGTGGAATGTTGATGCAGTGTAAGAGATTAGTTTGATAGGAAAAGAACGAAATGATAAACAACTGTAGATATTGAAAGTTGTAGAGTGACATTATCATCCACACCAGCAGGCACGGCACATAATAGTGATTATGATAATTCAGCGTTGTTGTTGAAACATTCTTGTTTGAGGAGATAAAGCTGTAGAGTGACATTATCATCCACACCAGCAGGCACGGCACATAATAGTGATTATGATAATTCAGCGTTGTTGTTGAAACATTCTTGTTTGAGGAGATAAAGCTGTAGAGTGACATTATCATCCACACCAGCAGGCACGGCACATAATAGTGATTATGATAATTCAGCGTTGTTGTTGAAACATTCTTGTTTGAGGAGATAAAGCTGTAGAGTGACATTATCATCCACACCAGCAGGCACGGCACATAATAGTGATTATGATAATTCAGCGTTGTTGTTGAAACATTCTTGTTTGAGAAGACTCTTCTCACGATCTGCTCTGGATAGAGAAGTTGTCATTAAGGGAGAAAACAAAAACTGTACATCTGAAATCGTTTAAAAGTGTTAGTTTTAAACAGCCATATCAACGAATTTAATAAAAAATATTTTGTCCAACTTGGTCGTTTTCGTGGTCATAAATATAAGTAGGTTCGTTTCCAAAAACATTTTTCTGTCCTTTATTAATTTGTAGACTATTTAGCAAATGTGTTTAATACTGGTTGTTCGATTGATTGACAGTCACAGCAAAAGAAAAAGATGTTTTCTATCAATCCATATTTTTTAGAGCTCTTCTTCTGCTTCATCTTCTTCCTCTTCTTCCTCTTCTTCTTCATCTTCTTCTACTTCATCTTCTTCTTCTTCATCTTCTTCTTCTTCATCTTCTTCTTCTACTTCTTCTTCTACTTCTTCTTCTTCTCCTTCCTCTTCTTCTTCTACTTCTTCTTTATCCTCCTCCTCTTCTTCTTTATCCTCCTCCTCTTCTTCTTTATCCTCCTCTTCTTCCTCCTCTTCTTCGTCTTCTTCTTCCTCCTCTTCTTCTACTTCTTCTTTATCCTCCTCTTCTTCCTCCTCTTCTTCGTCTTCGTCTTCTCCCTCTTCTTCTACTTCTTCTTTATCCTCCTCTTCTTTGTCTTCGTCTTCTCCCTCTTCTTCTACTTCTTCTTTATCCTCCTCTTCTTTGTCTTCGTCTTCTCCCTCTTCTTCTACTTCTTCTTTATCCTCCTCTTCTTTGTCTTCGTCTTCTCCCTCTTCTTCTACTTCTTCTTTATCCTCCTCTTCTTCGTCTTCTTCTTCTTCCTCTTCTTCTACTTCTTCTTTATCCTCCTCTTCTTCGTCTTCGTCTTCTCCCTCTTCTTCTTCTTCTTCCTCCTCCTCTTCTACTGCTTCTACTTCTTCTACTTCTTCTTTTCTTCAACCTTTAAATCTTTACTCATGCGATCTTAATTCTTTGTCCTGTTTCACGATGAAGGGATAAGAACAATATCATAACACACGATGAGATAATCGCATTATTGGTACTCGTATATGTGTGTCCGTCCTATTTTGTTTCTCCCAAAACCTGCGCCCTAACAAACTCCATCTTCAGCACGTTGGATCATTAGGCATCAATGTATTCCAAATTGATTAGCCATTTTTGCTGTGCCGCCGTCTCGATCCTAAGTAGAGGCCATTGATTCAAGACGTGCTCAATAGCTTTAGGTATTCTAACATAAGTACTAAGGGATTTACCAAACCTAAAGACGTATACTGAATGTGGTCTCAGTAATTATATTTTTCTCTGACCAACGGCACATTTTATGAGTAATGTTGGGGGATGAGGGCACGAGACACAGTGTGATGATGAGGGCACGAGACACAGTGTGATGATGAGGGCACGAGACACAGTGTGATGATGAGGGCACGAGATACAGTGTGATGATGAGGGCACGAGACACAGTGTGATGATGAGGGCACGAGACACAGTGTGATGATGAGGGCACGAGATACAGTGTGATGATGAGGGCACGAGACACAGTGTGATGATGAGGGCACGAGACACAGTGTGATGATGAGGGCACGAGACACAGTGTGATGATGAGGGCACGAGACACAGTGTGATGATGAGGGCACGAGACACAGTGTGATGATGAGGGCACGAGACACAGTGTGATGATGAGGGCACGAGACACAGTGTGATGATGAGGGCACTAGACACAGTGTGGCCTGGAGGTAAGAGGTCGGTCTCTGGGCAGGATAGTCTCGTTTTCAAATTCCACCACATGCGATGGGGATTTTAAAAAATCGATCCGATGGTGTTTTTGTGGTTTTACCATCACCAGGTCTCTTGGTAGTGCGATCCTATATCTAGTATTTTCTAAAAAGTGAAATCCAATATCTAGCCCCCACTTGCTAGTGCGATCCAATATCTAGCCCCCTCTTGGTAGTGAAATCCAATATCTAGCCCCCTCTTGGTAGTGCGATCCATTATCTAGCCCCCTCTTGGTAGTGAAATCCAATATCTAGCCCTCTCTTGGTAGTGAAATCCAATATCTAACCCCCTCTTGGTAGTGAAATCCAATATCTAACCCTCTCTTGGTAGTGAAATCCAATATCTAGCCCCCTCTTGGTAGTGAAATCCAATATCTAACCCTTTCTTGGTAGTGAAATCCAATATTTAACCCCCGGTTGGTAGTGAAATCCAATATCTAGCCCCCTCTTGGTAGTGCGATCCAATATCTAGCATCCTCTTGGTAGTGAAATCAAATATCTAACCCCTCTTGGTAGTGCGATCCAATATCTAGCACCTTTTTGGTAGTGCGATCCTATATCTAGCATCCTCTTGGTAGTGAAATCAAATATCTAACCCCTCTTGGTAGTGAAATCCAATATCTAGCCCCAACTTGGTAGTGCGATCCTATATCTAGTATTTTCTTGATAGTGAAATCCAATATCTAGCCCCCACTTGGTAGTGCGTTCCAATATCTAGCCCCCTCTTAGTAGTGAAATCCAATATCTAGCCCCCTCTTGGTAGTGCGATCCATTATCTAGCCCCCTTTTGGTAGTGCGATCCATTATCTAGTCCCCTCTTGATAGTGAAATCCAATATCTAGCCCTCTCTTAGTAGTGAAATCCAATATCTAGCCCCCTCTTGGTAGTGCGATCCATTATCTAGTCCCCTCTTGATAGTGAAATCCAATATCTAGCCCTCTCTTGCTAGTGAAATCCAATATCTAGCCCCCTCTTGGTAGTGAAATCCAATATCTAGCCTTCTCTTGGTAGTGCGATCCAATATCTAGCCCCCTCTTGATAGTGAAATCCAATATCTAACCCCCTCTTGGTAGTGAAATTCAATATCTATCCCTCTCTTGGTAGTGAAATCCAATATCTAGCCCTCTCTTGGTAGTGCGATCCAATATCTAGCCCCCTCTTGGTAGTGAAATCCAATATCTAACCCTCTCTTGGTAGTGAAATCCAATATCTAACCCTCTCTTGGTAGTGAAATCCAATATCTAACCCTCTCTTGGTAGTGAAATCCAATATCTAACCCTCTCTTGGTAGTGCGATCCAATATCTAGCCCCCTCTTGGTAGTGAAATCCAATATCTAGCCCCCTCTTGGTAGTGCGATCCAATATCTAGCCCCCTCTTGGTAGTGCGATCCAATATCTAGCACCTTTTTGGTAGTGCGATCCAATATCTAGCCCCCTCTTGGTAGTGCGATCCAATATCTAGCACCTTCTTGGTAGTGAAATCCAATATCTAGCCCCCACTTGGTAGTGCGATCCAATATCTAGCCCCCTCTTGGTAGTGAAATCCAATATCTAGCGCCCACTTGGTAGTGCGATCCAATATCTAGCCCCCTCTTGGTAGTGAAATCCAATATCTAGCCCCCACTTGGTAGTGCGATCCAATATCTAGCACCTTCTTGGTAGTGCGATCCAATATCTAGCTCCCTCTTGGTAGTGCGATACAATATCTAGCCCCCTCTTGGTAGTGCGATCCAATATCTAGCCCCCTCTTGGTAGTGTGATCCAATATCTAGCCCCCTCTTGGTAGTGCGATCCAATATCTAGCTCCCTCTTGGTAGTGCGATCCAATATCTAGCCCCCTCTTGGTAGTGCGATCCAATATCTAGCACCTTCTTGGTAGTGCGATCCAATATCTAGCCCCCTCTTGGTAGTGCGATCCAATATCTAGCACCTTCTTGGTAGTGCGATCCAATATCTAGCCCCCTCTTGGTAGTGCGATCCAATATCTAGCACCTTCTTGGTAGAGCGATCCAATATTTAGCCCCCTCTTGGTAGTGAAATCCAATATCTAGCCCCCTCTTGGTAGTGCGATCCAATATCTAACCCTCTCTTGGTAGTGCAATCCAATATCTAGCCCCCTCTTGGTAGTGCGATCCAATATCTAGCACCTTCTTGGTAGTGCGATCCAATATCTAGCCCCCTCTTGGTAGTGCGATCCAATATCTAGCACCTTTTTGGTAGTGCGATCCAATATCTAGCCCCCTCTTGGTAGTGCGATCCAATATCTAGCCCCCTCTTGGTAGTGAAATCCAATATCTAGCCCCCTCTTGGTAGTGAAATCCAATATCTAGCCCCCTCTTAGTAGTGAAATCCAATATCTAGCCCCCTCTTGGTAGTGCGATCCAATATCTAACCCTCTCTTGGTAGTGAAATCCAATATCTAACCCTCTTTTGGTAGTGAAATCCAATATCTCACCCACTCTTGGTATTGAAATCCAATATCTAACCCTCTCTTGGTAGTGCGATCCAATATCTAGCCCCCTCTTGGTAGTGAAATCCAATATCTAACCCCCTCTTGGTAGTGAAATCCAATATCTAGCCCCCTCTTGGTAGTGCGATCCAATATCTAGCACCCTCTTGGTAGTGCGATCCAATATCTAGCCCCCTCTTGGTAGTGAAATCCAATATTTAGCCCCCTCTTGGTAGTGCGATCTAATATCTAGCACCCTCTTGGTAGTGCGATCCAATATCTAGCCCCCTCTTGGTAGTGAAATCCAATATCTAGCCCCCACTTAGTAGTGAAATCCAATATCTAGCCCCCTCTTAGTAGTGAAATCCAATATCTAGCCCCCTCTTGGTAGTGAAATCCAATATCTAGCCCCCTCTTGGTAGTGAAATCAAATATCTAGCCCATTCACAAATAAACAGTCCCAAACACGTTAAAGAACTATAGGTAGTTAAATGTTGAAAATTGTAGATAAAAAACATGGACGCTGCCAGGGCAACTCTTGTTATGCAAATCTACTCATGTGGAGCACGGATGTATTGTACCAAGAAAGGACAGACATCGAGGCTTTGTCTCGTAAATTAACGACATAATGAATCCACGCCAACATAACGGGTGAACGTTGAGAAGAATGGATGGGTTTTGTGATTAATTTATCGAGGACGTGCTTCTGCTACTTCTTCTGCTTCCTCTCCCTCTTCTACCTTTCAGCTCCCTGTGTAGCATAGGTCTTCAACAAACACTTTCCAAGTCGTTCTGTTTCTTGCCATTCTTTTAAGATCATTTCATGTCTTCACCATCATCTTCACCTCTGCTTCCATCTGTCTTCTCCAAGAATTCCTTAGTTTTCATCTATGTCTTTTCCCCTAGGGATTCCATAAAAGGGCATATTGTGTAATACTCTCAGTTGGCTTCCGCAGTGTGTGTTCTATACAGCGCCATCGTCTTCGCTGTATCTCTTTATCCACTGGTATTTGACTGGTACATTTCCATAATTCTATGTTAGTCATTTTGTCCTGCCATTTCCATTCTTTTATTCTGCGTAGGCATCCATTAACGAAAATCTGTATCTTCATGATTGTCAATATGGTTGTTCTCCATGTTTGACAGCCATATAATAGGACTGACTTAACATTGAGTTGAAAATTTTTTTTAATTTTTTATTTAACCTAATTTCTTTGGACATGTTGGACATGGATATGTTTCCCAGTGCAACAAAAGCACATCTTGCTTTTGATGTCCTTATCTTGGTATCATTTTCTGTTCCTCCCTCTTTATCTATATTACTACCCAGATATACGTAAGATTGTACGTCTTGTAGATGTATTTCTCCTAATTTTATTTTAGAGGACGCGCTATTTTCCCAAATATTCTCTGATGCTCATTTTCAGATGTTAGACAAGCCCGGATGTTGTGTCGGTGGGAGGAAAAGAAGGATTTTCTTATGAGTGAAAAGTTTCTTATTTCTTGATAACGAAACAGTTTGAATACTTTTGGACGCTACACGATTAGATAGATGATCTGAAGGTTTTGGATAAATTGTGGAAACTTGCACTCTAAGATCTATTCCGGGGAATATCAACAAACTCATCATTGTGATCATTCTTTTCAATCAATCAATCAATCAATCAATCAATCAATCAATCAATCAATCAATCAATCAATCAATCAATCAATCAATCCATCCATCCATACATCCATCCATCCATCCATTCATTCATCCATTCATTCATTCATCCATCCATCCACCCAAACACATTCATCTATCCATCCATCCATCCATCCATTCATCCATCCATTCAAACATCCATCCATCCACCCAAACACATTCATCTATCCATCCATCCATCCATTCATCCATTCATCCATCCACCTATCCATCCAACCACAAACCCACAACCAACCATCAACGACCAGTTAGCAACCACCAACCTTTGTCATCGTCGTCACACTCATTATCATAATCACCATCAATGATTATCACAATCATCTATCATTATCATAATCACCATCAATGATTATCACAATCATCTATCATTATCATAATCACCATCAATGATTATCACAGTCATCCATCATTATCATAAGACAATGTTGAATATACCAAATTCACCTTGTAGGTTTATATATTGAACAAAATGAGGTGATCTTTACAATTTTGTAGACTCGGACTGATGCAATTAGTAGATTCTCACACTTAAAGTACCAGCTTTAACTTGAACCCAGCATTCAGGAAGTTTTCGTCTCAATTAAATGGTTATATACTTAGAAATAACATATGGATGTGAATCATGGACAATAGGACAACAAACAAGAAAATCACTGGAGGCTGTAGAAACAGAAATGTGGTTTTACAGAAGAATGTTGAGAATACCATTAACAGCTAAGATGAGTAATGAAAATGTTCTAAAAGAGGTCAAAGCAAAAAGATAGCTAATTTCCAATATTAGGAAGAAACAATCATCATTTTTTGGCCATGTAATGAGAAGAGAACACCTGGAATATATTGTAACAACTAGAAAAATTGAGGGACGAAGAGATAGAGGGAAGCAAAGAGAAAAGATACCAGACAGCTTAAGAGAATGGCTTGACAGAAGGTCAACAACAGAAATGATAAAGAACTGTCGAGATCGAAAGTTGTGGAGAGACATGATCACCTACGCCAGTTGGCCCGGTACTTGATGATGATGATGATACTTAGAAATACGCCAGGCTGTATTCACGACTTCATCTCTTAATAACTTCATTACTGGGGTTCTTGGTAGCCTAGTTCGAAAAACCACCCAACTCGGCTACCGGCGTTCGACCAACCCGTGTTCGACTACCGCTGGAAGTATTTGTGAGTTGTACTTGTTGGAAAAAAAATAAAAATAAACCCTCACGGTCGACCCAACCCTTGGCAGAAATGCGTCTCAGTGTATTACTCTGGGAAAGTGAGGAATGCCGCCACGCATCGTGAGTTTCGATGCTTGAAGGGACACTATCCAGAAGTCTCCGAACACTTCTTGATAGGCGGCAGGGCACATATGGGTGGAAACTCAAATCACGTCGATTCAAGTGCCGTATTTGACCTTTCATTACTGTCACAACTCTCAACATTGCAGAGATTAGGCATGTTCACCCCATTCCATGATTACCTTCACTGCTTGGAGCTGAATGGCTGACTGAAGCTGTATTAGTTCCAGTACTCCGCATCATAAGTAATCTTCATCTGATTATCGACCTACGCGATCATAGACTCGCAATTTAATGCTTGTTTACTGAGTAACATTTAACACATGTTAGAACTTGTAGCTACCTTAAATAACGACTTGTTGAACACAGAACAGTCCATAACAATAACATATTACATGATTTTGGTCACTGATCTCTATTATCGTCGCATATATTCTCTCAAGCTACTCCATTAATCATGGTGATATCTATTGGGAAGTCTACTTCTTCTAACAAACATACAAGTCCTTGTGGACCACTTCTCTATTCTATTCTATTCTATTCTATTCTATTCTATTCTATTCTATTCTATTCTATTCTATTCTATTCTATTCTATATTTTGCTGACAATCACTCTAATTCTATAATGTCAGGCTTTCTTCACATTATATCCTTCCTATTATTCCAGATGGAAACCATCTTCTACTAGGTCAACAATCTAATACAACCTCTCGGATGGAAGCTGCGGATTCAAGCCAACGCTTAATGTCTGTCGTGACTCATCAACTGTTCTCGCCTAAACTTAAGTCAAGTGATCTGGTTCTTGAAAATCCCGTGACTTGTCTGTAAACTCACCTAAGGACTATGTTCATTTTTCCAGATCCAGCTCCCTTTATTATTGTGGGCAATTACTCTATTTAAATCTCTGTTAATTTCATTGCCTACAACATAACACATTAAGTTAACTAATATTAAGTTATTATTAAGTTAATTAATATAAAAAATGTTCAACTCAAATGTTAAGGCGGTCCTATTATATGGCTGTGAAACATGGAGAACAACAAAATTGACAATCACGAAGATACAGACTTTTATTAATGGATGCTTACGCAGAATAAAAGGATGGAAATGACAGGACAAAATCACTAACATAGAATTATGGAAATGTACCAGTCAAACACCAGTGGATAAAGAGATACAGCGAAGACGATGGCGCTGGATAGGACACACACTACGGAAGCCAACTGAGAGTATTACACAACAGGCCCTTTTATGGAATCCCCAGGGGAAAAGACAAAGAGGAAGACCAAGGAATTCTTGAAGAAGACAGATGGGAGCAGAGGTGAAGATGATGGGGAAGACTTGGAATGATCTTTAAAGAATGACAAAAAACAGAACGACTTGGAAAGTGTTTGTTGAAGACCTATGCTCCACTGGGAGCTAAAAAGGTAGAAGAAAAAGAAGTTAATTAATAAATCAAAGAATGGATTGGCTGGATCATGTTGAAAGAAAGAACAACAATCGCGTCCACAAATAAATATTGCATGATAAACTTACAGAAAGAAATTAAGAAAATCGGAATACAATGATGTTTGTATCTATGAGTGTTTTCTCCATTTTAAAATAAAGATTGAACAATTTCAATTGAAAATCTTAGAACACTGAAAACATATATGCAATTTCACAACAATATTAGAAAATGAAATTAAGGTGAAAAGATAAAAGATTCCTCATGAAAGTGGTAAACTTCACGGCTTAAGTTCGCTGTGTTCATTTTCTGTTGAAGCTATCATTGAAATATCATTATTGTCAGCCATGACAGAGCAACTGCAGAACAAGACAGTGATTGGCGGCCACAAATTGACATCAGTCTGTTTCTATCTGTCCATGAAGAACTAATAGGTCATCATATCTGACCTAGCATATCTGAATAGCATAGTATCTGTACGGCCCTTTTCGTCTTGTCAGACGGTCTAGTGGAAGCTATTGCGTATATTTTTTAGGTTTTGTTTTTTGTCGAATAGCTTCTCTCGTGGCTAATTCTATCAATGTTTGACAAACACACACGGCCACAGAATGAACAAGTCAGGCCCACTGATCCACGGGGTTTTCCCATCCTTTTTCATGAGTCTTTTCTCTTCTAAGTGTTGCCGTAGCACAGTCTCAAATGACGTTATATAGGGTGTCTCTTTAATGACTGCATTTTTTGTTGTTGAAATAATTACGCACCTAAATTTTATCTATGTATGACGTAATAGTTCAAGCACCATTTACGTGTTCATTTAAACATCACTGCTACATGATAGATCTGACTTACAATGGTGTTAACGATTGAAGAAAGAGTATTTATAGTGGAGCATGTGTTCCGTAACGGCGGCAAGAATTCGAATGGGGTTGTTGAACAATTTGTGAATAGATTTCCTGATACACCAGTGCCTCATCGAAATACTGTGAGTAATTTAATAATCACATTTCAAAACACCGGTAGTGTACATGATGTTAGCCGTCCTGGTAGACCATCTGTTCTTGAAGTAACATCTCTCAACATCCAGGACAGCATTCTAATGAGTCCTGGCAAATCAATAACAAAGCTGGCTCAACAAGTACACAAATCAAGCAGTACTGTTCATAGAGTTCTGAAAAAAAAAATTAAAGTTACATCCGTACAAATTTTCCGTCGTTCCTCAATTAAAAGAATTAGATCACCAATCCAGAATTAATTATTGTATGTGGTTTGAGAATTTTCTAGCCCAAGAAGGTGAGGAAATCCTTGATTTCACTTTCTTCACAGATGAAGCATGGTTCCATTTGTCTGGGTACGTGAATAGGCAGAATGATCGTCTTTGGAGTGATGAAAATCCACATGCATTGCACCCAGTGCCTCTCCACGATCAGAAAGTAGGAGTGTGGTGTGCAATGAGTCGTCAGCGGATAATCGGCCCAATTTTCTTCTATGACACATTAAATTCAGAAAGATACAGGATTAACATACTGGAGCGATTCGTAACCCAACTTTCTGAGCCAGAAATTGAAAAAGCTTGGTTTCAACAAGATGGCGCGACTGCTCACACTGCTGTAAAATCACTGGAATTTTTATATGAAATTTTTGCTAATCGTATAATCTCTCGCGGAATTTGGCCTGCACGGTCTCCTGATCTTACTCCCATGGACTACTATCTCTGGGGTGAACTGAAAGGAAAAGTGTACGAAAACAATCCCCACCCACTCGATGAGCTGCAGGTTTCAATCGCCAACAACATTAATAATGTTACACAGCCCATACTACGTAAGGTTTTTCACAATATGAAAAAACGTATCAACATTTGCCAACTAAAACGTGGTGGATATTTCGAATACCTTTTGTGAATAGTGATGTTATATGTTTAACTTTACCGAAAAAGGAACAAGCTACAGCAGTATATGATGCGTGATTTACATAAATAAATTGGAACAACTAGATTTTCAAATAATGCACAGTCATTAAAGAAACACCCACCGATCTGGATGACCTTCAATTTCACAAGACCAAATTATGGAACTCCAAGACAGAATTACAATGAGTCCAAATGCATCTTTAAACCACTTGTCTCAACAGGTGCAAATATCTAAGAGTTCTGTTCACAAGGTTTTAAGAAGTGAACTACACTATCGTCCATACAAATTAACTGAAGTGTCTCAACTCCAAGAAAGAGATTATGAATCCCGTTTAAACTACTGCATGTGGTTTCAGAATTTTATTTATGAACATGGCGCTGCCATCCTTGACGTCACTTTTTTCACTGATGAGGCCTGGTTTCATTTATCCGGTTATGTGAACAGTCAGAACAATCGGCTGTGGAGCAGTGAAAACCCCCATGAATTTCATCAAGTGCCGCTTTACGATCAAAAAGTCGGAGTGTGGTGCGCTATAAGTCGTATGCGGATAATAGGACCTATATTTTTTAATGAAACAATAAATGCAGAACGTTACCGTACTTTAATTCTGGAACCGTTCATAGCACACCTTACAGAACGGGAAATTATGGAATCCTGGTTTCAGCAGGATGGGGCAACAGCACACACAGCCACAACAACACTCAATTATTTAGATAGCATATTTGCAAATCGCATTATTTCACGTGGAATCTGGCCTGCTCGTTCACCAGATCTAACACCCCCAGATTATTATCTGTGGGGGGCATTGAAGGGGAAAGTTTATGAAAATAATCCGCAGACAATTAATGACCTAAAGACTGAAATAGTAGACAAGATTAAACAAATATCACCAGACATTATCCTGAAGGTTTTCGCAAATATGGAAAGACGAATCACGACATGTCTTGAGGCCCGTGGTGGACATTTTCAACATATGCTTTAGGCACAACTTTATTGTGTTAATACCAACATTACCCATTATAAGCTCGCCGATAGCAGTCAAGTATATTTGAATAATACCATTTATTTTACAATTTGTGTGACGCATTAGTTAACAGCATTTCTTGTGACGTTTTTCTTCCGAGAGTAGAAATTCACTGCACTGCGACTTTAAAAACACCCTGCACAATGCTTTGGTATCCTGTCATAGTATCTAATCGTGTTATAATCGTGTTAGGGTGATTCTTATATTTTCTCTCTGACATAAATATCGAGCTATATAGAATCGATTTCCTCTTCTTGATAAAGATTGAGTTGCATGTCCTAATGTTTTCAAAGCACAACGTGTATCATTAAATAATAAAACAATAAGATCTTCCGTTGACATCTCTAAATTATACTTGCTTTACATGTAAAGCAGACGTTTTCGTACACGTCTTCCAGTTCAAACTAGAGAAAAAGAATAGATAAATTTGTACCTGACTTTTGCTCAGGTCAACACCACCACCATCGTCATCGTCATCGTCATCATCATCATCATCATCATCATCATCATCGTCATCATTATCATCGTCATCACCATCATCGTATATGCATATTGCATCTTCCTTGTTTTTATGTTTTTTATCAGTCACGTAAGGTTGTCAAGGACGCACTCTCAAAAAGACGTGCCGAAAAGAATGAGAAAACCTTACTTCCCTCTCCAACGGCATTTGTGCTGTGCACATTGTCACTTATAAACAAAACACTGAAGCAAAGGAATAGGAATGGCATAAAGTAATTTTAATGCCATGAAAAATATATTAACATCAAAACAAATAAGACAATGGCTAAAACTAAGAGTTGCAAAATATTATATCTTCTCAACATTCCTGTATGATGGACTTCTGACCATTATTACGGATAGGCAACAGGAACCATTAAGGGTCAGTCTGAAAAGTGTTCCTTTGTGTAGTTTCCTCATATTCCTGATCCCGCTTACTGCCGGAGCTACTGACTTTAGTGCTCTGTGCACACCGTGAGCTGCGTTTTACTCCGGATCGTGTTTTGATATTTAGATTGCTTACGATGAATGATGATATCGTATGACAATAGAGAGTTCGGTAGCGTTTAATTTCGGTGCAGTTTGACCTTATGTTTTTTGGCGTTTGTTGTAGTTGCTACGATGGGGACTGCACTCCCTTTCTTTGTTTTGATCTTTCAATGAGATGAGATGTTAATTCGGATGATTCCACTGACACGGGCGGTTGAATACTTATGGATTTTAATACGTTTGCAGTAATTCCGGGGCATTCGACTAACCATAACCATATCCATCCTGTATGGTGCAGAAACATGTACACTAGACAAGAGAATATAACATTGAAGCCTTTGAAATGTGGATTCATGGAAGAATAGGAAGAATTGGATTTAAATAAAAGAAAGGAAACGATGAAGTCTTAAAACAACTAAAAATGAAAAGAGAACTACTAAACACAATTCAAACAATAAAAAATGAGACTTTTGATGTATGTTAAAAGACACAGCAGCCTAGTAAAAGTAATCTTGGAGGGTAAATGAGGCAGAGGCAGACCAAGACAAACATGGACAAAAGACGGACAAGTCAGGCTACTATGAACGCAAGAGACAGCCAACCTTCCATGTGGAGACAGCACTCAATAATGATGACATTAGTAGTGTATATCCAGCATTAGGACGGGTAAAAGTCCTTCCAGCGGCACATAATTCCTTATATAAATAGTCTAGCGGCACATGGAAGCACATTTTTCCTTATATGAGAGCCTACCCGTACATGGAAGCACATTTTTTCCTTATATGAGAGTCTACCGTTTTTTCTTTATATGAGAGTCTACCCGCCCATTTTTGTTCCGGTGACCTCTCGTTGACCTCTCGGGTGACCTCTCGTGGCGGCGTCGGGTGACCTCCCGCGGCGGTGGTGTTGTGAAGGGGTGGTGAAGGGGTGGGCGGTGGTGTATCATAACTTTCATAAATCTATTACATTCTTTCTTTGTACTTTCAATGGTGCCGTAACTTTATACATTATACTCTCAGGCAATAAAAAACAGTGACAAGTTTATTTATTGTTTTAAAAACTTCCTTTAGAATTAAAGGTAACAGCTTAGGCCGTTACACACGCTACACGAAGCTACGTTAACGAAGTAACTACACGCCAAACGCGAAACACCGCGTTTAACGTTAAGCGTTAAACCCTGTTTCGCTGTGAAAAGTTTAGATTGAATGTTTCAGTGCGAGACTGGCCAGGGGTACGTTAATGACTTTTTATCATCTGAGCGGCTGGAGTGTCATTTAACAGGGGAATTTTACGATACCGATGTTTTAATGTGAGACGCTTGGTGAAATTAACAGTGACAAGTTTATTTATTTATTGTTTTATTCGTATATATCTCACAATAGATAACACAGGAGTAGACAATAATGTATTGTTTAACTATTGTACATTATAGATAAGTATAATACATAAGAAACAAAGTAGTTTATTTACAAGCAGTAATACATGATAGTGTTAAATGGATAAAGGGGAGGTGGTCACGTTGTCAGAATGGACCTGTCGCTTGATGGGGTGAGGTAGTAAGTTGGAAGTTGTAGTAGTAGGTTAGAAGTTGGCGTGTATTAGAAGTAGTAGGTTAGCAGTTGGCGTGTATTAGAGGTAGTTGGTTGTGGACGTTGTAGTTGTAGAGGAAGTTGGTTGTGGAGGTAGTTGGTTGTGGAAGTTGTAGTTGTAGTTGGTTGTGGACGTTGTAATTGTAGAGGTAGTTGGTTGTGGAAGTTGTAGTTGTAGAGGTAGTTGGTTGTGGACGTTGTAATTGTAGAGGTAGTTGGTTGTGGAAATTGTAGTTTAGAGGAAGTTGGTTGTGGACGTTGTAGTTTTAGAGGTAGTTGGTTGTGGAAGTTGTAGTTGTAGAGGAAGTTGGTTGTGGAGGTAGTTGGTAGTAGAAGTTGTAGTAGTGAAAGTTGTAGTTGTAGACGTAGTTGGTGTAGAAGTTGTAGTAGTGAAAGTTGTAGTAGAGCAGGGAAGACGTTCAAATTAACAGACGACGACTTTTATTCGACTGACTCAACAAGCAAAGACCAAAACGTTACTCCCAAACCCACGAAAGCTTAGACTTTGGAGTTCTATATCTTTAGCACTTCAACGAATAACAGACAACAGTAATGGTGAACCTTACAGATAAGAAAACTTAGTTCCAAACCCCAAAATTTCGTCTCATAACTAAAAAGTTGAACTCAAAACATTAAAAATCTAGGTCCAAAGTCAAAATAGTTAGACACGGTAGGGCAAAAGGGCATATTCTTTCCAACCAATACTTCCTATTCTTCTACACATCTGCATCTCGAAGCCTTCGAATTTATATTCAATGTTTGGCTACTGACTATATTTTGCGCCGATTGCTCAGAGTCGATTCTATATTCAACCACTGAACTCTCTTTCTATTGGCTGCATGTTTCTCTCTCTCTCTCTCTCTCTCTCTCTCTCTCTCTCTCCCTCCCTCTCCATCGCTGTCTCTTTCGCTCTTGCTCGTTCTCTCTCTCTCTCTCTCTCTCTCTCTCTCTGCCATGTCGTTGCATCAGACATGTATGTCATATCGTTATATATCAGACACGCATGTTGTCGACTGTGTCGAGATGGATGAATGTAGATTGTCTAGTGTGTCGGGATGGCTGTATGTAGGTTGTCTAGTGTGTCGGGATGGCTGTATGTAGGTTGTCTAGTGTGTCGGGATGGCTGTATGTAGGTTGTCTAGTGTGTCGGGATGGCTGTATGTAGGTTGTCTAGTGTGTCGGGATGGATGAATGTAGGTTGTCGACTGTGTCGGGATGGATGCATGTAGGTTGTCGACAGTGCCATGATGCTTGTATGTAGGTTGTCTAGTGTCGCATGATGGATGCATGTAGGTTGTCAAATGTGTCGGGATGGCTGTTTGTAGGTTTTCTAGTGTGTCGGGATGGATGCATGTAGGTTGTCGACTGTGTGGAGATGGATGAATGTAGGTTGTCGAATGTGTCATGATGCTTGTATGTAGGTTGTCTAGTGTCGCATGATGGTTGTATGTAATTGTCGAGTGTGCTCCAACAAACCGCCGTGTCATTTAAACTTCTTTGAACACAATAGACACGGATGTTCACCAGAAGAAACTTCATAATGAGAAACCGTCTGGATAAAATCCAATAACCCTTTCGTCAACCATATTTAACATACCTAGTTTAACTTCATCAAACAGCAAGCTCAACAATGCTTAACATACCTACTTTAAACACATCGATAAAATTGAATAACCTTTTATCGATAAGCCTTAACATACTTTAAGAGCAAATAGAAAAATATTCCAACTTACAGTGTAAAATATAATGTCATTCCGATAGACTGAACACTAGTATGAACTTCCTTGAAGCAACCAAACTTATAACACGAAAGCCCTGAAGGGTCTAGTTTAAATATATCCTGGTAACAAATGAATACATTATCCAATCAGCGAGTGACTATGCCAACATCGACTGATATCTGGATTAACCAACCAGAGAAGAGCATTAACATTGGAGGCGGAGCAAAGTTATGACTGACATCTGTATTATAACCATTCAGGAAAGAGCATTAGCATGGGAGGCGGAGCAAAGAAATGACTGATATCTGTATTATAACCAGTCAGAAAGAGCATTACTATGAACGGCAGAGTGATTAACCAATCATAGAAGAGCGTAACTTTGAAAACGGTTCCAGTTCCATCTTAAGGTAAATGAATTGGTCGGGTTCTCATCGAGGATCGTGGGCGTTTCTGGTCAAAAAAAAACAAACCATAGAATGTGTTTGGATAAACTTATGAAGGAGTTTATGTTCGTGGGGGTTGATATTATTCATACATATGATAAGGCGTGTAAGAAACATTCCAAGTTTTATAAAGCGATGGATAACCTAGTATATACATTATCGGAGAGAAATGAGCTGTTATTTACTGGAATAATTCAGAGAGTCGGTGGTCATGATATCTACGCCACGTTTGTAACCATCGTTATCGAAATACTTTCAGATCGAATTCGCAATTTCGGTCGTCTTGTTGTTCTATATACCCTCGCCTATCGATTAGTTAAGAATCATGTCAAAGACATGTTCGACTCTGATTCCGACATTTGTACTTTAGAAAAGGACTTTGGTACTTGGACCGGTGTTATCATCGAAGAGAATTTGGAGAGTGGTTACTAAAAGAAGGTGGTTTGGAAAATTTTCTAGACCTCTCTAACGAAGAAGCTACAACACTGTGGACTCTACTTCACAACAGCCTTTGGTCTTTAAGAGCTTTACCTAGAAATGTTTATCTGTGAGTTTATATATTTTCCCTAATAAAAGTTTGGTAACCCCACAGCATTTGTTACTGCCTTACAATATTGTTTACCAGGTCACGACACCCCCTCACACTGATGATGAGGGTTGTCCTGTAGTAGGCCTGCGATTGTATAAGAATGGTTTGCTCCAGCTTTGAAATCTGAAATTTTCACAAAAAGAGATGGTGTTACTCAGTTCCCCTATAATGGGATGTTGAGTTACTAAAAAATAGATTTTGATCTCTAATGCAATACCTGATTAGTTACTAAAAATAGAATGTAACCTATGATCCAATAACAGAATACTCATTGTACTGGTGACCAATTGAGACTGTATGTACTCATTCACCCAATACTCTCACATCAATATGGAAAAGTGAATTCCCAGTCATTGAAAAGTATGTTGTCACGATAGGTGTGTCAATAACAAGGAACAAAAATCATTAAAGACATCCTAATTAAGTTGTGAAATTTTGGTAGTTGAGAGATAAATCTGAAGATAAGCACATCAAACTATAAGAACAAGGAAACAATCGTATATTACACACTCTTAGAGCCAGTGTTAAGTTAACACGTATTTATCTGTAGTTAAAAAAGAAGGTTATAAATGAGTAGAGGTAAACTTATACCTTATGACTCATCTACTTTTTCGAATAAACTCATTAAAATTAAAATAAGTCAAATAAAAACAAACAAATATGATCTTTTTATAATGCTTATTTTCACAATAAAACTAGACAACACATGTTACACGTGCTTAAATTACAAGTTTACGTTGTCTCCCACGTGGTTTTTTAAATACACAAGGATCGCAAAACTTAACACAATTTTGTTTATTGTTCTTAATAGCATAAGATCCATCAGTTATATTAGTGATCGAACGGGGATCAATTCGTTTGTGAGCTGTGTCTGTGAGAACAGTCGAAAGGTTACTCTGTTGATACTGGAAGTCGTCATAAACGGGAGGAGCAGCGAACGACCACTCACACTCATTGGCCGTTTGTTCTCGGTCATAGTCTGAGCGAAATGTAGAAGCTCCATCAGTGGTTGCTTGTATACTGTCACACTCAGCTGAGAGACTCGTAGACGCATCACCTGTGGCTACTTGAAGTCTGTCACACTCTGAGAGAATCGTAGACTTCAGACCCACTAAAGTCTCAAATTCAGGCTGTGTTAATGTTATACCGTAACGTGTTGGGAATTTCAACCCCGTTTTGCCATCGTATTTTCTAAGATGAATTAAAGTCTTTGCTCGATATCTCGAAACTGAGACAGCCTTCAAACCATTCTTTTGTAGAGGCTTTACATACTCGCCATTACGAGATGCATAGAAAAAAGCACCATCACAGTCAACATTAACAGCGCAATCACACATATCCACTCTAACGGACTCCATTCTAAAAAACACACGACTTGGTAGCAGGGCTCTGACTTTCTGTATGTAGCAGCACTGAGAACGGCTGCCCTTTATACACTGTAACAAGGGAGCGTGGCCAGTCTATTTATAGTAACCAATGGAATACGTTCTATTTATAGTAACTGATGCAATACGTCATTGGACGTGATGAGACATGTTCAGAGAGCGGCCATCTTTGATGAGTCATGGGAAGTTTGTTCCACGAAGCCGATGTATCCATGGAGTCATCAAAACAAATGATGATCCAGAGGGCGGGGCCTACACTGACAAGTTGGAGACAAACTCGAGTATAGCATGTTATGTTCATTAGAGGGAAGTGTTCTTGTGAACACAGGATTGGGCTTGGCAAGTAAAATATCAACTAAACTTTAGTTTCTATTACTTCTGAAATACTTTTTAGAATCTTGGCTATGTGATCAATAGCTAGGATGGGGGAAATAATTTTACCACATTCTTGTATACGGTTTATGAAGCGCTCCTTGTCTATAGAAAACTGCTGCCAAGAATAATTGGGTTCGTCATTTTCATCATCGTGGATTGTTAAAATAATCGTTTCTTCACAAAAATGAACCTAGAAGAAACGAGACAATTTAGGTTTAAAAGCCAGCAAAAACTTCTAAATGAAAAACACTTTATAATAAAATATCTCTGCACAACTCTGTAGCTGATGTCATTTCTCTTTGTTTCCCTCTGTCTTTTCACCCCTCACGTTTTCAAGTTGGTACAAGTTATTACAGCGGTTCTCATTACAAGTCACAACATCCAAGTATTGGATATCTCTTTCGCTTCTCACCTAGTAACCTATTGTCCATGAGTCTCTTGGGTAAGTTAAACCTGCTTCTACGTAAAATTTACTCTACTCCACCTCCAGAGGATAACACTTCAAAGGATTTACCAGTATTAATATTATTCCACTTGTCTTTTTCTTTGATGTTACAGTTACTTCTTTATGGTATTAAGGATGAGTCCTTTATTTTTTTCGGTTTCCTTTACTATAACGTCAATCATTACTAGCAACTAGTTTCAAAATTTTCATTACACGTGGAAATTTACTATTTATCATCATCAATAAAGATAATGTCTCTACTAGTTGTGTAATAACCCAGTAATAAAGATAACGAAGGCGAAACAGAATATCAAAATCAAAAGGTAAACTCGACTCCAAAGCAATTACTTACCTTGGTAGCTCTATCGTTTAGTGTATCACCTTGCTGGCTGCAAGCGTATTGTTCATTCCACGTTGCGTTAATTTGTTCAAAATAAATATCATGTTCAAAGATTTGTATATCTCTATTACCAGTCGAGGAGTGGTTGTTAATTATTTCATTTGGAATCTCCAGTCTTCCAGCTCCCTGATTTTGAGAACCGGTGATGTAGGTGTCAGAGGTTTCACTAGAGTTTAAAAACCTTTCATGTATATTTGTCTTTTTGAAAATTGAGTCTAAAGTTAAACCATTATGAAAATTACCACTAGGCCATATTGTCGTGGTTTGCGTGCTCATTGACAAATCACTATCTTCATCACTGTCTTCCTCTTCTGAACTTGAGTTTATTCGAAAAAGTAGATGAGTCATAAGGTATAAGTTTACCTCTACTCAATTTATAACCTTCTTTTTTAACTACAGATAAATACGTGTTAACTTAACACTGGCTCTAAGAGTGTGTAATATACGATTGTTTCCTTGTTCTTATAGTTTGATGTGCTTATCTTCAGATTTATCTCTCAACTACCAAAATTTCACAACTTAATTAGGATGTCTTTAATGATTTTTGTTCCTTGTTATTGACACACCTATCGTGACAACATACTTTTCAATGACTGGGAATTCACTTTTCCATATTGATGTGAGAGTATTGGGTGAATGAGTACATACAGTCTCAATTGGTCACCAGTACAATGAGTATTCTGTTATTGGATCATAGGTTACATTCTATTTTTAGTAACTAATCAGGTATTGCATCAGAGATCAAAATCTATTTTTTAGTAACTCAACATCCCCATTATAGGGGAACTGAGTAGCACCATCTCTTTTTGTGAAAATTTCAGATTTCAAAGCTGGAGCAAACCATTCTTATACAATCGCAGGCCTACTACAGGACAACCCTCATCATCAGTGTGAGGGGGTGTCGTGACCTGGTAAACAATATTGTAAGGCAGTAACAAATGCTGTGGGGTTACCAAACTTTTATTAGGGAAAATATATAAACTCACAGATAAACATTTCTAGGTAAAGCTCTTAAAGACCAAAGGCTGTTGTGAAGTAGAGTCCACAGTGTTGTAGCTTCTTCGTTAGAGAGGTCTAGAAAATTTTCCAAACCACCTTCTTTTAGTAACCACTCTCCAAATTCTCTTCCGATGATAACACCGGTCCAAGTACCAAAGTCCTTTTCTAAAGTACAAATGTCGGAATCAGAGTCGAACATGTCTTTGACATGATTCTTAACTAATCGATAGGCGAGGGTATATAGAACAACAAGACGACCGAAATTGCGAATTCGATCTGAAAGTATTTCGATAACGATGGTTACAAACGTGGCGTAGATATCATGACCACCGACTCTCTGAATTATTCCAGTAAATAACAGCTCATTTCTCTCCGATAATGTATATACTAGGTTAGCCATCGCTTTATAAAACTTGGAATGTTTCTCACACGTCTTATCATATGTATGAATAATATCAACCCCCACGAACATAAACTCCTTCATAAGTTTATCCAAACACATTCTATGGTTTGTTTTTTTTGACCAGAAACGCCCACGATCCTCGATGAGAACCCGACCAATTCATTTACCTTAAGATGGAACTGGAACCGTTTTCAAAGTTACGCTCTTCTATGATTGGTTAATCACTCTGCCGTTCATAGTAATGCTCTTTCTGACTGGTTATAATACAGATATCAGTCATTTCTTTGCTCCGCCTCCAATGCTAATGCTCTTTTCTGAATGGTTATAATACAGATGTCAGTCATAACTTTGCTCCGCCTCCAATGTTAATGCTCTTCTCTGGTTGGTTAATCCAGATATCAGTCGATGTTGGCATAGTCACTCGCTGATTGGATAATGTATTCATTTGTTACCAGGATATATTTAAACTAGACCCTTCAGGGCTTTCGTGTTATAAGTTTGGTTGCTTCAAGGAAGTTCATACTAGTGTTCAGTCTATCGGAATGACATTATATTTTACACTGTAAGTTGGAATATTTTTCTATTTGCTCTTAAAGTATGTTAAGGCTTATCGATAAAAGGTTATTCAATTTTATCGATGTGTTTAAAGTAGGTATGTTAAGCATTGTTGAGCTTGCTGTTTGATGAAGTTAAACTAGGTATGTTAAATATGGTTGACGAAAGGGTTATTGGATTTTCTCCAGAAGGTTTCTCATTATGAGGTTTCTTCTGGTGAACATCCGTGTCCATTGTGTTCAAAGAAGTTTAAATGACACGGCGGTTTGTTGGAGCACACTCGACAATTACATACAACCATCATGCGACACTAGACAACCTACATACAAGCATCATGACACAGTCGACAACCTACATTCATCCATCTCCACACAGTCGACAACCTACATGCATCCATCCCGACACACTAGAAAACCTACAAACAGCCATCCCGACACATTTGACAACCTACATGCATCCATCATGCGACACTAGACAACCTACATACAAGCATCATGGCACTGTCGACAACCTACATGCATCCATCCCGACACAGTCGACAACCTACATTCATCCATCCCGACACACTAGACAACCTACATACAGCCATCCCGACACACTAGACAACCTACATACAGCCATCCCGACACACTAGACAACCTACATACAGCCATCCCGACACACTAGACAATCTACATTCATCCATCCCGACACAGTCGACAACCTACATTCATCCATCCCGACACACTAGACAACCTACATACAGCCATCCCGACACACTAGACAACCTACATACAGCCATCCCGACACACTAGACAACCTACATACAGCCATCCCGACACACTAGACAACCTACATACAGCCATCCCGACACACTAGACAATCTACATTCATCCATCTCGACACAGTCGACAACATGCGTGTCTGATATATAACGATATGACATACATGTCTGATGCAACGACATGGCAGAGAGAGAGAGAGAGAGAGAGAACGAGCAAGAGCGAAAGAGACAGCGATGGAGAGGGAGGGAGAGAGAGAAAGAGAGAGAGAGAAAAACATGCAGCCAATAGAAAGAGAGTTCAGTGGTTGAATATAGAATCGACTCTGAGCAATCGGCGCAAAATATAGTCAGTAGCCAAACATTGAATATAAATTCGAAGGCTTCGAGATGCAGATGTGTAGAAGAATAGGAAGTATTGTTTGGAAAGAATATGCCCTTTTGCCCTACCGTGTCTAACTATTTTGACTTTGGACCTAGATTTTTAATGTTTTGAGTTCAACTTTTTAGTTATGAGACGAAATTTTGGGGTTTGGAACTAAGTTTTCTTATCTGTAAGGTTCACCATTACTGTTGTCTGTTATTCGTTGAAGTGCTAAAGATATAAAACTCCAAAGTCTAAGCTTTCGTGGGTTTGGGAGTAACGTTTTGGTCTTTGCTTGTTGAGTCAGTCGAATAAAAGTCGTCGTCTGTTAATTTGAACGTCGTCCCCTGCTCTACTACAACTTTCACTACTACAACTTCTACACCAACTACGTCTACAACTACAACTTTCACTACTACAACTTCTACTACCAACTACCTCCACAACCAACTTCCTCTACAACTACAACTACCACAACCAACTACCTCTAAAACTACAACGTCCACAACCAACTTCCTCTAAAACTACAATTTCCACAACCAACTACCTCTACAATTACAACGTCCACAACCAACTACCTCTACAACTACAACTTCCACAACCAACTACCTCTACAATTACAACGTCCACAACCAACTACAACTACAACTTCCACAACCAACTACCTCCACAACCAACTTCCTCTACAACTACAAAGTCCACAACCAACTACCTCTAATACACGCCAACTGCTAACCTACTACTTCTAATACACACCAACTTCTAACCTACTACTACAACTTCCAACTTACTACCTCACCCCATCAAGCGACAGGTCCATTCTGACAACGTGACCACCTCCCCTTTATCCATTTAACACTATCATGTATTACTGCTTGTAAATAAACTACTTTGTTTCTTATGTATTATACTTGTCTATAATGTACAATAGTTAAACAATACATTATTGTCTACTCCTGTGTTATCTATTGTGAGATATATACGAATAAAACAATAAATAAATAAACAAACTTGTCACTGTTAATTTCCCCAAGCGTCTCACATTAAAACATCGGTATCGTAAAATTCCCCTGTTAAATGACACTCCAGCCGCTCAGATGATAAAAAGTCATTAACGTACCCCTGGCCAGTCTCGCACTGAAACATTCAATCTAAACTTTTCACAGCGAAACAGGGTCTTTGAACACGAAACAGCGCAAAGATATTAATTACCCCCAAGCGTCTCACATTAAAACATCGGTATCGTAAAATTCCCCTGTTAAATGACACTCCTGATGAACACTTACCGGCTAGCCGATAAATTTATTAGCGTGGTCAAGGGTAAACTCTAGATAATCCTTTGATGTAAAGGCGGCCCCTTGCGGCGCGTCTAACGGGAACCGAGCTCTTTGATCTCGCTTAACATTAAACGCGGCCCCTCGCGGCGCGTCTTCGCGGCGCGTCTAACGGGAACCTAGCTCTTTGATCTCGCTTAACGTTAAACGCGGTGTTTCGCGTTTGGCGTGTAGTTACTTCGTTAACGTAGCTTCGTGTAGCATGTGTAACGGCCTAAGCTGTTACCTTTAATTCTAAAGGAAGTTTTTAAAACAATAAATAAATAAACTTGTCACTGTTTTTTATTGCCTGAGAGTATAATGTATAAAGTTACGGCACCATTGAAAGTACAAAGAAAGAATATAATAGATTTATGAAAGTTATGATACCACCACCGCCCACCCCTTCACCACCCCTTCACAACACCACCGCCGCGGGAGGTCACCCGACGCCGCCACGAGAGGTCACCCGAGAGGTCAACGAGAGGTCACCGGAACAAAAATGGGCGGGTAGACTCTCATATAAAGAAAAAACGGTAGACTCTCATATAAGGAAAAAATGTGCTTCCATGTACGGGTAGACTCTCATATAAGGAAAAATGTGCTTCCATGTGCCGCTAGACTATTTATATAAGGAATTATGTGCCGCTGGAAGAACTTTTACCCGTCCTAAAGCTGGATATACACTACTGACATTGTCACTGATACAGTAGTTGATCTATTCACGTGCGTCTTTCCAAGAACAACTAACATATTCAAGCTTCTCCTATTGTACATTCATAGTTCATACATGAAAGTTTATTTTAAAATAAGTCAACAAAATTATGGTTAGAAATGGAATATTGCACCTCCAAAACTCTGTTTTGCGGATAATTGATCTTTTTTTGTTAAGAGCAATCATCCAGAAATTAAATATTTACTTTACTTGAAATCTCACCTTTTGTGTGCAATATCAAAAATGTAAACCACTCCCATAAAATACAATTTCATAAATGAGAGGAATGTACTCTGCTCAGGACATTTCATCCGTAAATGCTGCAAAATGTCCAAGATAAGAATTAACAAGGAGACATATAATAATAAATGAATATTATAATAGAAGGAAACTTCCGAGGAGGTAGATAATGTCAGAGATAAGCCTCCGTTCTCTTGAAGTGTCATAAAGTATGCTGCTCTTCAGTTATCTGTTAACTTTTCTTCCCAAACTTGCCGAACAACGATGAGGGTGTCTCTATTGTTATTTCTGTGCTTGCCATCAGTGCCTCTACTATGATACCATCTGGTCCTGGAACTTTTTCTTTTAGCGCGTTGAGAGGGCAGGGCGTATTTCTTTTCTTTTGCTTAGGGGTTTTGTGCTGGTACCAAGTATATCTTTTGGCGCCGATATCTCCATTTTTGTTTCTGCCAGTGGCGTATACTGGTTTTGGGGTCTGGGCTACCGCTGACATAATAAATAAAAACATTCATTATATTCAGTAGGCTATCATAAAGTAATATTTTCTAATGACCTCACTACATTTTAAATTACTTACTTATTTATATGTAAACTCTATCCGTCTTGTTTAGGACGGAAATTTCTTGATGACTTTGTCATTGAAAGTACTGTTGGGTTGGTTTTTAAGTTTCTGAGGGAATGATTTCTCAATGGACATTAATGCCAAACCAGATAAGCGTTCTTGTGTATGAGTTGAGCGACAATCAGATTTGATTCTCTTGAGAGCAGAAGAAGTTCTTTCTACAGATGCTGATGCACATAACGTAGTTATAAATAGTAAGGAGGTTCCGGTAATTAGACATGGTTTCAATCTCACTTTGTGAAGATTCTGATTGGCTAGAGCTAGAAATAACCCATGCAACCGCATTCGTCTAGCGGTAGCTTTGCCGTATTATTTTGACGGGAATTTTTGAATGTCAAGGTCGTTAATACTAGGTCCGGATAGAGCAAAATGTACCGCTGGCTCCTAGAGGTTTCAATGTAGAATAGTTTCGGTTTCATTCAACGTCATAGTAGCCAGAGGAAAACCTTGCTTTAATAAATGCAAATCAAAGCAGATAAATCATATTGGCTTACGAAATGTGTAATAGAATATTCGAAAATGTGTAATATAATTATTTAAAAAAATATAATAAATTATCATTTCCTTTTGTATTTCGTTAATATGTTCAGGCTACCTGCGGTAGCTGCGGTATCATAGAGAGTACGCCACTGGTTTCTGCCGGTGGCGGATTCAAAGTATTCCTCGAATGGTATAACCACTTTTTCTTTTGTTTCTCTTCTGACGTTAACACTTTACCATCTTTTCTCTTCTGACGTTAACACTTTACCATCTTTGATTTAGATGTGCTTTTCTATCCTGCGCGCTCTATTTGATAACTTCCTGGTGGTGTTGTATCATGTTGCTCTTACTAGTTATTTTTTCTGCTTCGCTTGTCGTGTTATCCAAGTAACATGTTTGTCTTTCTTTGTGCTCTTTTTTTTATTTCTTTATGTGACAGAGAATATCAGACGTGATTGAAACCTTACAAGACTTTCAAATAGAATAAAATAATACATTTCAAGTTGTATAGGAAACGTCCGAAGGGAATGCACTCAGTGCAAACACTTTCTGAACAACTACTAGAGACTTGAGAAGTAAGAAACGAAGAGCCAATAGGATTTAGAAAACAAAAGCACAGGCGTGGATCACATTGGAGACACTGCGGAAAATAGAAATAAGGAGAGAAATTAAAACAATTATTTAACACAACAAAATACAACAAAACAAAACAAAACAAAAAAAAACAAAAAAAAAATCGCTAAGTTATCTTTGTAGAACCAATCACAATTTTAGACGAACGCAGAAGAATTATGCAGAACGTTAATACCAGGAAGAGGAAAAAAACATGATAAAACGTGACTGAGACACACACTAATAATAATAAATTGGTATTTACAGTGACATAATGTTAACTACCTTCCCTAAAACAGCACGTGACAGTCTAAACATTTCTGACCTATCTCACTTTTGGAAAATGATATTGGTTTAGTAGGAAGGAAACTTGGTTCCAATTTTAAAATGTCTAATTTAAACACATCTCCGTGAATTTTCAGGCAGAAAGTATTGTCAGTCGTCGAAGTGCTTCACAGTTTAGTTTGTGAGATATTTAATATATCACATGCGCTTGTAAACAATTGTGTTGTTCAACGTAAAAGTATCTACCACCTATATCTTTACGCTAATTTGCTAATTTCCAATATTAGGAAGAAACAATCATCATTTTTTGGCCATGTAATGAGAAGAGAACAACTGGAATATATTGTAACAACTGGACAAATTAAGGGACGAAGACATAGAGGGAAGCAAAGAGAAAAAATAACAGACAGCTTAAGAGAATGGCTTGGCAGAAGGTCAACAACAGTCATGATAAATAGCTTCCGAGATCGAAAGTTGTGGAGAGACATGATCACCTACGCCAGCAGGCCTGGTACTTGATGATGATATCTTTACGGCATTTTTCGTGGGGGGGTGGTGGTTGTGGGGGGTGGGGAAGCTGTATAAATTGAGAATAAAGGCCACATGTCCAGTTGAGTCGGTATAATTTGTTAGGATGAGAATTTCAGAGACTGCTCTCAGTTCACCATCCAAGACGACATTTCGTAGTTGACTCAATAAGTGGACAAGTAGACAAGTGGACAAGTGGACAAGTGGACATGTGGAAGCGTGGACCTAGCAAAACCGGCAAAGATTGCACAGAGCCCAGCGAGACACACTTAAAAGCCCTGGCCATCCAATACACTCTGAACTGTCGCAGTTGTACTGATTCTGTCTTGCCACTACATTCTGAACTGTCCCCAGTTGTAATGATTTTGTCTTGCCACTATACTCTGAATTGTCCCCAGTTGTACTGATTCTGTCTTACCACTACACTCTGAACTTTCCCCCGTTGTAGTGATTCTGTCATGTCACTACAATATGAAATGTCCCCAGTTGTTGTGATTCTGTATGCCACTACATCCTGAACTGTCACCCGTTGTACTGATTCTGTCTTGATACCACACTCTGGACTGTCTCCCATTGTAGTGATTCTGTCTTGTCACTACACTCTGAACTGTGCACCAGCTGTACTGATTTTGTCTTACCACTACATTCTGAACTGTCCACCAGCTGTACTGATTCTGTCTTGTCACTACATTCTGAACTGTTCCCAGTTGTAGTGATTCTGTCTTGCCACTACATTCTGTGCTGTCCCCGTTGTAGTGATTCTGTCTTGCCACTACATTCTGTGCTGTCCCCCGTTGTAGTGATTCTGTCTTGTCACTACATTCTGAACTGTCCCCCATTGTAGTGATTCTGTCTTGCCACTACATTCTGTGCTGTCCCCCATTGTAGTGATCCTGTCTTGCCACTACATTCTGTGCTGTCCCCCGTTGTAGTGATTCTGTCTTGCCACTACATTCTGTGCTGTCCCCCGTTGTAGTGATTCTGTCTTGTCACTACATTCTGAACTGTCCCCCATTGTAGTGATTCTGTCTTGCCACTACATTCTGTGCTGTCCCCCATTGTAGTGATTCTGTCTTGTCACTACACTCTGAACTGTCCCCCATTGTAGTGATTCTGTCTTGCCACTACATTCTGAACTGTCCCCCATTGTAGAGATTCTGTCTTGCCACTACATTCTGTGCTTTCCCCCATTGTAGTGATTCTGTCTTGCCACTACATTCTGTACTGTCCCCCATTGTAGTGATTATGTCTTGCCACTACATTCTGTGCTCTCCCCCATTGTAGTGATTCTGTCTTGCCACTACATTCTGTGCTGTCCCCCGTTGTAGTGATTCTGTCTTGCCACTACATTCTGTGCTGTCCCCCGTTGTAGTGATTCTGTCTTGTCACTATATTCTGAACTGTCCCCCATTGTAGTGATTCTGTCTTGTCACTACATTCTGAATTGTCCCCAGTTGTAGTGATTCTGTCTTGTCACTACATTCTGAACTGTCCCCCATTGTAGTGATTCTGTCTTGTCACTACATTCTGAACTGTCCCTCATTGTAGTGATTTTGTCTTGCCACTACATTCTGAACTGTCCCTCATTGTAGTGATTCTGTCTTGTCACTACATTCTGAACTGTCCCCCATTGTAGTGATTCTGTCTTGCCACTACATTCTGTGCTGTCCCCTGTTGTAGTGATTCTGTCTTGTCACTACATTCTGAACTGTCCCCCATTGTAGTGATTCTGTCTTGTCACTACATTCTGAACTGCCCCCCCCCATTGTAGTGATTCTGTCTTGCCACTACATTCTGTGCTGTCCCCTGTTGTAGTGATTCTGTCTTGTCACTACATTCTGAACTGTCCCCCATTGTAGTGATTCTGTCTTGTCACTACATTCTGAACTGCCCCCCCCCCCCATTGTAGTGATTCTGTCTTGTCACTACATTCTGAACTGCCCCCCCCCCCATTGTAGTGATTCTGTCTTGCCACTACATTCTGAACTGCCCCCCCCCCATTGTAGTGATTCTGTCTTGCCACTACATTCTGAACTGCCCCCCCCCATTGTAGTGATTCTGTCTTGCCACTACATTCTGAACTGCCCCCCCCCCATTGTAGTGATTCTGTCTTGCCACTACATTCTGAACTGCCCCCCCCCATTGTAGTGATTCTGTCTTGCCACTACATTCTGAACTGCCCCCCCCCATTGTAGTGATTCTGTCTTGCCACTACATTCTGAACTGCCCCCCCCCCCCATTGTAGTGATTCTGTCTTGCCACTACATTCTGAACTGCCCCCCCCCCATTGTAGTGATTCTGTCTTGCCACTACATTCTGAACTGCCCCCCCCCCATTGTAGTGATTCTGTCTTGCCACTACATTCTGAACTGCCCCCCCCCCATTGTAGTGATTCTGTCTTGCCACTACATTCTGAACTGCCCCCCCCCCCCATTGTAGTGATTCTGTCTTGCCACTACATTCTGAACTGCCCCCCCCCCATTGTAGTGATTCTGTCTTGCCACTACATTCTGAACTGCCCCCCCCCCCATTGTAGTGATTCTGTCTTGCCACTACATTCTGAACTGCCCCCCCCCCCTTGTAGTGATTCTGTCTTGCCACTACATTCTGAACTGCCCCCCCCCATTGTAGTGATTCTGTCTTGCCACTACATTCTGAACTGCCCCCCCCCCATTGTAGTGATTCTGTCTTGCCACTACATTCTGAACTGCCCCCCCCCCATTGTAGTGATTCTGTCTTGTCACTACATTCTGAACTGCCCCCCCCCCCCCCATTGTAGTGATTCTGTCTTGCCACTACATTCTGAACTGCCCCCCCCCCATTGTAGTGATTCTGTCTTGCCACTACATTCTGAACTGCCCCCCCCCATTGTAGTGATTCTGTCTTGCCACTACATTCTGAACTGCCCCCCCCCCATTGTAGTGATTCTGTCTTGCCACTACATTCTGAACTGCCCCCCCCCCCATTGTAGTGATTCTGTCTTGTCACTACATTCTGAACTGCCCCCCCCATTGTAGTGATTCTGTCTTGCCACTACATTCTGAACTGCCCCCCCCCCCCATTGTAGTGATTCTGTCTTGCCACTACATTCTGAACTGCCCCCCCCCCATTGTAGTGATTCTGTCTTGCCACTACATTCTGAACTGCCCCCCCCCCCATTGTAGTGATTCTGTCTTGCCACTACATTCTGAACTGCCCCCCCCCCATTGTAGTGATTCTGTCTTGCCACTACATTCTGAACTGCCCCCCCCCCCATTGTAGTGATTCTGTCTTGCCACTACATTCTGAACTGCCCCCCCCCATTGTAGTGATTCTGTCTTGCCACTACATTCTGAACTGCCCCCCCCATTGTAGTGATTCTGTCTTGCCACTACATTCTGAACTGCCCCCCCATTGTAGTGATTCTGTCTTGCCACTACATTCTGAACTGCCCCCCCCCATTGTAGTGATTCTGTCTTGCCACTACATTCTGAACTGCCCCCCCCCCATTGTAGTGATTCTGTCTTGCCACTACATTCTGAACTGCCCCCCCATTGTAGTGATTCTGTCTTGCCACTACATTCTGAACTGCCCCCCCCCCATTGTAGTGATTCTGTCTTGCCACTACATTCTGAACTGCCCCCCCCCATTGTAGTGATTCTGTCTTGTCACTACATTCTGAACTGTCCCCCATTGTAGTGATTCTGTCTTGTCACTACATTCTGAACTGCCCCCCCCCCCATTGTAGTGATTCTGTCTTGCCACTACATTCTGAACTGCCCCCCCCATTGTAGTGATTCTGTCTTGCCACTACATTCGATAGATCAAGAACTAAAATCAAGCTCAAGAGGTCTTCACTCAGTGATGACACCAAGCACGTTTCATGGTAAAGTGACAGAATTATGGGCGAGTTTTATTATTATTATTATCTGCTGAATCATTATCGAATTCCTGAAAAATGTTTACTAATTTGATAAAAGCAATATTGAAAGGAGGGAGCCGCGATAGCTCAGTGGTGAGTGAACTGGACAACAAAAGGCAAGGGGTAGGGTTCGATCCCAACCGACGGCTTCCGGTTTCACCCAGCCTTAAATGGGTACCTGATTTTTTCTGGGAAAGTAAAGCGGCACGGGCGTAATACCGACCACATTACCCCAAAAATCATGTGCTGAAGGTCGGTGAAATTTATGGTCACTAACACCATATTCCCTATACGCCGCCACTTGGCGTGACGGGGGTACTTTACTTACTTTTACTAATATTGAAAGGAATGAAATGAGGTTTTGTAGAAGAAGAATAACTTAGCGAAGCATTTTAAATCAGAACAGGAGTAAGAAGGGATGCCTTATATCTTCATTTCTTTTGTAATTGGCCACTGATTTGATTATGAAACAAGTTTCACCCAGCCTTAATGTGAATATCGGAGTTTTTTCTTTCAAAGTAGAACAACCAGGCACGTACCAACAAATCACACATAAAATATACCGTTGGTCATCGAAAGTTATAGACTCTGGCAGAGTATATAGCCAGACAGAATTTTGTGACTCTTTACTTTAATTTTTATTATCAATTCATCTATTATCATTCTCCACGCTAGACTGTTAAAATGTTTAATATTTTGTTTGCTGTAGACTTATTTGGTTTTTTTTTATTCCACACGCTGTTAAAATGTTTTGTTTTTTCTTCTACCAGTGAATGTTCAAAGAAGTGTGACGATTATTTTCCAGTGCGATTCAAATGCCCTTTTTGTGCACTGGCCTCATCTAATACGCTGTTACTGTCGTCTCTAACTGTTCATGGTGTTATTATTATTCTTGTGTAAAACAAAATTGACTATGTGATATTCTTGTTTTTTCATTAGTAGTCTGCGACTCGTTTTAATATGACATGATATCATCTATGTAATACTTGAGAACTCTTATCCTTACTGTTATATCATCATCAGGTCGCATGTCCTTTACAGAACGCTGCATTCATCACATCCCGCCTGGAAGAATCCCTGTCTCAACAAGATCCCCAACTTCTTCTCTTGTCACGCTCATAGTATCCTTGATGTCTTGAGACCACCTTCTTCTTGGTCTGACTCTGAGACATCGTCCAGGAACCATGCCCTCCACTTTTGTTCTTTCCAGCCCGCTGTGTCTTTTGACGTGCCCAACATAGCTTAGTTTACTCTGTACGATGGTGTTTATAAAGCAGTTACTTCAAATGTTTAAATCATTGAATATGTCTTCATTGCTTTTTTTTTTCATTTTTCAGTGTAGCTTACGAATTTTTGTGTAGTATTTTGTTTCGAATGAATTGATTTTTTTTCCTTGCTGTTTGCGTGATTCTGTTGTTGTAACACAATTTTATGTAGCTGCCAGGAAGATACCAGAAGATACTTCAGTATACTTGTTACAGAAAGTGCTCTCCATTTCCATTTTGTGTAATGTAATGCAAAGCGTTTTCCGTTTTCAAAACTGGAATGCCTCCCTAAACAGCGCCCGTTACAGCCGACAGCAACAGCTGCGAGAGTCCCGGCTTCCTAGAAGAGCAGCCACGGAACAACACGCGCCCGTTCTCATAAACTCCAGGACCCAAACAAACAATCGTCTGGCCATTAACCGCCCACTCAAAAACAGTTAAGCAGTTTCCATGCCACTGTCTCAAAAACGTAATTAACCATTATAAAACGTAATTAACCACTGTAAAACGTAATTAACCATTGTAAAGAAGGATTAGTACAAAGACTGAGTCTTGCTAATTAAAGCAATAACTTCACAGAAGTAATGTTTGTTTCCTTATTCCAGATATCGCACATTTTTCCTGCGTTCTCTGCTGGAAACTCCAATATGTTATTTATAAACGTCAATTCTGTATTTATTTATACACTCTAATTGAGAGATTTATTATTCACTGCGTTTGTTTAGGAGTGCTTCCACTCCGCTTTTATTGGTATGTGCTAATTCTAATATAGCCACAAATTATTCTGCACACTTTGGCACCTCTTAATGTTTATATTTTTACTACACTGTTCGCGCGAATCTTGACTTTTGAACTTACACTTATGTTCCACGAAGGCTAGTGACAAACTGTCTGTGCTAGTTATACTCCCAAAATTTCGGTTCGGCTATTGCAATTTTTTAATTAATTAATAAAACACTTGTTCTGTTAATGAAGTATTCTACTTTAAAAAAAAAATTGTTTTAAGTTCTATGTTTATTGAATTATTTTAATTATATTGTATAACACTTTTGTTTACACTTAATTTGATTTAAAACGGATTAACTTGACGTAACGAGTATTTTCAGCAGTTTTATATTGCTTTTTAAAATGTATAATTCTATCCGTTCTTGTGTTGTTAATTGTTTTAGCTCAAACATGACATAGATTACATATGAATGGCCAGAATATGTTAGTAGTTATTTAGATTCATGTTGTCATTTTGATACTTTTCTCTTTGCCAAAAAAAAAGTAAAGAGTCTCTGTCCCGCCAAGTGACGTATAGGGAATATGGTGTTGGTGACCATAAATTTTACAGACCTTCAGCACATGATTTTTGGGATAATATGGTCGGTATTACGCCCGTGCCGCTTTACTTTCCTTGAAAAAAATCCGGTACCCATTTAAGGCTGGGTGAACCCGGAATCCGTCGGTTGGTATCGAACCCTACCTCTTGTCTTTTGTAGTCCAGTTCACTAACCACTGAGCTATCGCGCCTCCCTTTTGTCTTTGTGTATATCAACAAATAAGACACATTGGTGCCTACCCTCATCAGTCCTATTTTCTTTGTACAGCTAAGATATTTGGTTAAATGAACCCAAGGCAATTTTCAATATAAGTGCGAAGGAGGTTAGATAGCACGAATCCGTACGAAAAATCTCTGCAAATTACGTTTTTGTCTTTTAATTACGCGTGTAATGTCGATCAGTAGAAAATGGAAACACTCTATTTGACTAGTATTGTTATGTGTGTTTGTTCATATATACCACAAATATACTATTAAATCCCTCTATTTGTTTCCAATGAATTTTTGTTATGTATCGTCATGACAATAAACAGTTAACATGCAAGATTTAAATAATAAAAGATAAATAAATAAATGTTTATTAAGTTATAACATTTTTAAGAGGGGCGTGAGTTTTAGAACGGATTATAGTAACCAACTATTACATGCAGTGGGGGAGGGGATGAGAATTGCCTTCCAATTTGCTTAGGCAGGGGAGCAGTTTATCTAAATGCGGCCCCAAAATGTACTCTGACAACAGCCAAATCGTTCCGTGAGAGACCCTTGAGTATTTGAAATCAAGTTAATATATTTTATTTTTTTAGTTGCAGGAATTTGTGTGTCTTTATTTATTGGTTTTGCCCTGGAAACCGTGTTTATGGTCTGATGCTTTAAATGTTGAAGTGCTTGTTTAGTCTATTACGTGCAGGATTTGATTGAACATGGTTGGGGGAGGAATTGTGGTTCCCCTGGGTTTTATGGTCCACTCCGATAAGACTAGGTACGCGAGCACACCTACCCTGAAGTCAGCGTTTACTGAAAATAATTATAACTGGTTATTTTTGGAAACACGAATCGACCAATTTAACCGGAAACTAGTGATCATCATCATCGTCATCATCATCATCATTGTCATCATCGTCATCATCATCACCATTGTCATCATCATCATCATCATCATCATCATCATTGTCATCATCATCATCATCATCATCATCATCGTCATCATCGTCATCATCATCATCATCATCGTCATTATCATCGACATCGTCATCATCAAGTGCCAACCAGACTAATGTAGGTGATCAATTTTCTCTACAGCTGTATATCTCTACTCTTATTGCTCTTGTTCTCCCTCTTCAACGATCAGCTACTCCCATGCATTTATACGTTTAGACCAGCTTGGGTCACGAACAAGACGGTGCGCTTGAGGTTTTCCCCGTTTCCCCATAACCTGCCATGCAGGATTGTTGAAGTTCCACAGTCGCATGTTGCAAAGTCACCGAGTCATATCTTGTGTATGTATGCTCAGAGGTCACACTGACTTGTTCTGAGGCCACACTGACTTATTCTGAGGCCACACTGATTTTGTTCTGAGGCCACATTGACTTGTTCTGAGGCCACACTGCTTTGTTCTGGGACCACACTGACATGTTCTGAGGCCACACTGATTTTGTTCTGAGGCCACATTAACTTGTTCTGAGGCCACACTGCCTTGTTCTGAGGCCACACTGGCTTGTTCCGGATTGACTACCATAGAACGCCATTTCACACTGTCTCTCCCTTTGATGGTACACTCTGGAAAGTTCCTCTTTCCGTCTCTTTATGCTGTAAATCCACTTTAGTCTTTGTCTGTCTCCACCTCATTTACCTTATATTCTCCTTTCCAAAATAACTGTAAGTAAAATTATTTGTCTTTTTACATGTCCAAAACTTCTTTGTTCTTGTTATCTCATCATTTTCAGCTCTTTCAAACTTCTTTGTTCTTGTTATCTCATCATTTTCAGCTCTTTCAAAACTTCTTTGTTCTTGTTATCTCATCATTTTCAGCTCTTTGAAACTTCTTTGTTCTTGTTATCTCATCATTTTCAGTTCTTTCAAAACTTCTTTATTCTTGTTATCTCATCATTTTCAGCTCTTTCAAAACTTCTTTGTTCTGGTTATCTCATCATTTTCAGCTCTTTCAAAACTTCTTTGTTCTTGTTATCTCATCATTTTCAGCTCTTTCAAAACTTCTTTGTTCTTGTTATCTCATCATTTTCAGCTCTTTCAAACTTCTTTGTTCTTGTTATCTCATCATTTTCAGCTCTTTCAAAACTTCTTTATTCTTGTTATCTCATCATTTTCAGCTCTTTCAAAACTTCTTTGTTCTGGTTATCTCATCATTTTCAGCTCTTTCAAAACTTCTTTGTTCTGGTTATCTCATCATTTTCAGCTCTTTCAAAACTTCTTTGTTCTGGTTATCTCATCATTTTCAGCTCTTTCAAAACTTCTTTGTTCTGGTTATCTCATCATTTTCAGCTCTTTCAAAACTTCTTTGTTCTTGTTATCTCATCATTTTCAGCTCTTTCAAAACTTCTTTATTTGCTTTTCCGTTCTCGTATCAATCCTTATTTCAAGGTCTTTAATTTTTTTGGTTTTCAATTTCATGTCCTTACATGAATGTTTGGAGCCGCGATAGCTCAGTGGTTAGTGAACTGGACTACCACGGACAAGGGGTAGGGTTCGATCCCAACCGACGGCTTCCGGGTTCACCCAGCCTTAAATGGGTACCGGATTTTTTTCTGAGAAAGTAAAGCAGCACGGGCGTAATACTGACCACATTACCCCAAAATTCATGTGCTGAAGGTCTGTAAAATATAGGTTCACTAACACCATATTTCCCTATACGCCACTTGGCGTGACGCGGGTACTTTACCTTACTTATTACTTACATGAATGTTTAGCAAATATAACATGCTACTATGCTCTCCGTTTTCTTTTTATTTGGAAAGATGCATGGTTAATTCAACGGACTAGATGAAATTATAATGAGATGTCAATTGATTTGTAGCAACCTCTAGATTCCAAAGTTAATAAATATACAATTACTGTTGCTGTTACTATTTGTAATTATATTTTGTGGTTGAATTTTGCATCAGTAAGTTTGCCACCACAGAAGGTTCAAGAAAAAGGAGGCCCGCCTAGAGAAACACTCAAAAGAACACTTAGGTGAGAGGCAACAACAGTAGATATCAGCTTCCATATCAAGGTTGAGAGGCTCGTCCAGAAAAGAGACGTGAGGCGAGATACAATGCGGATATTGTGCAAAGTTTGACACTTGATAGCAGATGTTGGTGGGCATTGAGAGTCTAGATTTGTTTGCCCTGTGTGTCGCCTTCAGCTAGAAAACACATTAGAAAGAACAAGAGGTTAGTAACATCACATATTTAAGTCAAGCTTTAGTAGTAATCTTCTTTCTTTCCTCATTTGCCTTTCAGCGTCCATTGGATATGTAGTTTAAGTTCTTTTGCTTTTCTATTGGTCTCTGCTGCTGTTGTTTCCAGGTGTTTCTAATATTCCACCAATCCATCTTTATCATAGTCGTCCCTTTGTTTTTGGTGTTTCTAATATTCCACCAATCCATCTTTTTCATAGTCGTCCCTTGTGTCTGTGTTTCTAATAGTCCACTATTCCATCCTTTTCATAGTCGTCCCTTGTGTCTGGTGTTTCTAATATTCCACCATTCCATCTTTTTCATAGTCGTCCCTTGTGTCTGGTGTTTCTAATATTCCACCATTCCATCTTTTTCATAGTCCTCCCTTGTGTCTGGTGTTTCTAATACTCCACCAATCCATCTTTTTCATAGTCGTCCCTTGTGTCTGGTGTTTCTAATATTCCACCAATCCATATTTTTCATAGTCCTCCCTTGTGTCTGGTGTTTCTAATATTCCACCAATCCATCTTTTTCATAGTCGTCCCTTGTGTCTGGTGTTTCTAATATTCCACCAATCCATCTTTCTCATAGTCCTCCCTTGTGTCTGGTGTTTCTAATATTCCACCAATCCATCTTTTTCATAGTCGTCCCTTGTGTCTGGTGTTTCTAATATTCCACCATTCCATCTTTTTCATAGTCCTCCCTTGTGTCTGGTGTTTCTAATATTCCACCAATCCATCTTTTTCATAGTCGTCCCTTGTGTCTGGTGTTTCTAATATTCCACCAATCCATCTTTTTCATAGTCGTCCCTTGTGTCTGGTGTTTCTAATATTCCACCAATCCATCTTTTTCATAGTCGTCCCTTGTGTCTGGTGTTTCAAATATTTCACCAATCCATCTTTTTCATAGTCGTCCCTTGTGTCTGGTGTTTCTAATATTCCACCAATCCATCTTTTTCATAGTCGTCCCTTGTGTCTGTTGTTTCTAATATTTCACCAATCCATCTTTTTCATAGTCGTCCCTTGTGTCTGTTGTTTCTAATATTTCACCAATCCATCTTTTCATAGTCGTCCCTTGTGTCTGGTGTTTTCACAAATTTTATTGAAGACTTGTTTTGTTGTGATTTGATATTTCTGTCTTACCATGTTGTCAAGATATTTTGTCTGTTGTTGCTTTATGTATTCTATTGCGAAAATTACTCATAGCATTTTACTCAGTTCTTCATTTCTGGTCTTATCTTTCAGGCTGTTTCCTGTCATGCGTCTAACACATTTCATTTCTGTTGTGATTATTTTTCTTACTGTTTTTGATTCTAAATATCTGGTATTGGTAGCACAGTGTTGGGATGAGTATTGTGTTGTTTGATTCTCCTACAATACACTATACAGTATTCTAGGAGTGCTACGTAAAGACAAAATTACAAGTGAGACTTATTTTATTCTATTCATGGGACCAATTTCATTGCAATCAGGAATGCCATACATCGGCTTCACCACTTTTTACAGCATTTTCCTAAATGCATTGGTAAATTACATTGACAAGGTTACTCCGTGCACCTCCTACACGACTGCCCTGGCGACGATTCTAAACCTCCTGAGTCGCCTCTTACAATATACATGGCAGGTAACAATGGCTCTGTTCTTTTCTCTCCTCGCCTTGGGGGTCCCGGTAGCCACACAATTGAGACCACAACAGAAAGAATCAACATATCATGAATCTTAAACGACATACAAAAGGAACAAACAAAATTGTTTACTCTCCTGGCAAGGCTGCCTTGTGACATCGTACCATACAAAATATATAGAGAACAAAAATTACATAATTCAAGGTATTGTAAGATCTACTTACAATATCAGGGAATAGATTTTATCGTGTACATATTCTATTTACCTGGCTCGCATTTTGGTTGCAGTTATTTCCATTCTGTCTGCAACTACAGACAACCCTATGTGGTTAAATGTAGAATTAAGATTATTTTTTATTAGCGCATGTTTTGATACGATTGATGAATATATATTTAAAAATCGTCATCATCTTTTTATCAACGTTGATCTCATCACAGCCCGTTTGGAAGAATATGTCTCTAGCCAGATCTCCCACAGAACGTTGCACTCACCACAGCCCGTTTGAAAGAATATGTCTCTAGCCAGATCTCCCTGAGAACGTTGCACTCACCACAGTCTGACTAAAAGAACATCGTGTCTCTAGCTAGATCTCCCAGAGAACGTTACACTCACCACAGTCTGACTAAAAGAGCATCGTGTCTCTAGCTAGATCTCCCAGAGAACGTTACACTCACCACAACCTGACTAAAAGAACATCTTGTCTCTAGTCAGATCTCCCAGAGAACGTTTCACTTACCACAGCCTGACTAAAAGAACATTGTTTCTCTAGCCAGATCTCCCAGAGAACGTTTCACTTACCACAGCCTGACTAAAAGAACATCGTTTCTCTAGCCAGATCTCCCAGAGAACGTTTCACTTACCACAGCCTGACTAAAAGAACATTGTTTCTCTAGCCAGATCTCCCAGAGAACGTTTCACTTACCACAGCCTTACTAAAAGAACATTGTTTCTCTAGCCCGATCTCCCAGAGAACGTTTCACTTACCACAGCCTGACTAAAAGAACATTGTTTCTCTAGCCAGATCTCCCAGAGAACGTTTCACTCACCACAGCCTGACTAAAAGAACATTGTTTCTCTAGACAGATCTCCCAGAGAACGTTGCACTTACCACAGCCTGACTAAAAGAACATTGTTTCTCTAGCCAGATCTCTCAGAGAACGTTGCACTTACCACAGCCTGACTAAAAGAACATTGTTTCTCTAGACAGATCTCCCAGAGAACGTTGCACTTACCACAGCCTGACTAAAAGAACATTGTTTCTCTAGCCAGATCTCCCAGAGAACGTTGCACTTACCACAGCCTGACTAAAAGAACATCGTTTCTCTAGCCAGATCTCCCAGAGAACGTTGCACTTACCACAGCCTGGCTAAAAGAACATCGTTTCTCTAGCCAGATCTCCCAGAGAACGTTGCACTTACCACAGCCTGACTAAAAGAACATCGTTTCTCTAGCCCGATCTCCCAGAGAACGTTGGACTAACCACAGCCTGACTAAAAGAACATTGTTTCTCTAGCCAGATCTCTCAGAGAACGTTGCACTTACCACAGCCTGACTAATAGAACATTGTTTCTCTAGACAGATCTCCCAGAGAACGTTGCACTTACCACAGCCTGACTAAAAGAACATCGTTTCTCTAGCCAGATCTCCCAGAGAACGTTGCACTTACCACAGCCTGACTAAAAGAACATTGTTTCTTTAGCCAGATCTCCCAGAGAACGTTTCACTTACGACAGCCTGACTAAAAGAACATTGTTTCTCTAGCCAGATCTCCCAGAGAACGTTTCACTTACGACAGCCTGACTAAAAGAACATCGTTTCTCTAGCCAGATCTCTCAGAGAATGTTTCACTTACCACATCATCATCATGTGCCATACCGGTTGGCGTAGGTGATCATGTCCCTCCACGTTCTTCTATCTACAGTGCATCGTATCAGTTATGTTGTTGACTGTTTTCCATGCCATGACACCAAGCTATCCAGTATTTTCTCTCTTTGTCGCCCGCGATCTCTCTTTCCTTTTATTTTGCCAGTTGTAACCAAGAATTCCAACTTTCCTCTTCTCATGATGTGCCCGAAAAATGGTGATTGCTTCTTTCTGATGTTTTTTACGAGCTCCCTTTTTGTGTTGGCCTCTTTGAGAACTTCCTCATTGGTCTTTTTAGCTGTCCAGGGAACTTTCAACATTCTTCTGAGAAATCACATCTCTGTGAACTCTAATCGTCTTTTCATTTGTTTGTCTACTGTCATGATTCGCTTCCATAGGTCAGAACTGGTTCTATATAGCACCGATGAACTCTCTTTCTCATTTTTATTGACATAGATTTGTTGCGTAAGATATTTTTCATTTTCTGAAATGCCATTTTGGCCTGAGCTATTCTGCTTTTTATTTATGTGGTGCATCTCCCATCTGATGTTATTATTGTGCCCAAGTATTTGAAACGTTGCACTTGTTGTTGTTCACTTACCACAGCCTGACTAAAAGAACATCGTTTCTCTAGCCAGATCTCCCAGAGAACGTTGCACTCACTACAACCTGACTTAAAGAACATCGTTTCTCTAGCCAGATCTCCCAGAGAACGTTGCACTTACAACGGTCCGTTTGAAAGAATATATCTCTGGCCAGGACATCCACATTTTCTGTTGCCATATTTAAGGTCATTTTGATGTCTTGAAAACACCCTCTTCTTGGTCTGCGCTGTCTTGCCTTCCTGGAACCATGCCCTCTGTTATTATTCTTTCCAGGCCACTGTGTCTTCTGACGCGGCTGAATCATTCTAATTGTGACTGTCATGATTTCTCGACAGTCTGACGTCAGTTTCCGGTTGTTTTCTGAAGTTTTCAAAGTATACCAGACGTTTACAAATGTGTCACGAAGAAGCTAGTTTTCGAAATAATCGAAGGCAATGAACAAGTGTAGTTAGTGAGTTATATTGCTGATAAGTTGACATGAACATTATCGAGTTTTGTCTCAAGATAAATAGAAAACATTTGTAGTAAGACTATCTTTATATGACTTTCATAACTGCACCTCGCTGTGGCACTCAATCAAAATGTGGCAACTAACGCAGAATTGTTGGTATGCTTACGATTTCAGAAATATGTGGATTACATACAGCTCGTATCTCTCGCTTAAATAGCTCTTACATTACTCGTGCAACGCTTGTCTTAAGATTACTGCAGTCTCAACAGTGAGGTTTAATAAAATATCGTCATACATATCACACAGGCGATTTTTAATTCATCTTCTTTGACCATCTTTCTCTGTCTGTCTGTCTGTCTGTCTGTCTGTCTGTCTGTCTCTCTCTTCCTCTCTCTCTCTGTCACTCTTGCTCATTCATACAGTTGTTAAGCATGTATCTAATAACTAGTATGTTAAAGAAGTTGTTAAAAGACAGATAATGCTTTTATTAATGCTGTTAATTATTTACCATAACGTCACGAGTGAGTGTTTGTGCATGCGAAAGGGGGATGAATATATATATATATATATATATATATATATATATATATATATATATATGAATGTGTGTGTGCATGTTTTTATAAAATCTGTGTATGCATTATCAGCTTTCGTAACCTAGAACCTTTTTGTTAATCTGTTACCAACCAAAATGTTCAAGTGAAATGAGCAACAGGAAAGAATCTATTCAACGAGTACAAAGAAACTCTAGATAAAATGACATCGTTTGGCGACGCTTTTGTTTTGGACCACCTCTATCTTCTTAAACAGTGAACCTAAAAAAAAGCCCAGGAGACCACCACACATGCTCATTTATTATTTATTACCAACAGTGCTTGATACTTAGGGACATATATCATTGCCGACATTGTTGTTTGTGTTTGATCTTCATGCAGAAACAATTGCTGTTCAGCTTCAATTGTAATTTCTTTATTGAATTTTGCAGTCGCTTGTTGGAGGTTGCAGGCTTTCCTGGCAAACGGCAAACAAAATTAGCAGGTGACGTGAATTTTCTGGAAGAAGGAGCACGTGTCGCCTGAGACGTGCAGACAGAAGTTGTGCAGTAGACAGATGGATTTGTCAACACTTTTTATCCCAGACACGATGGTCTTAAGGTTCTTGACTACAGTGAAGAGGACTGCAGTCTGGGTAATAGCCCCGCCTGCTTGTCGGTTTCTGCTCGCGGTAGGCCTGAACGGTATGATGGCAATGTCTAGTTTGCCAGGTCCCAGCCCCCCTTGAAAGGTTAAGTTAAGATATGAGCTTTCGCCAACATACGACCGTGCCCCAGAAACAAACATGGTGAAAGTACGGCTGGAGTTATAACGCGTCAAACTGGTAGCTATTAAGTTGCATGTTTACCAACTGGGGTTACATATCCGGCTAGAAGTTTTCAACTGAAGCTCCGTGTCTTCGTTTCGTTAGGTTCAAATCTTAGACTCCACCCACCAGATTAGACACTTAAACTCACCACGCCCACAAGTAGTCATTTAACAGGACAACAATTGTATGTTTACTGCAGAAAAGTGTGGAGAATTAACTTTAATGTCCGAGGTTCATATATGATTCCGAAACCCTGGAGTTCTCGACCACCCACGTTGACGATATGTACCTCTAGCTATTCTTCACTCGTAGTTACAACACAGTAGCTGATGCTGAACGTTATCGCGCCTACAAGGCCCGTTCAAGGATATTTATGTTATTTTAAGTGAAAGGAATTGCGTTTTTTCCCCCTTCAGTCTGTTGGTTTGATGAATGACGCTTTGAACCAAATGTTTAATGAACATTGCTGCTGGGACTATAGCACACGCTGATGATAAATTCCATTGTTTACTAGAGGAAACAATGACCACAATAATTTAACGATTCATTTTTAGTTTTGTAAGTTATGGTCAAATCCAACGCAGATGAAAGCTTTGAATTGTATTGCGACAACTCTGCAATAGACACTTTCTGAAAAAAGTATGGATTGTATAAATTAAACAAACATATCGATATTTCTGACGTCATATTAGCTGTTGCTGTTGATTATTCGTGACGTCTTGCGACTGAAGTCGCCAGGAGTGGTCTGTAGACGTTGTGAAGTAAGAAGTAGTTTGAGGTTACAATAATGATTCATCATTTGCCTCAACAGCACATGTCGCTATCTAGCGTGTACTCGTCTTTACCATCGGCTCCTGCCACGATCGTTCATGCTCGGCTAAGAGAAGACAACTCGCCACCTTCATCAGGACATTCATCTTTCCTTATAGACGATATACTTGGAATTTCCAGACCTGTGGTTTCATCATCTCATTATACAATTCCATCATCATCGCCCTCATCAGGATTGTCACTGTCATCATCATTGTCATCGTCATCATCCAGAATAAGATCCACATCTCCAGCATCGTCGCCAATTCTGTCGCCGAGCACACTTCATCATGGACAAACAGCGCCCCAGCTTACCCGACCCACCCCAGTTAACGTAAGCGCCCTAAGCCCTGGGGCCACATTATCCGTAGCCCCTGATGGACCTATCCACGGAAGTGGTCTCTACAAACCCGTGGCCCTGTATGATCCAGCTTTAATGCAGCAAGCCTACTTCAACCCTCACTTTACCTACCACAACGCACTCGTGAATCAGCTTTATCCTATCCCATACGGTCGGCCAGAATTGACATTCTTCGATAGGCACAATGTATTTGCTAAAGGTGAGTCCAAATATCATAGTTAAAGTTCGTGTTCATTTATTTCTAAGCAATGAACAACCTAAAACCGGCCGCATTAGCCAGTCTGTTTTTTTTTCGGTCTTAATATTTTTAATATATAGTAGCTGTGCGTGTACCGGTTTTAAGATGCTCATTCAGTTTATATAATGAATTCTCAATAAATAATTGTTTCTTAACAGTCCAACTTTTGCACAGACGCTCACTGTTCATGTTATCATTTCTTCAGCCACATTTTTATTTTTAATCACAATTGCTATTTTCACTTTTCTACGAATTATATTTCCAATGTCAATTATCGTGCTACACCAGACAGACTGTAACCCTAAGCACACCGCGAAAACACAATCTAGTAGTCCTCGACTCATTATGTATGTATCTATTACTAACAGCTACAGGTCAGATTAACTTTGTCTTGCCCAGTGTTGTGTTCTCTTCTACATCGTAGCATTGACTAACACAGCGGTTTATTTACATAGATCTTTGGTTTGTCCCATGAATAATTTATTTGACGTGATTGGACAGATATCGTTGGTTTTGTTGTGTACCTATTTGACGTTATATATATATATATATATATATATATATATATATATATATATATATGTCATCCGCTCAGTTATAATGAAGCCAAATCCATCCTCAATGGTCAGTTCTATGTAAAATGGAAACGAGAACACCCAAAGCATAACGAGCGGGACGGTTATCACTAACTATCAAGGAGGGATCAATTCATCATACTTCGCCTACGCACTGGCCACAATAGAATGAGAAATCACATGTTCACCAAATTCAAAATAGGTACAACCAGCCTATGCCACTGTACACTGGACAATATGACTACAAAACATGTTCTACAGGATTGCCCCCAGTACACAGATCTGAGAAGAGCAATGTGGTCCACGCCCACCTCACTGGAAGGAAAACTATAATGGGCAATCGATTCGCTTAAACAGACAGCTGACTCCATGAGAGAGTCTAGAATCCTACTCTGATTAAGTCTTGATCGCAAATATATATATAAGTAACACGTCAGCCGAGAAGTTAAAAAAAGAAGAAAAACTCAGAAGAATCACTGGTGCATATACTGACAGTTTGAAGACATAAACAGATAAGAAATAAAGCAATACATGCAAGTGCTGTCATTTATCTTCGTTTGAACTTTAGATTGTCATTCTGGTGTATGTACGCATCATCTTTACTACAGACCCACTATAGACCAATATATCAACTATATATTAGCTGGTCACTGAGAAGTCTTCTTTTACTTCTACGTTCTCTTATTAGCGGACTGTGCTGCACTGTTTAAAAAGTCTTTCTCTACTTCTACTTATTAGCAGACTGCAGTGCACTGTTTAAAAAGTCTTTCTCTACTTCTACTTATTAGCGGACTGTGCTGCACTGTTTAAAAAGTCTTTCTCTACTTCTACTTATTAGCAGACTGCAGTGCACTGTTTAAAAAGTCTTTCTCTACTTCTACTTATTAGCGGACTGTGCTGCACTGTTTAAAAAGTCTTTCTCTACTTCTACGTTCTCTTATTAACGGACTGCGTTGCACTGTTTGAGAAGTCTTCTTTTACTTCTACGTTCTCTTATTAACGGACTGCGTTGCACTGTTTGAGAAGTCTTCTTTTACTTCTACGTTCTCTTATTAACGGACTGCGTTGCACTGTTTGAGAAGTCTTCTTTTACTTCTACGTTCTCTTATTAACGGACTGCGTTGCACTGTTTGAGAAGTCTTCTTTTACTTCTACGTTCTCTTATTAACGGACTGCGTTGCACTGTTTGAGAAGTCTTCCTTTACTTCTACGTTCTATTATTAGCAGACTGCAGTGCACTGTTTGAGAAGTCTTCCTTTACTTCTACGTTCTATTATTAGCAGACTGCAGTGCACTGTTTGAGAAGTCTTCCTTTACTTCTACGTTCTATTATTAGCAGACTGCAGTGCACTGTTTGAGAAGTCTTCTTTTACTTCTACGTTCTCTTATTAACGGACTGCGTTGCACTGTTTGCACGCTGTGCTCTAGCACACTCACTTTCTCTACGCGTTTCTTTAGCACTTCTTCCCAAGCTTTTGGTTTAAATACACTTGTTTTATGTGATCAACATACGCTGAACTGGTTCGAGACATCGTTTACGGACCTTTCAAAGTATTGATCGAGAATCCGTCACAATTTGTGTCGTGCCAATTAGATGTTGTATCCAAAATGAGGGAAGTGTTACACGATTTAGTCCCCAATAAATGCTGTAATTTTTAAATGGGCAGACATGGCGATGTTATGTTCCTAATAAATACTATAGCTTAATTATAATTATCATATCAACATGTGCCAGTGTGACGATGTTGAATTTGCAATAAATACTATAGCTTTTAATTGTAATTATCATATCAACATGTGCAAATGTGGCGATGTTGAGTTTGCAATAAATACTATAGCTTTTAATTGTAATTATCATAGCAACATGTGCCAGTGTGACGATGTTAAGTTTTAAGTTTTCTAACCTGAACTAAGTGTGTCTGACTGGCTGTGATAGTCCGCCTACGAAGTAGCTCTAACGTTATCTATTTATCGGTGTCTTGTTCTTTTTTTGTATCCTGAAACGAGAACGTCAGTTGTAATCGTCGCCGCATAGACTTCATTGCTATGAGACGGACGAATCACTTCATTGTCAGTTTTATTTATATTCGAAGGGACCAATCAAAGATGTATGTCAACATTTGTCAGGTAAAAATGATGGATTTACATCGAACATGTACTCAGAATAAACTGTAGTAGGAATCTCCCTCAGAATAAACGGGGGTAGGAATCTCCCTCAGAATAAACGGGGGTAGGAATCTCCCTCAGAATAAACGGTGGTAGGAATCTCCCTCAGAATAAACGGGGGTAGGAATCTCCCTCAGAATAAACGATAGAGGGATTCTCCCAACAGACAGTGACGGATTTAGACATGTTGAAGTCCTTAGCTGACTGTTCAATGAAACCTTGAGGCCCCTCTTAAGAAAGAATTAACACCAGAAGGCCCATGTCATAGATGAGAGTAACAAAATTGAGGCCCACTCGGACTGTGAGGCCCTAAAAAGTAATTTATTTAGCCTAGGCAAAAAATCCGGCCAGGCCAGATATTGAATTACACGAAACAAAACGTTGAAGACCGCAACAATAAAGACAGAATCATCAAGACAAAAGGGTTAGTCATTAGTTCCAAAAATACACAAGACCTGCAGGAACTAGAAGTACACCGTCCTAGAATGAGAGTGGCGGTTTCTGCCTTATCTCCGTGCTGGGCTCGTCGGGGATATAAATAAATCAATGAAATGTGTTTGATGCAGAGCGTAGTTCCAGTACGTTTCCTTCTCATATCATTATATCTCATTCCGTTTTTACTAGTAACATCAATGGTTGTTCTCAAACATCTCACTTGTTGTGACCCCCTCTTTTATGTCTTCTACTTTTATGTTATCATGTTTCATACTGATAACAGGGGCATGGGAAGGATATATTATTTACTGCTCTGTTACTTACTAAAACACGGCACGGGCGTAATACCGACCACATTACCCCAAAAATCATGTGCTGAAGATCTGTAAAATGTATGGTCACTAACACCATATTCCCTATACGCCACTTGGCGTGACGGGGGCGCTTTACTACTTTCTACTTATTAAAATAAGCACATGAAGAGAGAAAGTTATAAAAAAAGTAAGTTATTTAAGTTCAGATTTGTGAGGTCGGGTTCGATCGCCATCGACAGCTTCTAGGTTCACCCAGCCTTAATTGAATACTAGATCTTTCTGGGGGAAAAAGACAACACTGGCGTAATACTGTCCATATTACTTAAAAGTGTTCTGATGGTAAAGAAACTATTGGCACAAGCTGAGTCGGAGTTCTTTCTTTCTTTCTTTCTTTCTTTCTTTCTTTCTTTCTTTCTTTCTTTCTTTCTTTCTTTCTTTCTTTCTTTCTTTCTTTCTTTCTTTCTTTCAACAATCATTATTATTCTCATATATTCCTTGCTCTGTCTGATCATTTCTATTTTCTTTAAAATGTTCTCTGGCTGACCCCCAATGCTAACAAGACAACATATACGCGCATACATCACCACATACTGTTAGAGACTGAGAAGCACATATGAGTCAAGAGGACAGCCACTAACAACCAAGAACCATTAACTCATTGTCCACGCCTTTATTAATTTGTATCATTACTCATCATTGCTCATCTCCCTTTACTAGCATCTCTCCTACAAGAGTCTCTTAATATTACTCTCAATCTTAAACAGTTTTACGGTTACTATCCTGCATTCTTATAATCAGTTTGTTCTACACTCGCTCGTTAGATTTAAACTTCCTTACTGTAAATTCCTGATACTGTATTTTTTACGTTAAATGTACTTTTATATTTCTTTTCTTTTTAAAAATAAAAAACATTAAATAACTATACATACTTATTGTGGATATAATATCATCAATATAATTATTTTAGCCATAGAATTTAGAAGCAATGATCGCAAAATGTGCCATTTGGCACGCAAGGTTTCTGTTTTTTGAGATTGTGGTTCCGCCCTATGTGCCGTCTTTAGCTCGAAAGGACAATAAATAGATCGACAGACAGACAGACAGATAGACAGATAGACAGATAGACAGATATATATATATATATATATATATATATATATATATAGATAGATAGATAGATAGATAGATAGATAGATAGATAGATAGATAGATAGATAGATAGATAGATAGATAGATAGATAGATAGATAGATAGATAGATAGATAGATAGATAGATAGATATATAGATAGATAGATAGATAGATAGATAGATAGATAGATAGATAGATAGATAGATAGATAGATAGATAGATAGATAGATAGATAGATAGATAGATAGATAGATAGATAGATAGATAGATAGATAGATAGATAGATAGATAAACTATTTAAACTAATATTTACGGCATTTTTCCAGTTACTAGGGGTTGTCGGGGGACTTATAGGATCGATTATGAGTGTATTTCGTTCAAATAAAATGTTTAAAAATGTTTAATGTTTATAAAATCATTAGTATTTAACTATAACCAGTCGTTGCTATAACATATAAAACATCATTAGTAGTTAACTATAACCAGTCGTTGCTATAATATATAAAACATCATTAGTAGTTAACTATAACCAGTCGTTGCTATAACATATAAAACATCGTTAGTAGTTAACTATAACCAGTCGTTGCTATAACATATAAAACATCATTAGTAGTTAACTATAACCAGTCATTAACTATAACTAATCATTAGTGACTGTGGTAGTAGTAGCCACCTTCAGTCATGGTTGAGTGGATTTTGCAGCGGCCCTAGGCAATGTTATTGTTTTTGTTTTCTTTCGTCGTGTATTCACTTTTTCTATGAATTATCTGCTTCTCGCTTGAGTTAGAACTTTAGAGTGTGTTTCCAAAGATTGCGGTCTACAACTCTTTCTTCCCAGAGTCTTCATGTGACATTTACACACATCTACAAATCGAAGTTTTGGGCGCCTCCTAGTTCTTTTGCCATCTGCTAGTTGTCCATATAATATATCATTTGGTATGCAGCCATCTTTCATACGGTGTACGTGGCCAACCCATCGTAACCTACGTTGTTTGAGCAGCGTGTAGATGTTTGGGAGGCATGTGCGAGTGAAGACCTCCACGTTTGTCCGTACAAGTGATGCCAAGTATACGACGCTGGCATAGCATATTGAATGCATTTACCCTTCTCTCCTTCTTTGCATAAGTTGTCCATGATTTGCTGCCACATAAAAGGATGCTGATGATGCAGACGTTTTAACACTTTCCGTACGGAAGCTTTTTATCGACGCAACGGAAGAGATTTCGGAGACAAAATTGTTCATGGTTGTAAGAATCAATCTACATATTTATATTTATCTAACACATAACATATTATATATGAATGTTTAGATAATTGAACAAGGTATTAGATTTTACCAATATCAAGATGATACAAGACATGTAAAAAGAATATGGTTTGATGACGTTCACACTAATCAAATTGAGCGTGGCGCACTATGCGGCGAAATGTATGCTGCCAAAATCGGTATGGCGCACAGTGCGGTGAAACGTACTCAAAGAGTTAAACTGCGGCCTTTGTTTTAGTTGTCGGTTTGCTGTTTTGCTAAATGCGACTTGAAAGGCAGGCCAAGGTGGTAGCAGCTTTACCAATGTGGGTGTCAATTTCTGAGCCTAAAAATTATTGTTGAAGATGGACCCATAGGCAGCTATACTGCTGCATGACATCAAGCTTGCGACCAATCATTACTATCATCTATTTAAAAAATAATTAATTACCATCTATACATTATAACAATAATCACACTCCTTATTCTAATAGTAGTCTATATGTGGCCTCTTTCGTCTTGTCAGACAGTTTAATGAAGGCAATACGTGTATTTTATTTTTGAGGGTTTTTTTTTTCGAACAGCTTCTGTCGTGGCTGATTCTATCAATGTTTGATAAACACATTCGGCCACAGAACGAATAAGTCAGGCCCACTGATCCACAGTATTTTCCATCTTTTAGAATCTTTCTTTTACAGGAAGAATACGAATCTTAATGGCATTGCTGTTGATTGTGAATGCTTCCAATGTTTCTTCTCAAACGCTGTTCCACATAAGGTCTTTATAATTCTCCATATGATGTCTAGACTTATGATACACTAAAGTAAGTCAGACTAATCGCCAAATGGCACCATTTCAACAAATATCACAAAAGAAGCTAAACAAAAGCCCTCCTCAATCAAATATTTATCCCAGTGTTGTGCTATCAATGCCAAATTTGATAATTAAATTCTAAAACAATCTAAGAAGATACAATTTTTTTTATTTAATGAGGGCTTAAAGTAAAAAATGTTGAGTGGAGTACTAAGAAGACAGTAAGGCTTCATAACCAGTAGTAAATAACAAAAACAAAGCGTGAACAAAACTGACACAGTTTCTCCCCTGATGCTGGAAGCAATTGAAGATGGAAAGTAGAAGAAAAGAAATGAAGAAATGTCACAACTGCTTATTTTCAACTTAAAGTGGCTTTTTAATTCTAGTGTGGGAAATGTTGAAGCATTTATGGACGAAGATGTCATGAGTCTAGAATATTCCATTCATTCATAAAACTGATATTTGAGCGGTTTCAGTTTGTGACATCACACACAGAACGTCACATTTGAAGTCAATATTTGTGCATGAACGATATTTTGGTTGTTAGCGCTCACAACAAACATATTGAAGATTGACAAATATGAGAGTATGGGGGGGGGGATGCAATATTTAATTTTAATAACAAAAGTGTTTACATTTAGGATGCAAATTATTTTAATAACTTTGGATATATAATAGAAGAGTTGTGTGCATTGTATCTCTATTAAAAGACACACATTTGGAAATCACGTAAAAAATTAGTGGCAATCATCTGTGACATCACATGTGATGTCGTGTACTCGTTCATCCTCTGGCATTCACAGAAAACTCATCTTGTTATGTGTCAAAATGAATCGCGAAACTATGGTGTCTGTTGTGGTACTCTTTCTTTATTGATTACACTGAGTATGCGCGGATATTTTTTTTTTTCGTACGCCAGCTTTTACCTCTGACGAAGCCCTAGAGACTAGGAACTGAATTTTGCGTGTTAATCCATTTTTTCCCTGGCAGCCATGTGCACAGGGGTCCCTCGCCAAACGGGCAGATAACTCCGTCTTCGGAGGTACTCATATTGTTTCCGTCGATGAGTAATTGACGTTTCAAGCCGACCAGGGGTGGTTACCGCAGAGAGAAACCATAGATAAAAATCCCAACTGGAGAGGGGAGGGCGGGATTTGAACCCACAACCTCTCTGTCTCAAGCCCGGTGTCTTGCCTCGAGACCAACCAGTCCCGCCCATTGCGCGGGATGTGAGTTTATTGATTGTGTGAGTTTATTGATTGTGTGAGTTTATTGATTGTGTGGGTTTACACCGTTTAGGGGCGGGCAGAACTATTTCTTTTTCAGATAAGAGTATTATTCTGTTTTTGTATGTTTCTTTGAAGTTTATTAACTTCTTGGTTGCCTTTGTTATGTTTTTTTCCCTCTGTTTTCTAATTTATGATAGAGCACACATAACCTACAGAGAGCCGCGATAGCTCAGTGGTTAATGAACTGGACTACAAAGGACAAGAGGTAAGATTCGATCCCAACCGACGGCTTACGAGTTCACCCAGCCTTTAATGGGTACCTGATTTTTTTCTCGGAAAGTAAAGCGGCACGGGCGTAATACCGACCACATTACCCCAAAAATCATGTGCTGAAGGTCTGTAAAATGTATGGTCACTAACACCATATTCCGTATACGCCACTTGGCGTGACGCGGGTACTTTACTTTTTTTTTTTTTTTTTTCTTTTTACACATAACCTACATGTCATTATCAAGGCACATGGAAGTTAAAAGGAACAGAGAGTTAAAAAAGAAATATAACTCGTATATATTGAAAATGTCATAACCAATGATAGAGAATGTACAAATATAGAAATAATACAAGAGAATTTGGGTGGCAAGAACTACTTTAAGAACTTGAAATATATACTCACGTCAAAGCAAATTACGTCAGGACTAAATGAGGATAATAAGGTGGTGTATCTAATCAATACTCCTATATGGTGCAGAAACATGGACATTAAATAAGAAAATAGAGAAAAGAATTATATCTACCTGTGCAACGAGGGACAACTGTGCGAACGGGTGCCAGGGATAAACGGGTTAACACGCAAAAAATTCAGTTCATAATATCTAGGGTCTTTGCCAGATGTGAAAGCTGGCGAACGCAAACATATATATATATATATATATATGTAGAGAATTGGGAGCCGCGATTGCTCAGTGGTTAGTGAACTGGTCTACCACGGACAAGGGTAGGGTTCGATCCCAACCGACGGCTTCCAGGTTCACCCAGCCTTAAATGGGTACCTGATTTTTTTTCTGGAAAGTAAAGCAGCACGGGCGTAATACTGACCACATTACCTCAAAAATCATGTGCTGAAGGTCTGTAAAATATAGGGTCACTAACACCATATTTCCCTATACGCCACTTGGCGTGACGGGGGTACTTTACTTTTTTTTTATGTAGAGAATTATTCCATTTGGGGTCCTCAGTCTCTTGGAGTTTGCTTAGTCTTTGATTTGTTTGGTGGGTGGAGTAAATTCAGGCAAACATTTCTGTGACATGTTGTTGGAACAGGCATGAATGCAGTGCTGAGTCAACGATGAGCCAACGATGAGCCAGCGATGAGCCAACGATGAGTCAACGATGAGTCAACGATGAGCCAACGCTGAGCCAATGATGAGCCAACGATGAGTCAACGATGAGGCAACGCTGAACCAACGATGAGCCAACGGTGAGTCAACGATGAGCCAACGCTGAGTCAACGATGAGCCAACGATGAGCCAACGATGAGTCAACGATGAGCCAACGCTGAGCCAACGATGAGCCAACGCTGAGCCAACGATGCAAAATGGATACATATATCATACGCAAAAGATAACAATAATATAATGTTTCGGCTTTTCTAACAATGCAAGACTAAACAAGTCAAAGTTTCAACTCTAAAAGTCTTCAGCGACGGACAGAACAGACAAATAAGACCACAAATTACAAAAAAATATCAAAATAAGAGGAAGAACGCAAACTAGTTTCCCGTATCACGTCATAAAACATTTTGTACCTGATGAAGGCTCTCGCCGAAAGGTTGTAGTTTATCTTCTCTCTCTCTCTCTCTCTCTCTCTCTCTCTCTCTCTCTTCTCCCCTCTCTCTCTCCCTACATGTTTAGCTGCTTGCTATGATTATATATTTATTTTACATATATCATAAACGTCATATGTGAATATCCGCCTGCCCTCCATTTTGAGTTACCTAACTTATTCGAATATTTTAAGATCTGTCGCTGTTTTATTTTGTGTCTATCCCTCCTCGAAGACCTTTTGGAGTCGAAACTTATGTTTCTTTAAACTTGTCATCCCCGCATGACAGAAACATTTTTTAGTTTTGTTTTTTTTATATGTCGTTCATTGACGTGCGTCCTGACGAATATTGATCTGAAGAGGGCATTAAATAGTCATAATGTGGGCTGCTCTATGACTTAAAGAGTTCATTGAAATATTTGCGTCCCTTAGCTCACTACATGTATTGCACAACACAGACGTCCGTTAGCTTAGAGATCCAAGTCAAGTTTGACAAAAGTAATCATTATGAAAAACACTACATTTACAATCTCTTGAGTATTGTTTATAGCTCCACGTGTGCTGTAACAACCGTTAATATTTTTGGCGCACTTTTGCTGTGAAGAGTCCGGGATAGTAAACATCTTGACGGTAAAACTAAGTGTCTTGAAGTGTTTCTAATGGGCTATTGTTTTAGCGCTTCTATTTGATGGTGTATTACGTCACTCTTACTAATTTTCGCAATTTATCGAAGACAATTTTTGTGGTTAGTTGACCCGTGTAAGTGATTGTTACGATGCATTTATTTGTAATTTCTGCTTCTTGTTGATCTGTCTGAAGAGAGATTGAAATCAGTCGCTTCTTTTCCTATTTTTTTTGTGTCATCAGCAGTGTATCGTAGTTAGTTCAAAGACTGGTATAAAAGTAGTCTGATCGTTTCTAAACTCTGTTCCTTCACATTGACATCTATCTTCATGCTTGTTTGTCCAAGACTGGTATAAAAGTAGTCTGATCGTTTCTAAACTCTGTTCCTTCACATTGACATCTATCTTCATGCTTGTTTGTCCAAGACTGGTATAAAAGTAGTCTGATCGTTTCTAAACTCTGTTCCTTCACATTGACATCTATCTTCATGCTTGTTTGTCCAAGACTGGTATAAAAGTAGTCTGATCGTTTCTAAACTCTGTTCCTTCACATTGACATCTATCTTCATGCTTGTTTGTCCAAGACTGGTATTAAAGTAGTCTAATCGTTTCTATCTATCCTCTGTTCCCTCACATTGACGTTTATCTTTATGCGGATTGGTCCAAGACTGGTATTAAAGTAGTCTGATCGTTTCTATCCTCTGTTCCCTCACATTGACATCTATCTTCATGCTTGTTTGTCCAAGACTGGTATTAGAGTAGTCTAATCGTTTCTATCCTCTGTTCCCTCACATTGACGTCTATCTTTATGCGGATTGGTCCAAGACTGGTTTTAAAGTAGTCTGATCTTTTTTGTCCCTGATATTGAGATTACTCCTCAAACAGGTTGACACAAGACTGGTATTAAAGTAGTCTGATCATCTCTGTTCCTAATATTGAGATTACTCCTCAACAGGTTGACACAAGACTGGTATTAAAGCAAAAATGTGATCACTCCTCCCTGTCTGCAGCAACAACATCTTTGCTTATCAGTCCGAGACTGAAGCACTAAAGTAGCACTAATCATCTCTCTCCACTGTGTTATGTCAATGACAGTTCAATACAAATAAATGTGTGTGTGTGTTAAACTCAAACTTCGACAGCAGATCTCGAAAAATAAAAAAAGCCATTGTTATCAAACGTTAGAGTCTAAGAGCCAACGGCTTGTTGCGATTCCGTGGCATTCGAAAATCATCATCATTATTATCTCCATCGTCATCAGCATCATCATTGTCAACATCTCTATCATTTTGTATCATCGTCACTATCACTACCACCATTATCATCGTCATTATCGTGGTCACTTTTATCATCATCACCACCATCATAACAACTATGACTACCATCATCATCATCAACACCATCATCAGCATGTTAATCACTATCACTAATCTCTATCATTATCATCTGTACAATAATCATTATCACCATCACAGTCACAAACATCATCACCATCATAATCATCTCTACCGTCATTGTCAAAATCATTATCATGATTACCATCATCACCACCATCACCGCCATCATCATTACCACAGTCATAATTATAACTACTATTATCACCACCGTTATCACCACTATCTAACATCGTGATATAAGCTGCACTTGATAATATTCTTTGAACTAAACAACCATTAATACTTCAACTTTAAGAAGAAAAAAAATAAAGAGAATTAAATAGTTGACATTCACTTTCGTATTTATGCACACATTCATGTATGTAGTTTGTATGTGTAGTTTATATGTGTAGTTTGTATGTGTAGTTCGTATGTGTAGATTGTATGTGTAGTTCGTATGTGCAGTTCGTATGTATCGTTCGTATGTGTAGTTTGCATATGTAGTTTGTGCGTGTAATTTGTATATGTAGTTCGTATGTGTAGTTTATATATGTAGTTCGTATGTGTAGTTTGTATATGTAGTTTGTACGTGTAGTTTGTATATGTAGTTCGTACGTGTAGTTTGTATATGTAGTTCGTTTGTGTAGTTTGTATATGTTATTCGTATGTTTAGTTCGTATGTGTAGTTCGTATGTGTAGTTTGTATATGTAGTTCGTATGTGTAGTTTGTATATGTAGTTCGTATGTGTAGTTTGTATATGTAGTTTGTACGTGTAGTTTGTATATGTAGTTCGTATGTATAGTTTGTATATGTAGTTCGTATGTGTAGTTTGTATATATAGTTCGTATGTGTAGTTCGTATGTGTAGTTCGTATGTGTAGTCTGTATATATAACTTGGCGTTGGATCTTATTCTACAAGACTTGAAATATACAATAGGAGAAGCATTAGCGTTTTATATTTCTGCAAGGAAACGAATTATCAAAGCAACTAAAATATCGATGGCAAACAGCTGTGGATTATTGTCTTTGCTTGATGTTCAAGAAAGTGCCATTGACACGGACGAAAAGTACTCTGTCATTTATCGCGCTATAATATTGTCCGTTTATTCTAAACAGCAGGGAGCCGCGATAGCTCAGTGGTTAGTAAACTGGACTACAAAGGACAAGAGGTAGGGTTCGATCCCAAACGACGGCTTTCGGTTCACCCAGCCTTTAATGGGTACCGGATTTTTTCCTGGGAAAGTAAAGCGGCATGGGCGTAATACCGACCCCATTACCCCAATAAAGCATGTGCTGACGGTCTGTAAAATGTATGGTCACTAACACCATGTTTCCTATACGCCCCTTGGCGTGACGGGGGCTCTTTACTTACTTTTATTCTAAATAGCAGGCAGACATAACGGTAGTGCTGTCAGTTCTACATCAGATCGTCGTTTTTCTTTCCACAAACAAAATCTTCTATACTCATTTAGGCTGGATAAACCTAGAAGAAAAACTGACATAGGAAAAGTAATGTGACCTCTTGTCCCCATAGATCATTTCTTTGATCTATCGATGGAAGTTGTTACGTTGTCTTGTCCCTAGAAGACATGTTCTTGTATGGACTTATGAAAGTGGTCAACGTCATGTTTCTAGTAAATCTACTTTATGCGTCAATGAAAGTGGTCGACCCCTTGTCACTATTAGACCTGTTCTTCTATTTGTCACTGAAAGTGGTCGACCCCTTGTCACTATTAGACCTGTTCTTCTATTTGTCACTGAAAGTGGTCGACCCCTTGTCACTATTAGACCTGTTCTTCTATTTGTCACTGAAAGTGGTCGACCTCTTGTCACTATTAGACCTGTTCTTCTATTTGTCACTGAAAGTGGTCGACCTCTTGTCACTATTAGACCTGTTCTTCTATTTGTCACTGAAAGTGGTCGACCCCTTGTCACTATTAGACCTGTTCTTCTATTTGTCACTGAAAGTGGTCGACCTCTTGTCACTATTAGACCTGTTCTTCTATTTGTCACTGAAAGTGGTCGACCTCTTGTCACTATTAGACCTGTTCTTCTATTTGTCACTGAAAGTGGTCGACCCCTTGTCACTATTAGACCTGTTCTTCTATGTGTGGATGAAAGTGGTCGACCCCTTGTCACTAGCAGACCTGTTCTTCTATGTGTGGATGAAAGTGATCGACCCTTTGTCACTAGCAGACCTGCTCTTCTATGTGTGGACGAAAGTGGTCGACCCCTTGTCACTGGTAAACCTTGTTAGGGTTAGGTCTCCCTTCACAGTTGCAATCACTTGCATGTATTATTGAACATGTCCATGCTTTTTCAGTCATATGTTGTCATGGGAAAAATACAGGCTCTTAAAAACCTAAGCAGCTTCATCATTGAGTGCCGTCTCTGCATCAAGGTTGGCTACCATGGAGAAGCCATTCCACTCTGTCTCTTGCTTTGATAATGGAGGTTGTCAAAGGCTGACTTGTCCATCTTTTGATGTTACTCGTCCATGTTAGACTTGGTCTGCCTCTGCCTCTTTTACCTTGTATTTTCCCCTCCAAGATTACTTTTAGTAGCAGCTCTTCTAATTCTTCTATAAATCCACAGTTCAAAGGTTTCAATTTTCTGTTATGTTTCCTTATTTAATGTCCATGCTTCTGCACCATATAGGAATACTGAGAAGATATAACATTTTGCTATTCTTAGTTTTAGCCCTGGTGTTATTTGTTTTTATGATAATATATTTTTTATGGCATTAAAATTACTTTTTGCCATTTTTACTCTTTTGTTAATTTCATTTGTACGTTTTCTATCACTGGTTAAAGTATGTTCGAGGTAGTTGTGGTTCGGAGCTGCTTCCAGGTCTATTCCTTCAACTTGTATATCCACTTGTAGGTTTTGCGTATTATCTTCGTTTATGATTATAGTAGCAGCCTCATGAAAATGTTTTGCTTACCACCGTCAGGCTTTGGGCCTGAATGAGAGTTTTATCAGATGCACGAGAGCCTGGGTGCTCTAGAAGTAAGACGTTGGGGTCCGGACAGAAAGATCCCGAGTTCGATTCCTACAACAGGCAATTGTTCACCTCGAATCTGTGGTTTCTTCGTGGCGTTACCCATCCAGGTCTCTGGGTAATGAGATTTGATGTCTAGGCGTCTGTAGTAACGGCGGAAGCCTGGATGTCTCATGTGCACTCTGCGTACGTTAAAGGGCTATTGGTGGTTAAAAGTAAAAAAGAACTGCCATAGATAGCCGCTATCCTAGCAAAAATTCTTAAGCAAATTCTACTCATGCTAAAGTCGGATATGTCGGGCTAAAAGGTGCAGATGTTGGTGTTTGACTGATAACACAACGCATCCATGCCCACTCAAATGGTGAACGCTAAGAAGAGATAAGATGCACGACTGAGCTTTCGCGAATTTTCCAGAGCTAGCACACAATGTTGAGATTGTTCAACCATTCAAATACTAGATGGGAACAGTCCGAGCACGGGCACCGCAATGGCCGTACTTACAAGAACAATTTTACTTACGTCATCACGGTAATCTTGTAGATTTAAACTTTCTCTGAATATAACCCCTTCTTTGAATATAATCGTATTTATTTTATTTTTTTTAAAATCTGATTTAAATGGATAATTGTAACTTTTTTTTTCAATTTCTAATTTGCTTTTAATGTTAAAATCAATCCTTTTGTGGGGAAACAACAGGTAAGAGGAAAAGAGGCCGACTCACAGAGACACTGAGAAAAACATTGATCAGAGAGGCAAGAGCAGCAGGAATCGTAAAGTCGGAAGAGTAAAAATAGCAAAAAGTAATTTTAATCGGCTTCCTCAATGAGCTAGAGTTGCTTGCACAGAACAGAGACAAATGGCGAGACTTGATAAAAGATCTTACAAGGATTGAAAATTGCTAGAATAAAAATGCATATAAGAGAAATAGTATCTTGGTCTATGCCCTATGGGCCGGCTGCGGCTCGAAAGGTCAATAGATTTTAATGTTAATTTTGACCGGCTTTGTTCTAATTTTGAAATAAAGATGTCGGATGTTTAAATATGAAGTACACAAAGAAAGCTGCGTTAAAACTGTTAGTTAAAGGCGCGGTTAAGATGCTTGTGCATAAATTGTCTGCTTTTAATGAGTTCTCATCGCTTAATTCTGTATAACGTTTTATTGTAGCGTGCGCAAATCACTCAAAGGACACACAATTACTTCCCATTAATCTCAACAATAGGCCAAGATGAAGCGTCTGATACAACAGATATAATGTTAGACTCTCAAATACACGCTCTACCGGACGTGGTACAGCAGGAGCTCTCGTCTCTCACAACACGAGTCATTGCGTTATTCGGGATAAAAATAGATAAATTGTTGACGTTTCTGAATTCAGCGTCTTCACCTCGTATCAGGCAATGTCATCTGTACCGCTTTTTCTGTTTGGATTTTCGGAAATATCTCTGATGTTCAGCGATGACGGTGCCCGCCCCACTTGTTAGATCCTGAAGTAGTTGACCTATGTGCTGAGCAACGTGAGTGGTACTAGATTTACAATTGTTTGTCCTGTTAGTACAATATAGCGAATTGTCAAACTGTTAGCCTTACATTGACTACAATGTAGGTTTGATAACCAATATAACAATCGTTCTTTTTTTTTTTTTATCTCAGAATGTTTGGGGGCAGCTTGAAAAGAAAACGAAAGAGGATTTCGATTTAATATGATCTTATGTTAGGATCAACAAGAAAAAGTGTTTTTAATATTATGTAGAGCCAGTCCTAACATATGGATGTGAATTATGTGCAGTAGGACAACAAACAAGAAAATCACTGGAGGCAGTAGAAATGTGGTTTTACAGAAGAATGTTGAGAATACCATAGTCAGCTAAGAAGAGAAATTAAAATGTTCTGAAAGATGCAAAAGCAAAGAGAGAGCTAATTTCCACTATTAGGAAGAAACAATCATCATCTTTTGGCTATTTAATGACAAGGAACAGCTGGATTATATTGTAACAACTGGGAAAATTGAGGCACGAAGAGATAGAGGGAAGTAAAGAGAAAACATACCAGACAGCTTAAGAGAATGAATTGGCAGAAGCTCAGTAACATAAATGATAAATAACTGTCGAGATCAAAAGTATTGAAGAGACATGATCACCTACGCCAGCAGGCATGGTATTGATGATTATGATGTTAGGATCACTATCACTCTACAACTGATGAATGAATATCGTATTTTCTCATCAAAGTATCGAGAATCTCCGAGAAGAACCCTGGCAAATATAATATGAAGAAGTAAACAAGAAAATTGCGATCTCTAGCAGCCTATATGAATTATGGTGTTAGTGTCCAAAATGGGGGAAAAGGTGAAAAAAGGGGGGGGGGGGTGCTGAGTGGTCTAGAGGTAAGACGTCGCTTTCTGCGTAAGAAGGTTCCGAGTTTGAACCCCACCACCCGGCGGTGGGAGTTTCCCTCTTCGAATCTGTGATTTCTTCAGTTTTACAACCCTCTTCACCTGAAGTCCTTTCGGATAAGGGCACAAAACAGAGGTTCCGTGAGTCTTGTACGCAGGTTAAAGAACACTTGGCATTTCATCATCAAGTACCGGGCCTGCTGGCGTAGGTGATCATGTTTCTCCACAACTTTCGATCTCGACAGTTATTTATCATTTCTGTTGTTGACCTTCTGCCAAGCCATTCCCTTAAGCTATCTGGTATTTTTTTCTCTTTGCTTCCCTCTATCTCTTCGTCCCTCAATTTTCCCAGTTGTTACAATATTTTGCAGTTGTTCTCTTCTCATTACATGGCCAAAAAATGATGATTGTTTCTTCCTAATATTGGAATTAGCTCTCTTTTTGCTTTTGCCTCTTTCAGAACGTTTTCATTACTCTTCTTAGCTGTCCATGATATTCTCAATATTCTTCTGTAAAACCACATTTCTACAGACGCCACTGATTTTCTTGTCCATTGTCCTATTGTCCATGATTCACATCCATATGTTAAGACTGGCTCTACATAACATTTAAGAACTCTTTTTCTTGTTTCTATTGTCAAAAATGTATTAGAAACAAGAAAGGAGTTTTCAAATGTTGGCATTAAAAAAAAAAATAGAAAAGAGTGAGAGAAAGAAGGTCGCTATCCAGATAAAGATGAGTATATAGGAAATCGACCCATGTCGATGTCGAAATGTGTCGGGCTGGAAGGCGCAGATAACGCTGGCTACGGTAAAGTGGTGACACAAAGCTTCCGCGTCCACTTAACAGGTGAACGCTGAAGTAGGAGGATGAGTGCTCACATTTTTTTTCCTACAACTGGCAGATTTGTTTATTATATTGTGGTCAGTGTTACGCCAATATGTCGATATACGCTTGTATCTGATTCAAGTAACAAAGTTAAATCTGACACTCATAGGAGGAGGCTTAAATCAGAGAGAGAGAGAGAGAGAGAGAGAGAGTAAGAGAGAAAGAGGGAGAGAGAGAAAGAGAAAGAATAAGATAGAAAGGGAGAGAGAAAGAAAGAGAGAGAGAGAAAGAGAAAAAAACAAAGAGAGAGAAGTAACGAGAAAGAGGGAGAGCAAGAGAAAAAGAGAGAGAACGAGAGAGAAGGAGAGAGAGGGAGAGAGAGAAAGAGAGAGATAAAGAGGGAGAGAGAGGGAGAGAGAAGGAGAGAGAAAAGAATGCATGGTAAAGTCAGCATTCCAAAAGTAAATCAGATCTGTAAACGAAAAGAACACTGCTCCCGGTACTGATCGTAATGAACGTAGAGACGACGCCGAGGGAAAAAAAAGTCAATATCAAATGAAGTGACGAGCTCAAAAAGCAATTCGAAGTGACTATTGTTATGTAAGATTCTGAAGAAGTGGAACGTGCAAAACCTAAAAAACAAAAGGAGGGGAGGGAGGGGGGGGGGTAACAGTGAAAAGTCGATGCTTCCTTTGCAGACCTTACCCATCATCATCATTGAGTGCCGTCTCCGCATCAACGGTTGGATACCATGGAGCGCCATTCCGCTCAGTCTCTTTGCTTTGATGGTGCAGGTTGTCATAGGCTGACTTGTCCATCTTTTGATGTTACTCGTCCATGTTAGTCTTGGTCTGCCTCTGCCTCTTTTATCTTGTATTTTCCCTTCCATGATTACTTTTACTAGTCTGCTGTGTCTTTTAGCATGACCCAAAAATCTAATTTGTCTTGTTTGAGTTGTGTTTAGTAGTTCTCTTTTCATTTGTATTTGTCTTATAAGGCTACATCGTTTGTTTTCCTTTCTTTCCATCAAATTTTTCTTATTCTTCTATAAATCGGACAATGGGTAGGGTTCGATCCCAACCGACGGCTTCCGGTTTCACCCAGCCTTAAATGGGCACCAGATTTTTTTCTGGGAAAGTAAAGCAGCACGGGCGTAATACCGACCACATTACCCCAAAAATCATGTGCTGAAGGTCTGTAAAATACAGGGTCACTAACACCATATTTCCCTATAAGCCACTTGGCGTGGCGGGGATACTTTACTTTTTTTTTACTCTTCTATAAATCCACATTTCAAGGGCTTCAATTTTCTGAACTGTTTTCTTGTCTAGTGTCCATGTTTCTGCACAATACAGGAAGGTTGAGAAGATATAATAATTTGCTATTCTTAGTTTTAGCCCTGGTGTTATTTGTTTTAATGTTAGTATATTTTTCATGACATTAAAATTACTTTTTGCCATTCCTATTTTTTTGTTTATCTCAGTTGTACATTTTCTTTCCATCACTGGTTATAGTATGTCCAAGGTAGTTGTAGCTCTGAACTGTCTTCAGGTCTATTCCTTCAACTTTTATATCTACTTGTATGTTTTGAGTATTATCTTTGTTTAGGATCATAGTTTTAGTCTTTTTGATATATCTAATACATATTTTTAGCTTGTCATGTTTATTTCATTTAATAATCGTTGTAGATCTTTAAGATTTTCTGCTAGTAGAACAGTATCATCAGCACATCTTAGGTTATTGATTATCTTTCCATTAATGTTTAGGCATAGCTTCTCTGTGATGTATTTTTAAAGATTTGCTCAGTGTATAGATTGAACAAGCTTGATTATAGAACGCATCTCTGTCTTCTTACTCTTTTTATATCAATGGGTGTAAAGTTGTACCTTACCCACAATTCTTCTAAATAATATAATGGTCCTGGTATTTGGTCCCGAGTTATCTCAAATAACCTACCGCAATAGATAGTATAATTAACAGTATCGACGAATAGGTAAAGAATGTACAAAGAACAGCCAAAAGATCTTCATGTTAGAAAATTCCAAGATTCCTTGTGTTATTTGAGAGCGAAAGATAACAGAACAACAGTCAATTTTTTCGCCAAACAAGTTCATATGAAATGCATCAAACGAAACTCTTTACTGGCTTATTGTCTGCTATAACGTAATTCTGTCAACACAAGAAACAAAAGCCTGAGATGCTAAGCCCAAGATCAGCTTTCTCTTAGAAATGAAACTTGGAAAAGCTGTAGCTGTATGATACTATGCCTCTTCTCAGAAATAAGGTTGACAATAGGAAACAATCTTGGGATTTGGACATTCATTTTACATTTATTAAAGCAATATATTCCATCTATATCACGAAGATGGGGAGCCGCGATAGCTCAGTGGTTAGTGAACTGGACTACAAAGAACAAGAGGTAGGGTTCGATCCCAACCGACGGCTTCCGGGTTCACCCAGCCTTTAAAGGTACCGGATTTTTTTCTGGGAAAGTGAAGCGGCACGGGCGTAATACCGACCACATTACCCCAAAAATCATGTGCCGAAGGTCTGTAAAATTTCCCTTTGATCTTAACGATAACCGTAACAGGGCACCCGCTTCAGATCTTGGCCAGGGACGCTTCAGAATTGGAGGGGGTAATACATCTTTGTAATTTGTAGAGTAGAACCCGCGAAGTAAAGAAATCAGTAATTCATCATTTTAAAAACAAGCAGATACAATTTTCGTATTACAGGCCATATGTAGGTACATAAGAGAAGATCCCAAATAATGAAAGCCATCAAACTATTAAAAAATGGTAAAGACACAGGACCAGATGAAATTCCTTCGGAAGCCATCAAAACAGATATTTACACCTCTACCAAGGTGTTACATAATCTATTAGATAAAATTTGGGAGAGGGAAGAAATACCTAAAGACTGGAAAGAAGGTTATATGATCAAACTACCAAAGAAAGGAAGTTTACAGGAGTGCACAAATTATAGGGGAATTATGCTACTATCAGTGCCAGGAAAAATATTAAGCAGAATCATTCTGGAGAGACTAAAAGAGGCCATAGAGAAACATTTGAGAGATGAACAAGCAGGTTTTAGGAAGAACAGATCATGTGCTGATCAAATAACTACTCTACGAATAATAGTTGAACAAAGTTTAGAACTAAAATCCCCACTTTATATTTGATTCATAGATTACGAAAAGGCATTTGATAGTTTAGACAGAAAAATGCTTTGGAAGATGCTGAGCCATTTCGGAATCCCCATAAAGTTTATTGACCAGATAAAAGTAATGTATGAAGGAATGAAATGTAGAGTGGTGCATGAAGGACAGCTTACACAAGCATTTGAAATAAGAATAGGAGTAAAGCAGGGATGCCTTTTATCTCCATTTCTCTTTCTACTGGCCATAGATTGGATTATGAAAATAGCTCAAAACAACAGAAATGGGATCCAGTGGTCACTGACCAAACAACTTGATGATTTAGACTTTACTGATGACATAGCTCTCCTATCACACAGCCATCAACAGATGCAAGATAAAATGAGTATATTAGATGAGAGATCACAACAGCTAGGACTAAAGATTAATAGAGATAAGACCAACATTATGAGAATTAATGCAGTTGGCAATAACCAGATAACATTAGGAGAAATACCTCTACTAGACGTACAATCTTACATATATCTGGGCAGTAATATAGATAAAGAGGGAGGAGCAGAAAATGATACCAAAATAAGGATATCTTAAGCAAGAGGAGCTTTCGTTGCACTGGGAAACATGGAAATCCAAAGAAATTAGGCTAAATACAAAAATAAAAATTTTCAACTCAAATGGTAAGTCGATCCTATTATATAGCTGTGAAACATGGAGAACAACAAAATTGACAATCATGAAGATACAGACTTTCATTAATGGATGCTTACGCAGAATAAAAGGATGGAAATGGCAGGACAAAATCACTAACATAGAATTATGGAAATTTACCAGTCAAATACCAGTGGATAAAGAGATACAGCGAAGACGATGGCGCTGGATAGGACACACACTGTGGAAGCCAACTGAGAGTATTACACAACAGGCCCTTTTTTGGAATCCCCAGGGGAAAAAACAAAGAGGAAGACCAAAGAATTATTGGAGAAGACAGATAGAAGCAGAGATGAAGATGATGGGGTAGACATGTAACGATCTTAAAAGAAGGGCAAAAACAGAACGACTTGGAAAGTGTTTGTTGAAGACCTATACTCCATAGGGAGCTAAAAACGTAGAAGAATAGAAAATCCCATCCAGGAGTACAAGCCAAACTATATAAGGAGGAGATGACGCTAGAAGTTGATAAGCACAACTATAAAATATATAAAATATGAGATACCATGCGGAGCCTCGTCACGCCAAGTGTTATATAGGGAATATGATGTTAGTGACCATAATTTGTATAGACCTTCGGCACATGAATTTTGGGTAATGTGGTCGGTATTACTGCAATGCCGCTTTTACTTACCAGAAAAAAATCCGGGACCCTTTTAAGGCTGGTTGAACCCGGAAGCAGTCGGTCGGAATCGAACCCAACTTCTTGTCCTTTGTAGTCCAGTTCCATAATCACTGAAGAGCTGAGGAGAACATGTGAAATAAAAATAAAATTGTAATTAGCTCAACTATTGGAGAGACTCGGCAAACAAGTGGAAGTACATCGATCCAGGGCTCAAAATTGACAAAAAAAGACTCACTCCCCAGGTCTTTATGTGGTCACTGGTTGGTATAAGAAGAAAAAGAAGTTCAAAAGAAACTCAACGAAGAGCTTTTACTATTAGTAATAAATAACCTAGGATATGCTGATGATATTCCTAGCAGAAAATCCTAGAGATCTACAACAATTACTTAATAACAAACATGACAAGCTAAAAATATGGATTAAATGTGAATATCAAGACGTCTAAAACTGTAATCATAAACAAGGGTAACACTTAAAAACCTTCAAGTGGATATCAAAGTTGAAGGATTAGACCTGGAGGCTGTTCAGAGTTACAACTACCTTGGACATAATATAACCAGTGATGGAAAATGTAAAATTGAAATAAACAGAAGAGTAGGAATGGCAAAAAGTAATTATAATTTCATGAAATGTGGATTTATAGAAGAATAGGAAAAATTCGACGAAAAGAAAAGAAAACAAACGATGAAGTCTTAAAACAACAACAACAACAAAAACTTCTAAACACAATTTAAATAAGACAAATTAGATTTTTTGGGGCATGTTAAATACACAGCAGCCAACTAAAAGTAATATTAGAAGGGAAAATACTAGGTAAAAAAAAAAGGCATAGGCAGACCAAGACTAACATAGACGAGTAACATCAAAAGATGGATAAGTCAGCCAATGACACCTGCACCATCAAAGCAAGAGACAGAACGGAATGGCGCTCCATGGTAGCCAACTTTCACTGCGTAGACGGCACTCATTGATAATGATGATGATTACTAATGAGAACTCAACTATGAACTTAACTAATACCGCAAGACTTTGGAGGGAATCCTCACCAATGGAAAGTTATGATTTTCTCCCAATGTGCCGCCTTCTAATCAAGGGAAGATAACTAGCAGTTACATCGCGGCTATTTTTGTTCAATCTCAAAATGGTATTTTAGTTATAGTCTAAACAAATGTTGCAGCATTTATGGATGTTGATGTCATGGGTCTTGTATATTCCACTTCAATTAATACTGATATTTAATGGAAGTGGTTTCAATTTCTTACATGAAACAAACGGAAAAAAATTGTTTCAAAGTCAATATTTATTTGTGAATGATTTTTTTTCAATGGTTAAAGTTCGTCACAATAAAAGAAAGAGAGAGGAGAAGAGAGAAAGAAAGAGAAAGAAAGAGAGAGAGAGAGAGAGAGAGAAAGAGAGAGAGAGAGAGATAAAGAGAGAAAGAGAGGTAACTCTGAGAGATTCTTGAACTATAATGTTCACTTTTTACCCCCACATGTTTTTTGTTTGTTTAAGACATAGTCTCTTCTATTCAATTTGAATACAATCGAAAAAAAAACATGTATCTTTTATCCTCATGGACAGACACAAACTAAAGTAACAGTGAGAAACAACTGTGATGTACGCGTTGACTTTATTGTATAATGTGCAACATATCAGGAGTTACACAGCTCAGCCCATTGTGGTAGAGCAGTGGTTGGTTACTGAAATGGCTTACAGTGAACAAGAACCTTGTTCTATTTTTTTCAAAATCTGAAATGGTTACAGGAGAATATTAAGGAAACAAATAAGCGCCGGGCTTAGGTCTGACCATATAATCCAAAATGTGTCGATGTTTAAATAAATATGAGTACTTGAGTAATAACACCATGTTGTCTTTGTGCAACACACGTCTCAGATTTCTTTCTCTTTTCTATATAACTCCATATTTACAGGTGCTCACTCCATGCTTTGTAATTGTTTAAATAGAGGACTATGAAAGAAAACATGATATGTGTTGCTTGATCATTACTTTAGACTTCGTTTGAATTATATGCTTTCTTACTACAAGATAAAGATTAGATAGATAGATAGATAGATAGATAGATAGATAGATAGATAGATAGATAGATAGATAGATAGATAGATAGATAGATAGATAGATAGATAGATAGATAGATAGATAGATAGATAGATAGATAGATAGATAGTAGATAGATAGATAGTAGATAGATAGATAGATAGATAGATAGATAGATAGATAGATAGATAGATAGATAGATAGATAAATAGATAGATAGATAGATAGATAGATAGATAGATAGATAGATAGATAGATAGATAGATAGATAGATAGATAGATAGATAGATAGATAGATAGATAGATAGATAGATAGATAGATAGATAGATAGATAGATAGATAGATAGATAGATAGATAGATAGATAGATAGATAGATAGATAGATAGATAGATAGATAGATAGATAGATAGATAGATAGATAGATAGATAGATAGATAGATAGATAGATAGATAGATAGATAGATAGATAGATAGATAGATAGATAGATAGATAGTAGATAGATAGATAGATAGATAGATAGATAGATAGATAGATAGATAGATAGATAGATAGATAGATAGATAGAACTACTTTAAACTAAAGAATAAGTGGAATATACTTTCCTTGGGACATCTTCATCTATACATGTAGCAATAATTTTTGTGACTAAAATAAAATATACAATTATATTAAAGGAAGAAGTCGTGTGAGAGAGTACACTGCAAATATATCTTATTAATTTATTTCATATTGGTATGTCCTGCAAGGCGTACTTCTTAATCGTTCAGTATTTTCTACTGTTCAACATAACTGTGGTAGAAGTTAGAAAGCTGTACCGGCCGACATTGGGACTAAGTTGTTCTCGGAGAAAAAGTTATCAGTGTGGGTCTGTTGGATCATCAAATTATGGACGGAATCGTTACATCAAGTATAATTCCTGCTGGTGTAGATGTAAATGATCTCCACAACTTTCCATCTCAACAGCTGTTTTTGAAAGAAATATGTTACTATTTTAAGAGATATATAAATACATACTCTGACCTGTACACAACTTTGCGACAGCTCTGGAGCATGGTCTATTCTCTATTCTCCGACCCACACAGAAGATAAATCCAAGACATTTTTCTTTTTGGTGAATATTGTGAAGAATCTTCATAGTGGTGGGATCCTTGATATAGAAGACCTAGTGCTGCAGTTCGTATAGTTATGACAAGCTCAGGCTTTTCCTTCAGAATCTACGAACTGGAGGACGCCATTTTAACCGCTACGTCAGGACCCTTGGTCCAACTGTCAACCATACGCGTCAATCCAGTGACATTTAACGTTGTTATTATCGTCAAAAATAAAGGACTCAGTCTTAATATCAGAAAGACAGAAGTAATGGTAACAACAAAGAAAAAGACATCACCTCAGTGCAAAATAAAGACAAGTGGAACAATATTAAAACAGGTAAATGAATTTAAATATTTGGGAACTTTGTTAACCTCAGACGGAAGATGTGCAACAGAGGTGAGATGCAGAATGGGTCAGACAAAGTAACTTTCAAAAAATGAGGAAGATACTATGCAATCAATTTTTGACAATAGAAACAAGAAAAAGAGTTCTTAAATGTTATGTAGAGCCAGTCTTAACATATGAATGTGAATCAATTGTGGACAATAGGACAACATACAAGAAAATCACTGGAGTCTGTAGAAATGTGGTTTTACAGAAGAATGTTGAGAATACCATGGGCAGCTAAGAAAAGTCTGAAAGAGAGCAAAGTAAAAAAGAGAGCTAATTTCTAATATTAGGAAGAAACAATCATCATTTTTTGACCATGTAACGAGAAGAGAACAGCTGGGATATATTGTAACAACTCGGAAAATCGAGGGACAAAGAGATAGAGGGAAGCAAAGAGAATTGATACCAGGCTGCTTAAGAGAATGGCGTGACAGAAGGTCAACAACATAAATGATACATAACTGTCGAGATCGAAAATTGTGGAGAGACATGATCACCTACGCCAGCAGGCCCGGTACTTGATGATGATGATTATCATCAATATTGTAAGTTATTTGGCCTTTAGCGTCTTGACAGATGGTTGGTAACAAGTAATCATAATTTGTCAGTACTTGGTAATATATTAGTGTCTGCATGCTGTTTTTACTGTGCATCTTCTCTTATGGCTAAATCTGCGAACACTCGTTAGACAGATTAGACTGCGGAATGAACAAGATAGAACCACGAAAAAGATGGATCGATGGAATATTAGAAGCACTAGGAAACATAACAGCAGCAGAGGCGAACAGAAGAGAAAAAGACCGCAAATTATATCTCCCCTCGACGCTGAAAGGCAGATGAGGAAGGAAAGAAGAAGAAGAAGAAGAATGAACAAGATACATTTGTGGACATGTTTTACTTCACCAATTTTCGTTTAAGCGGGAGTTGGTAATTATATGTGTGGAAGTATCGGTCCTAAGATCTGCTAACCCACTCCCTTCCCCCACATGTGGACATGGTTGTGGCTAACCGGATGCAGCCACAGAGGGTCTGAACGCTTATTTCCTGCAAGTGTGGGGAGACATTGTAAAGAAATATATGGACATGAAAGATAATGCGGACGATATCATAAAGGGCTGAGAGAGGATATAATACGTTAGATGGAAATGAGTATTTTCCTGGCAGGACGTTCTGTTGTTTAGTTGATGGCCAAGTGATACTAAGTGGCTGAAGGAGATGTTCCCGAGATAACGACCTAGGTCATTTCATTTGACGTGTATGTGTGTGAGAGTGTGTGTTTGTGTGTGTGTGTGTGTGTGAAGATATATAGAGAGGCAGGAGAGCCGAGGGTGGAGGTGGAAGTGTTTTTGTGCGTTAAATATATATATTATATTATATATATATATATATATATATATATATATATATATATATGGGTGTGTGTATGTATGTTGAAGAGAGAGTATGCATGGGTGAGTTTAAATATATGTATATATATATATATATATATATATATATAATATATATATATATATATATTATATATGCGTGTTTGTACAATTATATGTGTTTGCTATTTGGAGTATGTGTTTGCACTTGTGTATAAGTGTGCGTGTGAGAGAGTATGTGTTCGCATACGTTTATGAGGGTGCATACGTGAGAGAGTCTTTATGTCGTGAGAGTATGAGAATATTGTGTGTGAGAGAGAATGTGTGTACATATGTGTGTTGAGAATAAATTTGAAATAGAGAGAGCATTTGTGTGAGAAGAGGTGTGTCTGCATATGTGCATGAGAGTGTGTTTAAGAACGAGAAGGAGAGTTAGGATTCACGAGAATGAGAGGATGACAGAGAAAGATTGAAATATATTGTGAATAAGAATGTAATATATATATATATATATATATATATATATATATATATATATATATATATAGTGAGAGAAGAGAGAGAGAGAGAGAGAGAGAGAGAATGTAAATAATACATTGGGACAGTGCTGCTGATAACCTTCATCATGGGTCTACTGATGGCGTAGGAGATGACGTCATTCCACAATTCTCTGTCCACCTTATAAATTGTGTTGTTGACTTTGCCACGACACCAAGCTCTCTAGTACTAGAGATAATAAGTACAACAGAGTTAGAGAGCAATATTTAAATAAAGAGAGGAGAAGAGAGTGTGTGAAGGAGGAACAAGAACCACAGATACTTACTACACTGTTATATTAAATACAAATACTAAAAAAAAGTAAAGAGCCCCGTCACGCCGAGTGACGTATAGGGAATATGGTGTTCTATCTATCTATTGTCCTTTCGAGCCGAAGATGGCACATAGGGCAGAACCACAATCTCAAAACAAAAACCTTGCATGCCAAAATGGCACATATTGCAGAGATCACTGCTCTAAAATCTATGGTGCTGTTTCCATAACAATACTTTTTACAATGACAGCTTGTCAAGCCATCGATCAACCTCCTTAGTCGCCTCTTACGACATGCCTGGAAGGTCACAGTGTCACTATTCTTTACCTCCCTCATAATGAGGCCCCGGTAACACACGGGATGAATATGGTGTTAGTGACAAAAAATTGTACAGACCTCCGGCACATGATTTTTTGGGGTAATGTGGTCGGTATTACGCCGTGCGCTTTACTTTCCAGAAAAAAAATCCGGTTCTCATTTAAGGTTAGGTTATCCCGGAAGCCGTCGATTGGGATCGAACCCTTCCTCTTGTCCTTTGTAGTCCAGTTCACTAACCACTGAGCTATTGCGGCTCCCCAAATAAAAATACTAGTTCTCTATATTTTTTCGACAGTGCAAATAAGATTTTATTTGTTTAAAAAAAAAAAGAAGCAACGAAACTATTTCGGTTCATTTGAGATCATGACGGTTAAAGGGACGCTAGAACAACTGGCACAAATAAATAAGACGCAGAACAGCCACTTGCAACATAACATGCTGGCATAAGGGGAGACGCATCAGGAAAATAAAAGCAGGGGCATGACCTTCTAGAAAGTTCACAGCGAGTCTACGTCAGAGTCGTCGCTTCCATGACCCTGTTACCTCACCGTATAATACATCCTGTTTTTGTTGATTATTTTAAAATCATGACTAATGTTTATTAACAACAAAGGACATCATGACAAGTTACTGTGCAATTTGCGTATATAGTTTCCTGTGGCGTAATATTCATCACGTAATTTCTTAACTGTCTGCTTCCTCAAACTTCTATCTGGTAAAAAAATCATCACCATCATCAGTTCGCATCTCCTTTGCAGAATGTTGCACTCACCACAGACCGTCTGAAAGAATCTATATGTGTATCCACTTCTTATTGGTCTTCTACTGTCTCGTTTTTCTGGAACCGTGCTTTCCATGACTGTTCTTACACAGTTCTTTACACACCCTCCACCCCCCCCCCCATTTTCCATTGCCGTAGTCATCATCATCATCATCAAGTACCATGCCTGCTGGCGTAGATGATCATATCTATCCACAACTTTCGATCTCGACAATTATTTATCATTTCTGTTGTTGACCTTATGCCTAGCCATTCTCTTAAGCTGTCTGGTGTCTTTTCTTTTTTGCCTCCTTCTATCTCTTCTTCCCTCAATTTCCCAATTGTTGCAATATGTTCCAGCTGTTCCCTTCTCATAACATGACCAAAAAATGATGATTGTTTCTTCCTAATATTAGATATTAGCTCTCTTTTTGCTGTGGCCTCTTTCAGAACGTTTTCATTTCTCTTCTTAGCTGTCCATCGTATTCTCAACGTTCTTCTGTAAAACCACATTTCTACAGCCTCCAGTGATTTTCTTGTCTGTTGTCCTATTGTCCAAGATTCACATCGTGTGGCCGTAGCTATAGAGCATTACATTTCTCTGCAAGGATCAAAGTTCTCGCACATTACATTTCTCAGCAACGAACACAATTCACTCACATTATATTGATCAGCAAGGGGCAAAGTTCACTCACATTACATTCTCAGCAACGAACAAAATTCCACTCACATTATATTGATCAGCAAGGGGCAAAGTTCACTCACATTACATTTCTCAGCAACGAACAAAATTCACTCACATTACATTTCTCAGCAACGAACAAAGTTCACTCACATTACATTTCTCATCAAGGAACAAAATTCACTCACATTACATTGCTCTGCCTCTGTTTTCTATTTGGACTGAGAGAAAATTGAAAGTGTTGGTCATCTCTCTGTGATATGTTTCATCATGCGTGCTGTTACACCGTTATGGGTCATAGTTCAACGAGTCGTCCACTTCTATTTTAAAAAAATTAATATCTCCATTCTCTCCGTTTCTGAGTGTTAAATGCAGTTTTTTTTCCCAACTAGAACTGTTCGGAACGCGTTGCGGTAAAGTTTGGAGACTTTAATACTAGTAAAATACTAATACATTCGAGAATTTAATACTAGTAAAATACTAATACATTCGAGAATTTAATACTAGTAAAATACTAATACATTCGAGAATTTAATACTAGTAAAATACTAATACATTCGAGAATTTAATACTAGTAAAATGCTAATACATTCGAGAATTTAATACTAGTAAAATACTAATACATTCGATACTTTAATACTAGTAAAATGCTAATACATTCGAGACTTTAATACTAGTAAAATGCTAATACATTCGAGACTTTAATACTAGTAAAATGCTAATACATTCGAGACTTTAATACTAGTAAAATACTAATACATCAAGACTTTAATACTAGTAAAATGCTAATACATTCGAGAATTTAATACTAGTAAAATACTAATACATTCGAGACTTTAATACTAGTAAAATGCTAATACATTCGAGACTTTAATACTAGTAAAATGCTAATACATTCGAGACTTTAATACTAGTAAAATACTAATACATTCGATAATTTAATACTAGTAAAATGCTAATACATTCGAGACTTTAATACTAGTAAAATGCTAATACATTCGAGACATTATTACTAGTAAAATGCTCTAATACATTCGAGACTTTAATACTAGTTACTAGATTTTACAATTCAGTGCCTCTCATTACTTTCATTTGATAAGTGCCACAGAAATATCATTATAGTTTGATAAATGTTATATAAATTGTGATGTAAGTAGGTTTGAGCTTCAGATGTCTGGTATGTTACGAGTTTTTCCTTTTATGGATTTGGGGTGAAAGATTTACGGTAAACCTTCCTTTAGGAACAGAAAAAAAAACCCTGGTTAAAAGGCTCCTTGTTGAAGTCTATCCTTAATGAAATCGTTTTACAAGTTCACATCATTTATTTTGTTTCTCAACGGTTATGGTTAGTCTGGTATCACTGCAATCGAATTAAAATCCATAATTGCTCAACCGCCCGTGCCAGTGGAATCATATTCATTTCATTAAAGGATACAGAGAAAGAAAGGCTGCTGCAGTTCCCATCGCAGCACACGCCAAAAGACATAAGGCCAAGCGGCACTGAAAGTGAAAGCAGTTGAACAGTTCTTCGTCATACGATATCAATATTAATCGTAAGCAATCGGAATATCGAAACACGATGTAGATGAAAAACACAGCTCACGGTGTGCACAAAGCAATAAACTCAGTACTTTCGCAATGTAACGCAGAACTTATATTTTTAGTGCCTTTTCCTATTATTATCGTTTCCGACTCTGTTTTTCTTCTTGTTACGTTCAGTATTCTTCTTCAGCAGTTCATGTACGTTTTAACTATTTCTCTTTTTTCGTGCAACTGCTAATATCGATGTTTGGTATTGCCTCAGTACAGAAAGGGATATAATGTTAAATGTGTTCAAGTGTACATGATACATGCTTGCTCTATAACATTGAAACCAATTGCCTAATCATTCTACCATTGCTTTATAACAATGAAACCAATTACATAATCATTCTACCATTGCTCTATAATATTGAAACCAATTACCTAATCATTCTACCATTGCTTTATAACAATGAAACCAATTACCTAGTCATTCTACCATTGCTTTATAACAATGAAACCAATTACCTAGTCATTCTACTATTGCCTTATAACAATGAAACCAATTACCTAATCATTCTACCATTGCTCTATAACATTGAAACCAATTGCCTAGTCATTCTACCATTGCTCTATAACAATGAAATCAATTACCTAATCATTCTACCATTGCTTTATAACAATGAAACCAATTACCTAGTCATTCTACCATTGCTTTATAACAATAAAACCAATTACCTAATCATTCCACCATTGCTCTACAGAATATACAGCTGATCTCAGCTTGGATTTTCATTGTGGGATGACACGATGCAAATAATAATAATAATAAATCATCATCATAATGTGCCATACCGGTTGGTGTAGGCGATCATGTCCTTCCACAATCGCTATCTACAGTGCATCGTTTCAGTTCTGTTGTTGATTGTTTTCCATACCATGAATTCAAGCTATCCAGTATTTTCTCTCTTGTCGTCCGCGATCTCTCTTCCTTATTTTGCCAATTGTAACGAAGTATTCCAACTTTCCTCTTCTCATGATGTGCCCGAAAAATGTTAATTGTTTGTTTCTGATGTTTGTTAGGAGCCGCCTTTTTGTGTTGGCCTCTTTGAGAACTTCCTCATTGGTCTTTTTTGGTGTCCAGGTAACTTTCAACATTCTTCTGAGAAATTCCATCTCTGTGGCTCTAATCGTCTTTTCATTTGTTTGTCTACTGCCCATGATAATAAAATAATAATAATAATAATTGAAAGTATGCGGGGCAGAAGGAAGGGGTAGAGGAGGGAATTAAGCAGAATAAAAGCAAATAACAGTTTTATTTGTTGGTTTCTACATCCTCAGCAGGCCCCAAACCCTGCGCATATCTGGAGCCCGTTCCTACAGCGCCCTCTTCACAAACGGAAGGGAGGTCAAGTCAGGTTCTCCAACGACCAGACAGTTGAACTAGAAAAGAAATTGAGGGACATAAGTACCTAAGCTCCTGAGAGAAAGAAACTTGCAAAGTCTTTACAGCTGACAGAGAGACAGGTTAGTTTACTATTCCGTATTTATTAACTTTGTAATGGAAGAGAGTTGAGGATAACATTGGGAGACTGTGTAGACTTGAGGGAAGATGTCGACTTCTTGCTAGGAAGATCCTGAGTTCGAATCCCGAGCAGGCAGTAGAAATGTTTCACTTCGAATTGTGGTTTTTCGTGGCTTTACCCTCACCTGGTCTCTAAGTAGCGAGGCCCTATGCCTAGCCGTCTTGGAAATGGAGAAACACAGGAAGCCCCCGTGTGCATTCTCCTCGTTAAAGGGGCTCTTGGGAGTTAAGAGTCGAAAAGAGTAGGCCTAAAATGATCGATGCAAAATCTTGTCAAAATTTTGTATTCCAATCTACCCATGCCGAAGACGGATATGTCGGGCCTAAAAGCGCAGATATCACGACTCTACCGTAAACAAGCGACACAACATATCCACGCTTACCAATCGGGTGAAAGCAAGGAAGAAGAAGAAGAGAATAACGTTGAGAGAGCAGAATATATGCGCAATCAAGTAGCGTATTGTGACAGTGAGTAAACAAATCTTGCTTACGTAAACGTAAAATAATAAAACTTTATTGGAGCACAAATAAAATGTACTTAAAAATAAAAAAATGGCGTTCGAAGTCAGCTGTCTGTTTAAGAGAATCGATTGCCCATTATATTTTTCTTCCAGGGAGGTGGGCGTGGACCACATTGCTCTTCTCAGGTCTGTGTACTGGGTGCAATCCTGTAGAACATGTTTTGTAGTCATACTCGTCCAGTGTACAGTGGCATAGGCTGGTTGTACCTATTTTGAATTGGTGAACATGTGATATCTCATTCTATTGTGGCCAGTGTGTAGGCGAAGTATGATGACTTGATCCCTCCTTTATAGTTGGTGGTATCCATCACTCTCGTTATGCTTTGGGTGTTCTCGTTTAATCTTTCATGGAACTGACCCTTGAGGATGGATTTGGCTTCATCATAACAGAGCGGATGGTTCTCTTGTGGTAATCTCCCTTCCTCTTTAGCTAATTTGTCTGCGGGTTCGTTCCCGTGCATATTACAGTGTGATGGTATCCACTGAATGACTACTCTCTGGAAGTTATTGCATAGGTGGACCAGAGTTGTTCTCAAGTCATCTAGTTCATTGTTCTTGGGGATTTTTAGAGCTGTTATGACTGACAGTACATCAGTCAGAATCCCCAATTTATTGTGCATGTTATTTTTTGTTTTGAGTAGCCAGTGTTGCAGCATCTCTGATGGCCTCAGTTTCTGGTTTAAAGTTGTTTGAGAATTTTCCAGTAGCTATTGACTTGGTGATCTCGTCCTGATTATTCAGCGTCAAGAACACACCTCCTCCTCCATTTCTGGTGGTATTTGTAGCAGAGCCATCTGTGTTTATGTGGGACCAAGAGGCCTGTGGGTAGGTATCGTGTATGTGTTTTTCTGCTACGTGTTTTCTTTCTGTGTCTGATTGGGTGCCTTTTTCATGATTCCTGTATATTTTCCTTTAGTTCTGGTATTTTATGTTTCCCAGGAGGAGACATATCAGATGGGCCCAAGGGTTTCGATATTGTTTGGGAAAGTACTGGGTCTCCAGTAGTTAGTTCATTGGCAATTGCAGCGAAGTTGCCTCTTTAGTCGTACAATTCCGGAACCAGTTATTCTTTGGCGCATGGGGTGGCTAAGTTACTGAAAATAGAAGCATCAATAATTTATACTGAAATTTGAAAGATATAAACCACATGTCTCTTTTTCGTCTTATTTCTTACAGCTCCATATGGAGTATAGCCTTAAAAACACTTTCTAAGCTGTTCTGCTTCTTGCCATTCTTTCAAGATCATTCCATGTTTTTCCCATCATCTTCATCTCTGCTTTCATTTGTCTTCTCCAAGAATATTTCGGTCTTCCTCTGTGTCATTCCTCTTGGCGTTTCAAAAAGGTTTGTCGTGTAATACTCACACTTGGCTTTCCGCAGTGTTTGTCCTATCCAGCGCCATCGTCTTCGTTGTATCTCTTTGTCCACCTGTATTGACTGATAAAAGAAAAAGTAAAGAGCCCCGTCACGCTAAGTGGCGTATAGGAA